>PVHT021183726.1:4874776-4972334 GCA_004024745.2 Catagonus wagneri
AATCGGAGCTGTGGCCACTGGCCTGCGCCGCAGCCACAGCAACGCAGGATCCGAGCCGCGTCTGCAACCTACACCACAGCTCACGGCAACGCCGGATCGTTAACCCACTGAGCAAGGGCAGGGATCGAACCCGCAACCTCATGGTTCCTAGTCGGATTCGTTAACCACTGCGCCACGACGGGAACTCCCAAATAGGGATTTTAAATCTCTAAGACCTAATGGTAGAAGAAATCATTCTATTTCATGATTTAAAATATTTCAAAAACTCAAATTAGTCTTCCATGACTTTTAACTATCTTCACCACGCAATATTATAGAATGATGTGATTCACTGTTTGCCTAATGGGCAAAATAATGGGCATAATTTATGTATGTCAACCTCATTTCTATCACTGGCTTGGCACATAGAAGCTACTCAGTAAAAATGCACTGAATGAATGAACCTAATACTTAGTTTACCTTTAGTAACTTACCCTGATTCTGTATTAAATGAGAACAATATTATGTAAAGGTACACACTGAGAATTGAGCGGTTACTGCAAGAATATGTTGTATATACTACTTCGGAAACAATTACCCACATGGCATTGTAGAAGGAACTTGAATTATCAAAACAACAGAATTCTGTGTCTACCACTTATCACCTCATTAATTAGTAAACAGAGTATTTCCTTAAATTTGATTTTTTTTAAATCTATAAAATTGGGATGTAAGTATCTACCTTGAGGAGCTGTGGTGAGGATGGATTAAGTGTGATTTTAAAAATCATGAGTCTGAAAAAATCTAGTATGAAGCCTTCATGGTCATATAGCCAACTTACCATTGTGCTAATTTCTGTCTATCCTTCTTAGAGGTTTAATTTGCTTTCGTTATTTCCAGAGGCACAATAAAAGATCAGAAAGACAATGACCTTTTGGATGGTTACTTGAAACAATCAAACACCTACTATTTTTAAAAAGAACATTAAAAAAAAAATAAGTGGAAACAGATCAATGTGATACATTTTGAGAAATGAATGCTTTCTTGCACTGTTTTTGCCTAAAGGTAACTGAAATACTTAGAAAGACTGTATAATCTTCAAAATACATTTCAAAAGGATGAGACACGGGTAAATATATTAGAGTTAACTCAATACAATTTATTGTGCCAAATAATTTTAATTTTGAAAGAAAATTCAGAACTGGTTTTTGAAGGAATCTAAAGAACACTTTACTAGTAGTAGCTGTAGCTTACATGCTTTTTTTTCTGAATTGTTAAGAGTTTGACTCTTTTAAAGAGAGATGTAAAGGATTTCTTTTTATTAATTATATTTTATGAAATGCCACAATTTTAGCTCCCTGGCCTTCTCGAATCGCAGTCCCTATAGAATTACTTACTGTCCATCAGTCCTTCCAGGGATGGGCACTTGTATCTCCAGAAACTTCAACTCTTCTAGGTTTAATGAGCAATTAAGTTCTATAGGGAAAATGAAGAGTAGGTGGAGTTTTTGTTACTGTGTTTTCTTTTGTTTAGGTTTTTAGAATGTGAGTGTAGGGCTCCAAGAGAGAGTAGGGTCAGGGATATATCCCAATATGGGAAGAGAAGAGAGGAGAACCTGGAATATGGACCACTAAGTCTCAGAAAATTTTCCATGAAGAGATGGGGACCATAGGTCACGATGAGTGGACCAAATAAGGACTGCCAGGAAACATGACTGTTAAGAGCCCGCCTGAGGACTTCAGGAATGTGAGAATTAACATATGTCTTTTCTATCAAAGGAAGTCTTGGTTACTCAGTTTTGTTCCTGCTTCCTCTGAGACACCCTCCTCCAAAAACCCCCCTCCCTCCTCCCCCAAGAACAATTTGTTTCAAATTAGCCAACTAGAAGAATGTGCACCCTGACCTGACCAATGGGAAGGGGACAGGTATACCACCTGCGTTAGGGATAAATGGGAGGGGGGTCTTGCTCTTTGACACACTTTTTGAGTACTTGTTCCCTTCTGCAGAAGTAAAGAGCCTTGCCAAGATCTTCCCATGTGTCATATGTCTTACTTTCCGACACTGATGATCTGAGCCAGAGTCACTTTTCCCCAACAGGAAGACCTACTGTTGTATAATAAAGAATCTGACTGGTCTTTTTCCCTGATTCCTAGAAAGGAGAATCTAAACCCTTGGGCTTTCCAGAATAACATAAATGTCCTTGTTATTAAGAACTCTTTGGGTTACACCTGAGGTTAAGAGATAAGATAACTCAGGATGGAGCTGGTGAACAGGAAAATCAAACGTTATTAGAGGAGGGGGCACTGAAACAGCCTGACCTCCAGCGATAGGAGGGCAGCTGGAGAATGAGTTCAATCTTGAGGTCTATGTTCAATCAATCATGCCTATATAATGAAACCCCAATTTAAAAAACTAGACACCAATGCTTGCTGGTACTTCCTGGCTGGTGCCACTGATGTGCCAGGAGAGTTGTGAACCCTCATTCCACAAGGAGAGGGTATGGAAACTCTGTGTTTAGGACCTTCTTAGGCTTTACACGTCTCTTCATTTGGCTGTTCCTAAGTACTATCTTTTATAATGGGACTGTTACCCTAAGTAGAGCACTTTCCTGAGTTCTGTGAATCATTCAAGAACAGGATCATAGGAGCTCCCAGATGTGTAGCCACTTAGTCTGGAGTAAGAACAGTTTTACTGGGGACTATACCCTTTAACTTGTACAGTATGCATTAACTCCAGGTGGCTAGTGCCAGAAGTGAATTGCAGGTATCAACTGGGGTTGAAACAGAATACATTCCCTGGCCTGGATCCTGGCAGTGAACCTCCACACAGCACTGATATGGTGTGGCTACAATAGCAAGACAGGTGTTAACGATGACCGATGCCTCACAATAAGCTCACTGGAACCACTTCAGTGGACCACTCCGCTGGAACTACAATGCTCCAAGATAACAATATGGCCCAGAATATTGGGGCTGGGGTGGGTAGGAGTATGGAGACTCTGAGCCAGAGGGAAGGAAGTCTTTTATCTATACTTGGGCTAATATGGAAAAATTTGAAAACTTTAGGCGGTTATTAGTAAAGCTTCTTTTACAGATGTTTAGTATCTAGCAGAAAATTCTACAGTATTCCTGAAAGGGCCCCAGCACAGTAAAACACACAGCTCTCCATCCTAACCACACCTTAGAATCACCTGGTGGGCTTCTACAAACTAGCAATGACCGGCCAGATCAGCCCAACCATAATCTTAAGGAGAAACACATTGGGTGATTCTACTGTGCATGGAGTTGACGACCACTGGTTAGAATACAATGAGAATGAATGTGGCTATGGTGTACGTGTCAGCTGTAGCTCTGATTTAACCCCTAGACTGGGAAAGTCCATATGCCATGCTGCAGCCATAAAAAAAAGAAAAGAAAAAGAAAGGGAAAGAAAAAAAGAGAAAAGAAACGTAAAGAAAGAAAGAAAATGCCTTTAGAACCTGGAATTGCACTAAACTCCTGAATTTGGTTTTGAGGATGGGAATAGGCTCTCTATAGATATAAAATGTAGTCAATTTCTTCCTAAGCTTGGGAAAGAGAAGTGTTATAATGGAGCTGGTGAATGGCTTCACTATCTCCTTGGAGGGAAAATATGTCTCAATCACCCACCAGTTAAGAGGAGCTTTCACTCTTGGAGTTCCCTTCGTGGCTCAGTGGTTAGCGAATCCAACTGGGAACCATGAGGTTGCGGGTTTGATCCCTGGCCTTGCTCAGTGGGTTAAGGATCCGGCGTTGCCGTGAGCTGTGGTGTAGGTCGCAGACGCGGCTCAGATCCCGCGTTGCTGTAGCTGTGGCAAAGGCCGGTGGCTACTGCTCCTGTTAGACCCCTAGGCTGGGAACCTCCATATGCCGCGAGTGTGGCTCTACATAAAGGGCAAAAGGACAAAAAAAAAAAAAAAAAAAAGAGGAGCTTGCACTCTAGAACCCTGTGACACCATATAAAATGGCCTATGAACATTTGGAAATGGAATTTAATCCAACCATACTGTGGAAGCTATAAATCCGCTTCTCACCAATAACTAGACATACTGCAACTTTCATAAATGTGTCTCAAAAGATTATGATGTTTTAGTCCTAGGCAAATGATCATAGTCCATTTGGGAGGAATCTAACTTTTGTTTAGATTAGTACTGCAGGGATTTTAGAAGTATTCAGGATTTGAGCAGATGGGGAGTGAGGGTGTCTGTAGACAAAACTAAATATTTATTGGGATATTAGCCACAATTGGCTAAATTTTTCCAAAAGTGTTACAATTTAGTGCACTCTGCTTCAGAAAAAATGTCATATTTTTTTTTTTAAGTAATGGAAATCCTAAGGGTTTGGGGAATTTTCTCATTTTCTTTCTTTTGTTTAAGTTTCGATAATAGCAACAATTCATCCTAAATATTGAAATTAAAAAAAAAAACTGTTGGTTAAGTAAAAAGTTCTCCCTCATCCCCCAAACCCATTCTCCAGATGTAATCACTGCTAACTATTCAGTGAAAATCATCTCAGATCCTCTTCCAAAACAGTAAGAACCACACATACAGAAAAAAAAACTTTCAAATTCTGGGTAAAAGTGAGTTTTTATATATATAAAGAGCTTTTGCACAGCAAAGGAAACCATAGAAAAAATGAAAAGACAGCCCACAGAATGGGAGAAAATCTGTGCAAAATATGCAACTGACAAAGGCTTAATCTCCAAAATATACAAACAACTTGTACAATTCAACTACAAACAAACAAACAACCCAATCGAAAAATGGGCAGAGGATCTAAATAGACATTTCTCCAAAAAAGACACATGGATGGCCAATGGACACATGAAAAGATGCTCAACATCACTAATTATCAGAGAAATGCAAATCAAAACTACAGTGAAGTACCACCTCACATCAGTCAGAATGGCCATCATTAAGTCTACAAACAATAAATGTTGGAAAAGGTGTGGGGAAAATGAAACCCTCCAACACTGTTAGTGGGAATGTAAATTGGTACAATACTATGGAAAACAGTATGGAGGTTCCTCAGAAATCTAAATATAGAACTACCATATGATCCAGCAATCCCACTCCTGGGCATATATCCAGACAAAACTTTCATCCAAAAAGATACATGTACTCCTATGTTCATGGCAGCCCTATTCACAATAGCCAAGACACAGAAGAAAACTAATCCATCCACAGAGTAAAAGATTAAGAAGCAGCAGTACATATTATATACAATGGAATACTAATCAGCCAAAAAAGAGAATGAAATAATGCCATTTGCAGCAAAATGAATGCAACTAGAGATCCTCAAACTAAGTGAAGCCAGAAAGAGAAAGACAAATACCATGTGATGCCACTTATATGTGGAATCTAAAATATGGCACAAATGCACCTATCTACAAAACAGAAACAGACTCACAGCCAAGGGGGAGGGAGGAAGAAATGGGAAGCACTGGGAGTTTGAGGCTAATAGATGCAAATTATTACATTTAGAAAGGATAAGTGATAAGGTCCCACAGAGAACTATATCCAATCTCTTGGGACAGAACATGATGGAAAATAACAGGAGAAAAAGATTCCTATTATATATATATGACTAGGTCACTGCTGTATGGTGAAAATTGGCACAACATGGTAAATCAACTACAATTTTAAAAAGAGTATCATAGGTTAAAAATTGTCATTTAACTTGTTTCTGTTGCTTAATAATAGACAGTTGATATAATTCATTCCAATATCTATAGATACACTTATTTTAAATTTTTAAATATAATGTTTCACACTGTGATTGCCTATTCATTCAGTCATTCCTCTTTTGGTGGACATTTAGGATATTTATAAATTTTTGCTACTGCATGTAATGCTTCAATGAAAATCTATTTCTGCTGGATAAATTATTAGATATAGAATTCTGGACCAAAGGGTATATAAATTTTAAATATGAATCCCTAACTGCCATTCAAAAAAAGGGATACCAGTTTACATATGGTCTCACTCCTCTTGACTGCTCACAGACAATTGTGATAGCTGTTTATTACTTCACAGTTCTTTGCTCACGTTTCTTACCAAGCTTTCAGTGGAGTAGATAAAGGGGGAGAGAACTACACTGCTGCTGTAATTTTGCTTTATGCTTTTATAATTTGAGGACTACAAACACAATGCCTGAAAATCTATGAGCTTTCAGGCTTTAAAACACAATATTAAATTCTTTACAATGCATCTTATATAGCTATTTCTTTCAAATAATTTAATATCTCGAATAAAATCAATATTGAATTTTTGGGGGTTTATTTTTTTCTTTTTCTTTTTCGGCCATCCTAGGGGAAGTTCAAGGGCCAGGGATGGAATCTGAGTTGCAGCTGTGACCTACACCACAGCTATGGCAATGCTGGATCCTTAATTTATTGTGCTGGCCAGGGATGGAACCTGTGCCCCCACACAGACAATGCAGGATCCCTGATCTGCTGCACCACAGCAGGAACTCCAATATTGTGTTTTTTAAGCCCCTAATGTTAGTGGTCTCAAACCTGGCTTTGCATTGAAATCATCTTGGATTCAGAGAACTACCTGGAGGGGAGCTGGGGTGGGGCTTGGGGGGTGGTGGTGAACATTTAAATTAGAATCCCTGGGAGTTCCCCTCATGGCTCAGCAGAAACGAATCCAACTAGGAACCATGAGGTTGCGGGTTCGATCCCTAGCCTCCCTCAGTGGGTTAAGGATCCAGCATCGCCTTGAGCTGCGGTGTAGGTTGCAGACGCGGCTCAGATCCTGCATTGCTGTGGCTCTGGCATAGGCCGGTGGCTATAGGCCCTGTTAGACCCCTAGCCTGAGAACCTCCTCATGCCGCAGGTGTGGCCCTTAAATGACAAAAAGACAAAAAAAAAAAATTAGAATCCCTGCAAGCAAGGACTGGTACAGAGGATTTTGTGATAAGCTCTCCAAGTGGTATTACCATGCTGTTATTTATGCCCTACATTCAGCTAAATGGTAGATGTTACACAATTGGTCACTTGCTTTAAGTACATCTGAGATAATACTTTTTACAAAGTGGTTAAGCTATGATAAATACATTTTGGCCTATTATGAGGTCAATACTTAAAAGACAAATTTGAATCTGTTTAAAATCAAGATGTGATTTACTTGGGAAAATTTACTCACTTGGAGACAAGCATGGGTCCAAATGTAATACCAATTTATCATTATTTATAATAAATGTATATCACATTTATTATTGATTCTTAAGAAAGTAATGACCCTTTAAGCAATGGTGTCTCTCTGTCTAGAAATTATCCCTAAGGACGTTCACTTCTGATTGTTGTGATTCATTAATTTCTCCCTTCCACAAATATTTATTGATCATCAACTACATGCCACCTGCTGCTCTAGGTGCTTGGCATAGAGCAGTAAACAAAGTTGATTTCTGTGCCTTCACGGCACTTAACACTATACTGGTAAACTAAAATTAATTAATAATTAATTAGTTAATTACCTGTACCTAACCAAATAAATGTCTAAAATCCAAAACACTGACAACACTGAATACTGCTGAGTATGTAGAACAAGAACTCTCATTCATTGCTAGTGGTAACACAAAGTGGCACAGCCACTTTAGAACACAGTTTGGCAGTTTATTACGAAACTAAATATACTCTTACCATATGAGTCTAAAATCACACTCCTTGGTACTTGCCCAAGTGAGCTGAAAACTATGTCCACACAAAAACCTGCACGTGAATGTTTATAGCAAAAAAAGTTGCCAAAAATTAAAAGCAATTTATTCATAGTTACCAAAAATTGAAAGCAGTTAAGACGTCAGAATAGATAAAACACAATACATCTATACAGTGGAATACCATTCAGTCAAAAGGAAGTAAGCTATCAAATCATGAAAAGACATGCAGAAAGAAACTTACAAACATACTGCCAGTGTGAAGAGGTTGTATACTGTGTGATTCCAACTACATGACATTCTGGATAAGGCAAAATCATAAAGACAATAAAAAGATCAGTGGCTATCAGGAGTTGGGTAGCAGGGAGAGAGGCTAAGAGTTGGAACACGGGAAATTTAAGGCAGTGAAACTATTCTGTGTGCTAATGCAATGGCAGTTATGTGACAGCATGCATTTGTTAAAATTCAAAGAACTATACAACACAGAGTGAATTCTATCATAAACTACAGACTTCAGTTAACAGAAATATATCAGTACTGGTTCATCAGTTATAACATGCCTATCACATTAATGAAAAACATTACCTTAGGGGAAATTGAGGGCAGAAGTAACAGGAAATTTGAGGAAAGCTCTCTGTACTTTCTGATGGCTTTTTCTGTAAATGTGAAAGTGCTCTAAAACATAAAGATGATTGATTTAAGTAAATAAATAAATAATGACTATCTATACATGTATGTATATATGTGTGTATACATGTATACACACACACACACACACACACACACACATATAATAATGTAAGTTTAGGTTGTGATTTCTTGTTATGTTCCTAAACTTACATTGTTTTATTTCATGTTAAATAATAAGCCAAATGGCTCATTTAAAGCATGTTAAGTTGATCCCAAGATAATTAATATTCACTTTTTTTTTTTTTGTCTTTTTAGGGCCGCACTGGCAGTATATGGAGGTTCCCAGGCTAAGGATCTAATCAGAGCTACAGCTGGTGGCCTACACCACAGCCACAGCAACGCCAGATCCAAGCCACATCTGTGACCTACACCACAGCTCACGTCAACGCCAGATCCTTAACCCACTGAGCAAGGGCAGGGATAGAACCCGCAACCTCATGGTTCCTAGTCGGATTTGTTTCCTCTGCACCACGACGGGAACCCCCATTATTCACTTTTAAGAGCTGGAATTACTCATCTTAGCAAGGCTGTATTCATTTCAGGAGGAAACTTGACCCATAACTTCTAGTAGGTAGAGATTTAGACTATGACTATTCTCCTCTGTGAGAAAAATTAAAATTACAGAAGAGAGGATATTAAGAAACCAGTTCATGAACACAAGCAAGAAAGGAGACAAAAGGAAGAAACTGGCACTTGGCTTCTAGACACTTCTTGATTGGCTCTGAAGCATGTTTTGGGCCATGCCCAGAGTAAATAAATGACATTATCATCATGTGATAAAAGGAGATGCAAATGACCCCAAATTTTTCAAGTAGTTTATCTCTGGCTAAGAGTAATATCAATGGTTCAATCATCAATTATAAACTTTCTGGTTAGTTTTATATTGAAGTCTTTACATCACAATATTGTTGCCACAAGCAGTGTTATAAAATCTAAAGCACATGTGGTACTTTGTGCATGTTATCTGATTAAGGCCCCACAACCCCTCTGCCATGTAAATATTTTTATCTCACGTACACCTTTACTGCGATTCAGAGCAGTTAAAACCTTGCCCAAGAACACAAGACTAGTAAGTGGCATAGCCACAGGCTTAAATCTGAGATTAAACCTGAGGTTAATATAACTGCAGGGACTCCACTCTCTCTGATACTCAAACTTGTTCATAAGCCAGCTTTGTTTGTGTTGATAAATTGAGTTTGATAATTGATTTGGGGAGACAAGGTTAATAAATGTGACTGCCACAACAAAAGATTCAGAAGGAAACTTAGTAAATCCAAAACAAGGTGAGTTTAAGTTAGACAAACCCTTACTATGCAAAGTAAATTTGCTAAAATTAGCAGGAAACTTAAATAAAAATCTATTTTACTTTATAAAAAGTTCTCAATTATATAGGGCAAGACTCTACAGCATTATATAAAACCTGATATCCTCTCCTCTAAAGAATCATCATGACCCCTTCTTCCACACACTCTTTTGAAGTATTCATAAAATAGGAGCCAATGGCATTTGCATCACAATCGTATTGCTATCTATGCAATGGTTGATTTTTCCTATAGCTGAATGTGGTCCTATAGCAGATATCTCTCTTGGAGTCATTGTAATTTTTGGCCTCTTCACTTTCCAGGAAAGAACCATACAAAAGAATCATCACCTCTCCCTGATGTTTAATCAGGGCTCAGCATGCTAAGGTCCTTTTATGAAAGCTCCCTGGCAGGAAATCAAAGCCCTTTTCTTCAAAAACAATAAAACATGAAACAGACGGATCCATATGTCAATCAAGATAGATTTCTCTTTCAGGGAAAAAAAAAAAGACCCTCAAAGAATAAAAAGCTTTCACACTAATTAATATCCGTTAAAGCTCCCACCAGTTTAAAGGCTTGAGCAAAGTCAAGAATTATCTAGCTAAATCAAATCCAGAAGGTGCTTTTGCATCACTCATCTGGACTGACAAGAGAAAATACTTCCCTAAAAAAAGACTAGGATAATTAATTCCAATTTGTGCTTCATATTTGCAAGCACAGCCTCAGTATGTCGGCCTTTACAAATTTCCTTGGAGTATGACATTGTAATCAATTATTCAGAATAAGATCTAATTCCATACACATCTATTGCTTACCCACACAATACCATACACTATGTTAGGTTCTGGAAACACGGAAATGCTTAATTTATTCTCTGGCCTTTGAACAGTGTAGAGTCAATTGTAATTCCGGTTCCTGAACAGTTTTCCCACATCCTGTATTTTTTTTTTTACGTAAATACAGGATGTGCATTCATGTATAACTGCATGGATGTGCATTCATGTATAATTGAATCAATTTGTTGCACAGCAATTATCACAACATTGTAAATCAACTAATACTTCAGTAAAACTTTAAAAAATGAAAAAAAAAATAAAGACAGTCACACTAGACTAAAGTTACCTTATTATCTTGTGCCTGAATTCCCTCTGCATCATGCCTTCCAAAAGGTTATCCATCTCATACTACATACTTCTCAAGATAGGCTGTTTTATCTTTGGACGGGTACTTTGATAGTTGCCAATATTATTTGTAATAACAGCTACCTCCAGTTTATTTGGGAAGCTCTTTGGGGCCTTTGGGACAGTAAGGAAGAAATCTTACAGTGGTCAAATGATGAATTTATTTCCTTAAGTAGCTACGAATCAAATTCACAGAGTACCAGATTAAAAGAAAGCTGAGCAATCTAAAATCAATTCGGTCTTTTTCCCTCTTTAGACCCTCTTTTTCCATCACGTGAAAATATACAGTATACAAATGTCACATATATCTGACCTCCCTCACCCCCAACATTCATATAAGAACTATACAATAGTAACTATTAGATAGATAATCCATTCAATTAAAGAACATATAGTTATGAAACCCGGACATCTTCCTCCAACAAAAGAACCTTGCAAAAAGGCCCAAAGCCTTGACTAAAATATTGTTCTGAACTGTAGTCAGAAGTCTAAAAAGACTCCATGATGGAAAAACTGCACACACCCTATCTGTACACGTTGACGGTCAACTAAACCAGTCCACTTGAACTGGGTCATTACCGGGTTCCCTTCCACCCAAATATGCTCACTGATGTAGCTCATGCTTACAAGAAATCTGAACAAGGGAAACTATAAAATAGCCTTGATCTTCACAGACCACAATCAGCTCCCTTCCCCCAAAGCAAGAGGGAGGAAAGGCACAGTCTTATATGTGTTCTTTGTCTAAACAGCTTTGGAATTCAGACAATTTTCTAAATTTTTTATAACTATTTTGATAAAATTACACTAAAGCAAATGATGAGCAAGTGATTTATATGTGATGAGAATGTTTAGACATATTTGTGTTATCTTAACACAGACATCGCTTCTGGTAAATTGAGTTTTAAAAGACACACATTTCTGTGTAAACCACCAAAGAGCACTAGCTTATCTTAATCAAACAGCCCGTGTACCTATTCTTTGCTTTCTGTATTCACTCCCACTCATAAATTGTCCCAAAGTTATCTCCCACTACTCCTCTCCACTAATACTGCCAGGGTCCAGCCCCACTGGGCTTCTGATTCCCTGAATATATCATGCTCACCCTACTCCCTTGGCGTTCACTCAGAAAACATTTAACGAGCACCTACTTCTGCTCAGTGCTGAGGACACATAATGAGACTGCCAGCCTAAGGTGCACACACACACAGCGTACCCATCCCATAAATATTCTCCCCATGCCTAGGTGCCAGGGCCTCTGTTAGCAGAGTAGGTGGAGGAAAAAACAAGGGGGGGTTCTAAATATGCAAACTTAATGCAGTAGAATCAAAGCTATACCACAGTCTAAGCAAAATGGTATGTGGCACAGAGAAGGGACAGGAGACAGAGACAAGGAGCAGCTTGTTGAATGCTTAAAGTAACATTCTGCAGTGTTTTTAGGCTGACAACACCCCAGGAAGAGGAGACAGAATGTTCCAAGTGTCTCTTGGTAGTATGGGAAAACAGGAGAGGAAATCAAGCTAGAGCTGTGGTTGGAGAGGCAGGCTGGGGTCAGTACCAAAGGTCTCGTTGCCTGCCCCACAAGATATTCTAAATTTTATAGAGGAAGTTCAGGGGCTGCACACAGATGGGTGATATAGTCAGAAGTATAATTCAGAGAGGTGATTTTAAAGAGTCAGGCTTCTAATCTAATTAAAAGAGATAAAAAAAAAACAGAAATTGAGCGTGTTAGACAAGGGAAACAGTAAAACCACACATTCAACAATATTAAAATCTCAAACTATTTCCTAATAAAGTATAAATTATCAAAGTAACTAGAAACATTAGAAAACCTAAATAAGCTAGTAATCACCAAAAACATTTTTCAGGCTATTTAATTTTTAGATATTTTTTATTATGAAATATCTCAAATATGTATAAAAGTTGAAAAATGTATACAGTAAACCAACTCCCAAATAGTCAAAGTTTCATGTTACTCCTACAGACTCTCCCCCACACACTGTGCCTGGGATTATTTTTAAGGACAATCAGGACATTCTATAATTTTTTTCTGTAAGTAACTGGGATATTTAAAAATATTTTCTAAGGACTACCACTCCAAAACCAACTCGCAGGTGAATTATTTCAAACGTCTTACCTTCTAGAGCACTGAAAAACATGGAATGGTTTGCAAACTAAGCAACAATCCAGCATAAACTAATGCCAAAGCCTGAACACCCAGAAATATAGAAAAACGAAAGACTAGAAATGAATTTTTTCAAATTAATATAAATACAAAATCCTCAATATCATTAAATCAGTAAGAGTCTTGTAATAATACAAAATATTATAATAAAATTTGTTTGGAAAATGCATTAAATGTCAAGATAACATATTCTAAATTCAATCCCTAAAATAACCAAGTCAAAAAACCGGGAAAAAATCCTAACAAATGCCAAAGAAGCCCTAAAAATGTTTCAATATTCATTTCTACTTAAAAGATGTCAAGTAAAATAGCAATAGTAAGCATTTTCCTTAATATCCATTTAGACCTGAGACAAGGATAAATGCAAACACCCAGAAAATATCAGTAAGCTTTTCTATGAATGAAAGTACAATATTTTCACTAACGGACAGAAAAAAAAAAGACTTGAATACACAAAGATACAAATGTTACTATTAATTAGAAATAACACTGCAAAGGACGATTTCTAGTGGAACTGAAAATTCCACTAGAATTTATACTGGAATTTAACAAATAAGTCTAAGTTTCATATGGAGAAGTGAAAATAACCAGATAATTTTTTAGTGGTGTACATACACCATTAGATACTAAAAATTCATGTTAATGTTATAATGTATGCTATAACAAGGAATAAAAGGAACAATAAAATAGACTAGATGTCTTACAAACAGTCAGAATTGTTTAATGAATCTTTTATGCTCATCCAAAATGACTTAAGAAAGATTAAAATTTAAATATGAAAAATGCAACCGTAAACATACTAGGCAAAACAACAGATACATATTTGAATAATTAGGAAGTGGGAAAGATCTTTGTTAGGAAGTCATAAACCATAAGAGAAAAAGAAAAACTCAGAGATTTGACATAGGAAAAAAAATATTTGACATATGTGGCAGAGATGGGAGTTATTCTTAATATACATTAAGAATATATGTATCTCAAATCAGATATATATTAAGAATATATATATATATCACACAAATCAGAGAACAAAGTAAAAATACTTCCAAAACAATATGGCCAAATAGGAGTTTCCATCATGGCTCTGAGGAAACAAATCTGACTGGCATCCATGAGGATGCATATGTGATCCCTGGCCTCGCTCACTGGGTTATGGATCTGGCATCGCTGTGAGCTGTGGTGTAGGTCACAGACGCAGCTTGGATCTGACATTGCTGTGGCTGTAGTATAGGCCAGCAGCTATAGCTCCGATTCGACCCCTAGCCTGGGAACCTCCATATGCCATGGGTGTGGCCCTAAAAAGACACAAAAAAAAGTGCAAATATTTTGAGTAAACAAATTACAATTAAGAAAATATAAGTAAATAATAGAAGAGAAAAATAATAAAAAATCAAAGCTCATTAGTAATTGTTAGTGAAAATTACATGATATTATAATAAAGCTCCATTTCTTCCCATCAAACCAAGCATAGCTTTTATTTATTTATTTATATTTATGTGTGTATTTGTTTTTTATTACAAGTCTCAGTGTCTGCTAAGGGCCCAACAAGGGGCACTCTCAAATATTTCCATTTAACATAAATTGATATGTTCTCAAGGTGATTAGGCAATACATACCTGAAGGATTAAAAATATGCATACAACTTGACCAGGAAATACTTATATTTCTAAATTTATTTTTAATAAAGATGTTACTGAAATACATGTATAAGAAAGAAAGATGTTCACAAAATACTAAGTGGTAATACCAATTATAAGTCACCGCATGTTTTATCAAATATGAATGTCTACTTACTGATATAGTAATATTACTCATAATATAAACTTGGAAGTAAAAATATTATATTTAGCACTTTAAGGTTGGATTAATTACAGATACTTTGAATTTCATTTTAATTAAACCTACTTCAAAATTTTCTGAATTGGGCGTGCATGTGCTATTTGGGGAGAAAACTTCAAAAACTAAAAGATCATGATAAATTAATGTCATAAAATATTTATTTTAAAAAAATGGATAATGATGCTTATGGCACCTGGGTGGCCCTCTGATCAATGTCTGGGAGAAATAAACTGGAAGAAGATACAATGGTAGCGGGGAGGGTAAGATAAGCGGTGGCTGGGCAGCAAAGCTTCAGGAATAAATGTCAGGGAGTCTACAGAAATTGCATCAGCTGGAGTAAGTGTCTGCTTCCATTTTCTTTTTGTTGCAGGGTGCTGGGATTGAGGAGAGTTGACTTTAAATTTCTAGTCTGGCCAAGCAGATAGCAAGTGATGCAGCTGATAAATAAAGATCCTGTCTCTCTGCACAATTTTTGAGAATCCAAGATAGAGCATCCTTTCTCACAGTTGTGTCTTTAAACCTCAGGTCATAAGACACCTGTACTACTCCAGATTACAGCATAATTCATTCCACCATCATCCAGAACCTGAGAGTCATTCTGCCTTGAGGCACATCTTACAATGTCATCTGTACTGACACTTAACTCTTCAGACATTTATATCTGTGGTGTGGCCAGCGATAGTGGTAAAGGTGAACCAAATGGAGAAGGAGAGGAACACACCTCATGACAGGCTCCCCTAGATGGCTACATCCACCCCAGTGGTGGCTGTCTTCTCCCCACTCTGCTCCTCAGACCAAGCTCTAAGATGGCACCTGTGGATTTCATGTGAGTCTCCTTTTCGTGTGGCTCCTAAGTCTTTTAGTGCCCTTGGTTCTGGTATCCTAAATTCTTCTCAATATTCAGCAGTCTCAGTTGCCCTCACGTTTTGGGAGGTACTTGTCATTTGCCTAAATCCATGTTGGCAAGGAAAGTAATACTTCGTGAGAATTCTACCCTATCTCTAATAAACACCTACACACACACACACACATTCAGACACAATCTTAATTTCCTCAACTACAATGTAAAGTATTTGAAGCAGTGGGTCAGATTTGATGATGATAGTGATGATGAAGAAAATAATACCCCAGCCAATGTTATCTTTGAATTCCTAATGCTATACACCTTACATGCTAATGTAAATCCTGATGTGCTTTCAAACTGAGTATTAACCATTCTGCCTTCATAGATGAGGTAAACTCAAAGAGGTTTAAGAGAGAGATCCAGCGAGTTCCCTTCGTGGTTCAGTGGTTAACGAATCCAACTAAGAACCATGAGGTTGCGGGTTCTATCCCTGGCCTTGCTCAGTGGGTTAAGGATCCGGTGTTGCAGTGAGCTGTAGTGTAGGTTGCAGACGCGGCTCGGATCCCGCGTTGCTGTGGCTGTGGCGAAGGCCGGCAGCTTCAGCTCCTGTTAGACCCCTAGCCTGGGAACCTCCATATGCCACAGATGCGGCCCTAGATAAGTCGAAAAGACCAAAAAAAAAAAAAAAAGAGAGAGAGAGACAGACCCAGTGTCTTTGCCTGGTTCTGAGGTAAATGTCCCTCAGACTTTCAAAGCCCCCACAAATTGTTATATCCTTTGCTGATTCAACTCTCTTTTTATCCTGGTGACCCATTCCATAGCTTAGTTAGTGCCACAGACCCTTGCATATGAAGTTCTGGGCCAAGTTATTGCCATACAACTTCAGCAGACCCTAGCAGGGATTCAGTAGGGAGTTACTGAATGAAAACATAATCATGTCTTACATTTCCTGCCCCCTCAAAAAAACTACAGGAAAAGGAGGCCAATGTAGTATAACTGAACCAAAGCAACAGTTTTTTTTAGTTATGATGTCATACTAGTTAATGGGGTGAAATAAATAAAAAAGCAATGGGTTGATAAGTACCAGATACATTCCAAAACTTGCTTGACGGGAAATGCAATGATTCCATTCACTGCTCTCAGTCAGATGCCCATGTGAAAACACAGAGGCATAAACAAAGTCAAGGAAACCATTTGCAACAAGTAAAACAGTAAGAAAAAAATTAATAATACTTCATAAAAAACAGAATACAACTCTCTTTTAGCAAGCCCTTGTTTCCCTTAAACACCTTCTTTTGACTTAATTTATGATCATTTTCCAATGATATCAATTAAAAGAGATATATGTCACAGCTGCAAGTAACATATTCATTAAAATGGTTTATCTTTATGCTTTATTACTAACTGCAAAAAAGAGAGCATATGAAATATTCACAAACAGAAAAATCCAGAAAACAGGCTAACAGGAAAAAATGGTCTTGCATTTCTTTTGTACATAATCAAAAGTAGATGATTATATGCCTGATCTGAAAAACCTGAAATGCTGTCCTAAATTTATATTTGTGTTTTACTCTGTTATACTACAGAAAAAAAACCCAAAGAGCAATATCATAACTGAATTTACATCTGAAGTCAGAGGACTGCAGTCCCATAAATCAATTTACTGGGAAACTCTAGCCCTTGACCTGTAAAGAAACATTTCAAATACAACACATGCATGGGTGAGTTTAAATCCTTTCTGGAATAAGATGGGAGAGTATATACATAGATAAGTAGTGAATGAATGAATGCATGAATCCTCTTTGGAGGGGGAGCAACATTTTACACAACTACTTCCTAAACATTTCAAATGGCAATCCAAAGTCCTTTTCAGTATGATAGAGTGATTTCTTTTCCACTAAGGCCACAGCTCCATTGTTTCCTGAGTACAGCATATGCATTTGGATGACAAAGATAAAAGACATTCCAATAAAAGTTCTTTAAGATCAAAGCACAGTGTTCCATAGTACAAAAGCTAATCACTGTGATTTTTCTCTAAAACATGTAGAAAGGGTAAACAGAGCCCATGTACCATGAAAACTACCAGCTATGGAAACAGATTTTCATGCTGAAAGCTCATAGTGATTTCTGCAATGTCCAAAGCACTGTGCTCTCCCTGCCAAGGTATAGCTTGGAGGGGGGTCAGGAGAAAAAGATGTTTTCTAGAATGCATGAAGCCAACTCTGTGAAATCAAAAACAAACTGCCTGTATGCGGTAGATAATAAACCAGTGCTTGCATAATATACATCTTTAATATTTCAAGTACACAACTACCTGAGTTCTAATAAAAAAGGGTGATAGCTATGCTGCAAATTATCATCATAATCAAAGGGTTTTATCCAAAATCTACTCTGAAGGCAATTTATAAAAAACAGTCCACTTATTTTGAAGGGGGCAAGACTGCTTTCATTTACCCATTTATTAATTAATTTGTTCACTCATCTATCTGTCCATCTAGCCATTTAGCTAATCCATCTGACACATATATTTTGAGCAGTTACTTTGTATAAGGTGCATGCAGCAGCTAGAGAGGAAAACATCTAGAACAACAAAGGAAAAGGTTATCATGCACCATGAGATGTGTAAATTGTTTGGGGAGATCAGAGGAAGGAGAGAGGAATTCCAAATGAGAGGCTTGAAGCAGGGCTCTTTATAGAAAGTGGCATCTGAATTGGTTCTTGAATAAGTTAAATGATTTAAGTGCACTTAATAATTTAATTTCAATCTAACCTAGCTAAAATCAGACAACATGTAATCAAGCATCTCTACTAATAAAGATGTGTTTATAATCTGTGACTAGTTGTTTATATTTTGAGCTATAGCATGGTATAATTTGGGGAACAGTGTAAACTAGAAATATAAGTTATAGGGTTGGTTAGAATCGGGCCAAAATCTTGGTTCTTCTATTTAATATCTATGTGATCTTTGGCCCTTTTTCTAACACCACTGTATTTCAATTTCCTCATCCATTAAATGGAGAAGATAACAGTGCCTCCTTGGTGACATTGTTGTAAAAATTAAGTTTGAAAAAGTATTTTAAACCCTTAGAATGTTGACTAACACAGGCAAGTACTTGGTAAAAGGCAGTAGTATTATTTTGCACTGCTAGTAGGCCTTTCTCACATAACTCAGGTGACGCCCAAGAAAGATGAACCTCAAAAACAAATTGATGCCAGTAATGCCTGTAATTGGCAATGCCTCCCCTTACACTAGATTTTGTGCTGAGAGACATCCTCATTAATACAATTGTTCTGTGTCTGGAATCTAATAGTACACTATATCTTTTCAATGGTAGTCCCGTGGGTTCATCATTCTACCTTGATTTCACCTACTTTTGAAAATGAGGGCCTCATACTTGGTAATGTCACCCAGAGCCCCCAAAAGTCAGTATCTTATATGCCAGATAGCCTGTCATTTTAACTCAGATGATTCCCAAGCTACCATCTAAATTTCTGAAAAATCATATCCAGCAGATTTTGTATTATGTAATTAACATATATTCAGAAGCTTTGTTTTATTTATATTACTTACTATGTATTAACATTTTAGAATTTTGAGTCATTGACTGAAATTCAAATTTTCCGGTCACTTAGAAGAACAAAGCAAATAGCATAAATATTATACTATAATAATAATAATTCATTGAGGGGAAAGGCCATTACATGGAAACGGCATTTTCTATTACAGGCCAGGCTACTAAGGAATAAACTAGACCGGCATTGTCCAGTGTGCTGGCTACTAGCCATCTGTGGCTAGTGAATTCTTGAAACAGAACAAATCAGATTGAGATGTAATACATCTATAAACCACACATCAGATTTTGAATACTTAGTACACTAAAAAAGTATAAAATATTTAATTCATAATTTTCGTATTGATCACATGTTGATAATATTTCAGATATACTTAGTTAACTTAAATGTGTTATTAAAATTAATATCTTTTTTTTTACTTTTCCACTATGGCTACTAGAAAATTTTATTTTATTTTTTTTATGGATTTTATTTCAATTATAGGTGTACATAAATCATCACAAGTCAATTTTACAGATTTTGTATCCCAAACCCACAGTGCATCCCCCCACCCCCCAGATTGTCTTATTTGAAAAACCAAGGTTTTCCAAGGTCTGTGAGTCATTGCCTGTTCTGTAAAGAGGTTCACTGTGTCTCTTTAGTTTCCAGATGTAAGCGGTAGCATTGGGTGTTGCTGTCTAATTGTCTAACTGGTTTCACTTCGCATGATAATTTCTAAGTCCTCCATGTTGCTATAAATGTTGGTAATTCGTTCCTTTTAATGGCTGAGTAACATTCCATTGTGTGTATGTACCATATCTTCCCTATCCACTCCTCTGTCGATGGGCACAAAAAATGAGCAGAGGATCTAGGCAGACAATTCTCCAAAGAAGACATGCAGACGGCAGATAAACACATGAAAAGATGTTCAACATCGCTCCTCATTAGAGAAATGCAAATCAAAACCACTATGAGGTACCACCTTACACCAGCCAGAATGGTCATCATCAAAAAGTCTACAAACAGTAAGTGCTAGAGAGGGTGTGGAGAAAAAGGAACCCTATTACACTGTTGGTGGGAATACAAATTGGTGCAGCCACTGTGGAAAACAGTATGGAGATTCCTCAGAAAACTCAGAATAGAATTACCATTTGATCCAGCAATCCCACTCCTGGGCATCTATCCAGCAGAAACCATGACCCGAAAAGACACATGTACTCCAGTGTTCATCGTAGCACTCTATGCAATAGCCAGGTCATGGAAACAACCTAAATGCCCATCGACAGAGAAGTGGACTAGAAAGTTTTAAATCACATACAGGGCCTATACTGGGCAGGACTAGACTAGAGGAAGTCTCTCACTTTGATGGGGAGACAAGGGCCTGTCCTGAGAGCAGAGAAATACGCTCCTCTGATGTCTCAAATGTCCAGAAGACAGTGCAATTATCACATTCCATTTTTTTTTTTTTTGTCTTTTTAGGGCCACACCCATGGCATATGGAGGTTCCCAGGCTAAGGGTCCAATCCGAGCTGTAGCCGTCGGCCTATGCCACAGCCATGGGGGATCAGAGCTGCATCTGTGACCTGCACCACAGCTCATGGCAACGCCAGATCCTTAACCCACTGAGTGAGTCCAGGGATCGAACCCGTGTCCTCATGGATGCTACTCGGATTCGTTAATTGCTGAGCCATGATGGAAAATCCATCACAATTCTTTGCATCTCCTTGGCAGGTAAAGGAATAACCCAGCTATCATCTGGAAAGCTCTCAGGAATCTCCAGAGGTGCTAGATAAATTCCAGGTGTGACCAGTATTGGGGCGGGGGAGAAGTGTCCCAGCAGGTGGCTAACTCAGTAGTCCCTCCTGAGTCACTCACTGGTATAAGCCAACACTCTATATTCAACAGCGTCGAGTAGCTCCTTACTCCTTACTGATTCAATAAATATCCACAGCTGAGCACCGAAGATATTTTTCAAACATGATTTGATGTTGCATGTTTTGGTGAAAGATGAAATTAAGATTCTAAGAAAACACATAAGAGGACCCGGCATTTTTCTATAATTTTGTCATGGGTCTATAAGCCAGCTGACCAACCATGAGCAGAGGAACATGCAGGAGAGTATCTTCTACATATTCAAAACTGAGCATCAGGCACAGCCTAGCCTAAAAACAAGCACTTGCAGGTCTGAGGATAAAAAAGTAAAGATCCCCAGGACTAATTAATGCTTAAAATACAAAAATAAATATATTTTTTTATGGAGGAGTTGTACAGCTCACGTCCCAGTGTTGCCACAAAAATCGTAAACTTTAATACCTAATTTCCAAAGAGGATAATCCATTAATGAAGAGAAAACTGTTTTAACAAATCACAAATTATCCCAATGTAAAATATTTGCCCAAGTTATCTTAGGTAAAAATAGAGCCTGGGCTTTTGTATGGTACTGTAACAGTGAATCATAACAAAAAATAGCAGCTGGTGTTTGTGTTGATGACAATAAAAGTGCTTTCATACCTAAACTGAATTATTAGATAATCTATACATTACATAAAGGAGGCACTGTTTTCTCAACTTTGCAAATGATGAAACCCAAGAGTTTACACCTAGTAAATGGCTAAAGTAAGAATCAAAATTCATGTCTCTTGAGAGCAAACTGCATATTTTAAAAATGACCCATCAGATGCCTAATGAAATCCACATCAGTGTTAAAAAATCTCACAATTTGGAAAGCTCCGTGGATTTTATTTTTTTTAATTCTTAAATAACATGTGAGTATGGTCGTTGGAGTTGAAAATGCTGGGAATATGAATGTGAAGTTGCATGAAGAGCTGCCTGAAAAAATTAAAGGATGTTATATTATTATTATTATTATTATTATTATTATTATTATTATTTGTCTTCTGGGGGGGCTGTACTCGTGGCATATGGAAGTTCCCAGGCTAGGGGTCGAATTCAAGCTGTTGCTGACGGCCTGCACCACAGTCATAGCAACACGGGATCTTTAACCCACTGAGCAAGGCCAGGGATGGAACTCGCATCCTTATGGATACTAGTTGGGTTCATTAACTCTGAGCCACAACGGGCACTCCAAAGGATGTTATTTTTGAATCGCTTTATGTTGTCTTTTACTCAACACAAGGGTAATATATGTTCACTATAGAAAGATCAAGAAGAGTATTTAAATACTTATAATTTTACAAACTAGAGACAATCACCATTGGCATTCAATATTGATGCCACAGGCAGAGGTGATCTTTGATATATTTAGTGGCCACTGTGGCATCTCAGAAGAAGAAGGCAGTCATCATGATGCCACCTTAGGCTGCAGAGCTGCATCAGTCGGTATATGTGCCACAGCTGCTGTGGATGTACGTGATGTTTTTCATGGAATCATACACACTTACAGATTTTCAACCTCCTTTTTAAAAGTCATGGTATATTTTAAACATGTTAGAAAGCCTGTTTCAATGTTTCTATATATAACGGCTTCACTAGAATAAAAGTGAGGTCTCTCTTCTGGAAAAGGAAAGATTGAGACTCATGGTGGCCATGACTGCTTATTGTGCACATTCCACAGGTATACATTGCCCATCTTCTTCTTCAAAAGTGCTGAGTAACGTGCTAGGTGAGTAAGGGTAGGAAAGGCCAAGGCTCTATCTTTTTTTTTTTTTTTTTTCTTTAGGAAAATGGTATATGGAAATTCCCAGGCTAGGGGTTAAATTGGAGCTACAGCTGCCGGCCTATGCCACAACCACAGCAACTTGGGATCCAAGCAGCATCAGTGACCTACATCATAGCTCGTGGCAATGCCAGATCCTTAACTCATTCAGCGAGGCCAGGGATAGAACCCATATCCTCATCAACAGTATTCAGCTTCAATACCACTGAGTCACAACAGGAAACTCCTGACTTTAATATCTTAAAAGCCAGTAAGAGTATTTGTCTCCACATGAGGAGACTGGCCAGTAGAGCACCTTGGCCCTTTATTCCAAAGGTGGCAAAGAAAACAACTACCAGTTTCAATGCTTGGTTATCTGAAGCTCCACTATAGCTTCTGCTAAAAAACCATTCTTGGGCAAGCCCTTGGTTCTCTATCAATGTATCTGGAATAAATTAAGCCATGAAACTGATTAAAGGTGGTGCCAGGCTCTTCACTGCTTTATACATTATCTGACTTTTCCTCCCAATGACCCCATTAGGTAGTGCCTACAACCACTTTCATTTTAAAGAGTGGAAAATTAAGACTAGGAGACATTAATTAGCTTGACTAAGTTTACACTACAGATTTATCTGACTCTATTGGCCAGGCTCTTAACACCACACTCAACTGCCTTTAGAATATTGAACACAGGAGTTCCCTTCGTGGCTCAGTGGTTAACGAATCCGACTAAGAACCATGAGGTTGCGGGTTTGATCCCTGGCCTTGCATAGTGGGTTAAGGATCCGGCGTTGCCATGAGCTGTGGTGTAGGTTGCAGACATGGCTCGGATCCCGCGTTGCTGTGGCTGTGGCGAAGGCCGGCAGCTACAGCTCCTGTTAGACCCCTAGCCTGGGAACCTCCATATGCCGCAGGTGCGGCTCTAGATAAAAAGGCAAAAAGACAAAAAAAAAAAAAAGAATATTGATCACGGAAAAAGAGTCACAATATATCAAGTGAAATAAATAAGCCTGGCCTAGAAGGTGCCAAGATGATCTGACCCCTACCAAAGTTTTATCCTGTCATCCCAGTTCCCTCTGTGCTTCTGCCTCTGTTTTTTTTCAGACGCAAGAGTAAGATGAGCTCTTTCCCCACATGAAGACCTTCTCAGCTGTCACTACCTTGCCCTGGAATGTTTTTCTCTGCATTCTTAGCATGAGCAGATTGCAACCTTAATATCTCACCATAAACGTCACCCATCAAAAGATTACCCTGGTCATTCATTCTAGCGTAATCTCTCTGAGAGCACTCTGCTTCCCTCCTCCCACACCACCAAACATGAATGAAGCAGGTTTCAGAGTGGTCAGTACAAAATAATACTCTATATGTAAAAACACACTAGTACACACCCAAATACACTCATGTATATACAATGTACCCCATTCTTCCATTCTGAAATAAAATACAAAAAGCAAGAAAAAAATATGAGAAAATTAAGGAAAAAGAAAGAAACGGATCTGGAAACAGTATCCTGAGATTTTAACAATGATTTTTTTTCCTGGTGAATAAGATTTTTGAGATTTTCTATACGTCTTTCTGAACTTCCTAATCTCCAGCTACTCTCATAGTACATTTCAAAAGCATAACGGAAACTCTAAGTAATAACAACCCACCCCACACAAACACACACACTTTTTTTGGTAAGAAAACATTTTTTTACTTGAGCAGATGTGTTCTAGCTTAGGTTTCTCTATTAGGTATCCAAAGTCACAGCAAGGAATTCAGGGATTAACTGCGTTGCCTTTGTCCTTTATATAATCTTCTTGGGAGGTGGGGGGGGTGAGGGAGGGTTGGAGAAGGAAGGAATGGTTTTTAACAATAATACCCATAGCAGTAACAACAGCAGTTGAGGAAGAAATGCCCTATCTCGTTTTTTGGGTTTTTTTTTTTTGCCTTTTGTCAGTTTTTAAGGCCACACCCGCGGCATGTGGAGGTTCCCAGGCTAGGGGTCTAATCAGAGCTGTAGCCGCCGGCCTACACCACAGCCACAGCAATGTGGGATCCAAGCCGCATCTGCAACCTACACCACAGCTCATGGCAACTCCGGATCCTTAACCCACTGAGCAAGGCCAGGGATCGAACCCATCACCTCATTGTTCCTAGTCGGATTCGTTAACCACTGAGCCACGAAGGGAACTCCTATCTCATATTCTTATTTAGAAAATAGTAAGTCCGTGTTAAAACCTGAAGATACACTCAAACCAGAAGCCCCATCAAAAGCAGCAAATGAGACTCTGCCACACACAACCACCCCAGCCCAAAACCACAAACCAGTGACACTAGAGAGACCTTTTTCATTGTAGTTGTAGAAATCTCTCTCAGGCAACAGTTGAGGAAAGACGAAAAGCGTCCTAGGCGACTAATTCCTGAGGATGGGAGGAGGGTCAGGAATAGCTCTTGGTGAACCCCCAGGACTTGCACAGCAGCAGGCTTTTCATCTGTGTTAGCATTTTACCTGAAAATCTCATTTTTAAAATCCATTATTAGCTCAAAAATAAATGAATTCTCCAGTTGAATAACCGGGACAATTTGCAACTATTTGTTCAAGTGCCAAAATACCTCTGCAACTCTGCTGATACAGACATGGCAATAAGGCTTACAAAGGACAAATCTGACATGAATCAAAGCAATGGGAAAGAAATGGCTATCATAATATTGGCAACCAACTAAAAAAGGACTTTTTAAATATCTCCTGGCACAAACTTTCATCTATTCCAAGGATAAATTTCACTAAGTAACTTGGCTTTACTTGCAGGAGAAATTTTAGAGCAAAAATGTAATTTCTTTAAAGAAGGAATTCAGCAAACCAATTGTGCTCACCAACTCTCATTTTCCAGAGAACTAAGTGTGTGTAGCATTCATGCCAACACAGTGTAGCTCAATGTCACTAGGCAGGAAAAGAAATGAGCTCATATAAAAAGGCAACACTGGACAGAGTTCCCATTGTAGCTCAGTAAGTTAAGAACCCTACATAGCCTTTGCGAGAATGCAAGTTCAATCCCTGGCCTGACGCTGTGGGTTAGGGAGCTGACATTGCCATAGGCTCCCTAACGCTATCCCAAATGCTATGGCTCAGATCCAGCATTGCCATGGCTGTAGTATAGGCCTCAGCTGCAGCTCCAGTTCACCCCGAGCCCAAGAACCTCCATATGGCAGCAGGTGTGGCTATAAAAAGAAAAAGAAAGGGTAACACTGGAGGCTAATATTTTGGTCTACGAGTTTTCATCACTATGTTTAAAAAAACATGCTAAGTGGAATATTTTGTGGTTTTCCATAGATCATGTTGAATGTATGCTATTTAATTTAGGTTAAATTCGAGTGATCCGAATTTATGAAGTGCTTTTTCTTTGAACACCATTGCACACTCAGGACTCCAGCGTTCAAGGGCTTGGTTTCATGTTACCACTGTTGAAGGGACTTGGGTTTTTTGTGTCCTTTTCCAAACACCTTCTCACCTTGAGTGGTTTTTTCTTTTGCCTTTTGCTGCAAGTTAGAACTGGGGGACAGAAAAAAGGTATTTCATTTGGTGTCTGGAAAGTGAACTGCAAGAGGAGCAGATTATAGTGTGGCAAAGGATGGTGATGCCACAACCATCAAATGTCCTCCTGGAGGATCTGGGACTGAGTTTTGACATTAAAAAATACTAACTGAGAAAACCATCTGGCCAGAAAAGTTATAGATTAACTCAACAAATAACCATTTAGATATTTTGTAAAATTTCAGAAATAGGGCTTTTTAGTGTGTACCAGAAAGATCACTCTATAAGATAAACTTTAGAGCAAGGGGAAGAATAGATGTAATTTTAGGGGCACCTAACAATGCAAGGACAGGACACATAAAATTTCTTGTAAAAAAAAAAATTAAAGAAAGACACAAAAACACTAACTCCAAAAAGCACCTGCACCCCCATGTTCACTGCAGTTTTAATACACAGCCAAGATTTGGAAGCTACTTAAGTATCCATTGATGGATGGATGAATGGATAAAGAAAGTGGGGTGTATATGCAATTGAATATTATTCAACAATAAAAAAGAAGGATATCTTGCCGTTTGCCAACATGTATGGACCATGAGGGCATTATGCTAAATGACAGTAAGTCAGAGAAAGACAAATACTGTATGATTAACTTTTATGTAGAATTAAAAAAAAAAAGAATTCACAGAAGCAGAAAAAAGCTTAGTGGTTTCCAGAGATGGGCGGTCAGTGGTGGATGAAATGGGCAAAGGTGGTCAAAGGCACAGACTTCCAGTTATAAAATAAACAAGTCATGGAGATGTGACTACAGTTAATAACACTGTATTGTACATTTAAAAACTGCTAAGAGAGTAGATCTTAAAAGTTACCATCAGAAGAAAAAAAAATGTCTATGTATGGTGATGGACTCATTATGGTGATAATTTTGCAATATACACAAATATCCAATCATTATGTTGTATACACCCAAAACTAATAGGTCAGTTATACCTGAATTTCAAAAATAAAATCAAGAGAAAAAAGATCTCAAACACTGAATACAGAAGATTCAAGGATATTTTCTTTAAGATCCTCTTTAAAGATTTAGATTTTATCTCTTTCCTATTTTGACAACGTTATGTGCCTTATATTCAAACAGCGTTGCTCTCTAAGAAACTAAAATTGCTTTGTAGACATAATCTTTGCTTTATTCCTAGAGAGAGAAGCATCTGCGCTGGTGTCATGTGGATACAACTAACTTCTCCCTCCCTCCACTTCTCAAAGAGCCTTTAAGGCATTGCCAATAGGCCATTTTTTGTTACACTGTAGTAAGTCCTGTGCCAAGAACTGTTCACAGGTTTGCAGCCAAACTTGGATCATTGTGCAATAAGCATTTCTGCTTCAACTGCATGCATATCCTGTGAGATGGAAGCCCAGGCTGAATAGCTTAAATGGGCCAGGTAAAATACTCTTCAATTTCAAGGTATGGTGCAACCAGAGCCTTGTTCTCTGACTGCAGGAGAACTCTGTCTGTAAATCTGCGTGGGAGTAAGCAAGGCAACAAATCTCCATCTCAAGACGCGATCAAGTGAATGGTGATATTCAGTGGAGACACGTGGATCTCAGAGGCATTTCTTAACGCTATGGTCATGGCTGCTTGTAATTACCTCTTACATAGTTTAAAAGACATTAACCTCATTAACCCCCCTAAAATTTCTAGAATTTGCAAATATTAAGTGCTCATTATTGAAAACAACTGTGCTAATCATCATACTTGAGTGCCCCAACATCCCTTTTCTATGCGAGTGTTCTGTAAATCACCTCATCTCAAGGCAAAGGGAAGGCTTTGGGAGAGCCTATAAGGAACAGGACCCTCTCCAGTTCACCCTGGTCATGGAAACGTGCTAGAGGATACATGTCTACAGTGAAGCAACCCCAAAAGCTACCATTATACCTGACTTTGAGCTGGTGGCCTTGCTCTAGCAGTCACAACAATCACAACTGCATCACATCACCACCATGACCATGGTCACCATTATTCCATCTCCACTACCACTGCAATAATCACCACCCATGTACTGGGTTGAATAATGTTTCCTCCAAAACTCATGGCCACCTAGGATCCAGGAATGTGACTTTATTTTGACTGCAGATGTAATCAAAATGAGATTAAAATGGAGTAGGGTGGGTCCTAAATCCAATACGGCTGGTGTCCTTACAGGAAGGGGGAAAATCAGGGCATAGAAATACAGGCACACAAGGGCGATGCCATGTGAAGAAGGAGGCAGAGGCTGGAATGATGAATCTACAAATTAAGGGATGCTAAGGATTGCTGCCAACTGTTAGCAGCTAAAGGAGGCATGAAAAGATTCTTCTCCAGAGACTTCAGAGGAAGCTAAACCTACCAAGACCTTGATTTCTGACCTCTAGCCTCCAACACCTGAGAGAATAGATTCCTGTTGCTTTAATCCACCCAGTTTATGGTTTAGACTTTATTGCAGCATCCCTAGGAAACTAATGCAATTTCCATCAATACCACCAGCCGCATCACTTCCATTACTATCAGTCCCCTCAGCACCACTACTATGAAAACACTATGGAAAAAATAACTCAGATAACTTAATTTTGGGCCAACACTGGGACTTGGTTTTTGTGGCCAGCAGCTGACACCACAAAATAAATTCACGTAAGTGTCTGAACTACAACTGACCCCTGCTTCTGGGGTGACAGGCCTGCTACCTCTCCTTTTTCATTCCTAAACTTCTAGTTTAAGCTTGACAGGTCCACATTTTCCCATTCCCACACAAAGAAGAACAAACAAGGTTTGGTATGAAAGAGACATAAAGATCATTCACTTAGGGAGTTTCCACTGTGGCACAGTGGGTTAAGAACCCAACTGCAGCAGCTCGGGTCACTGCAGACGTACGGGTTCAATCCCAAGCAATGCACAGTGGGTAAAAGGATCCAGTGTTGCCACAGCTATGGTGTAGGTCACAGCCATGTCTTGGATTCAGTCCCTGACCTGGCAACTTCCATATGCCACAGGTGTGGCCATAAAAAAAAAAAAAATCATTCACTTTAAACTTATAATCTGATAGCACTGGAGAATATGATCTCTTGAAAGGTGAGGTAACTTATATACAGTCAACGAGTCAGCTTCTAGCAGAATCAGATCTCCTGATTCAGTCAGCTCTACAAGACTGCTTGACACAAAAGGACATGCAATATCTTTTATTACCCATCATTGAATATTAGGAAGTAATGTATGAAAAGCATGAACATTCCCCACCCTACTAACAACTCACTGGCTCATTTAAATCTCATTTAACCTTACCAGAAAAATGTGTGGACCAAGCCCAGAGATAAAATTACTTAAATATTTACTACAATATCAATGGGGGAATCTTATGATGACATTTAAAGAAGGTATTTTCTACTATAACGATACATAATTGAAAACTTTCAAGGACTAAGAAGGCTATCCTTAATATTTATTCTATCTGTATAAAATAGAAATAACTTGAAGGTCTTTTCAAAACATACCAGAGGCAGAATTCTTACTGAGCAATCAGGAAGAAACTTTGGAATCATGAGATCACTGATCAGTATGTAAATGAAGATTATCTACATCAGGGATCGAAAACATCAGCAAATTAAAAAGGGCCTCTGTATTCTAAAGTAACTGGTAAAGACAAAATGGTAATGATAAACACAATTAGGTATATTGATTACTTTTGTTCTTTGAAAGTCGTTTCACTGTACTAACTTTCAAATCAGAGTGTCTTAAGACACAGTCTCTAATACTAAAATGGTACTTTTCTAAACTTCAGCTTCTGATAACTTTGCAAGAGAAGTATCAAGGCATTAGTAATTCTGGTAAAAACTGAGAGGCTCCATCATTAAAAAAAAAAAAAACTCTTAAAATTAGTTCCTCATAGAAACAACCTAAATGCCCACTGAGAGAGAAACGTATAAAGAAATTGTGGCACATGCATACAATGGACTATTACTCCAGTCATAAAAAGAATGAAATGATGCCATGTACAGCAATATGGATTATCATATTAAATCAAAGATAGAGGAGTTCCCGTCATGGCTCAGTGGTTAGCGAATCCGACTAGGAACCATGAGGTTGCGGGTACAATCCCTGGCCTCACTCAGTGGGTTAAGGATCCAGCATTGCCATGAGCTGTGGTGTAAGTTGCAGACACAGCTCATATCCCGCATTGCTGTGGCTTTGTTGTAGGCCAGAGGCTACAGCTCTGATTAGACCCCTGGTCTGGGAACCTCCATATGCCGTGGGTGCAGCCCAAGAAAAAGGCAAAAAGACAAAAAAAAAATCAAAGATAGATATTATATGAAATCACTTATATTAGAATTTTTTAAAACTATATAAATGAAGTTATTTACAAAAGAAATAGATTCACAGACATAGAAAACAAACTTATGGTTACCAAAGGGGGGGGCAGGACAGGGAGAGATAAATTAGGAGTTTGGGGTTAACGTATGCACAACTTCAAGCATATCAAATAGATAAACAATAAGGACCTACTGTATAACACAGGTAATTATATTCAGTATCTTATAAAAATCTATAATGGAAAAGAATCTGAAAAAGAATATATATATTTATATATAACTGAATCATCCTTCTGTACTCTTGAAATGAACATATTATTGTAAATTAACTATACCACAATTTTTAAAAAATGGTTAAATTTTAAAAGAAAAGTAAAAGGCATCTAAGCTAGGGGAAAAAAATCGGTTCCCCAAAACAAGATATAATTCTGTACAATCCACCTCCTTATTTAAATAGACGAAAAGAGTTAATCTACTGTTATCCAGTTAATCTAAATATTCTCAGTTAAAACCATTAAAAATCAGTTTCCTTAGTATCAATTCCTTTAGAGATTGTTTCATTTGAAATATCCTTTTTATATTCACCAAGTTAACTCTTCATTTTACACACACACACACACACACGCATATATAAATGAATAACAAAAACACACATATTTTACAATATAACCAATCAGTAAGGTATGTGCTGATATTATTTTCGAAGACAGAATTACTCAGCATTCATAATCTGAAATTTCCATCATTGCTATTTCAGTCTCCACCAGAGAAGTCACAATATACAGTGATGAATTTTTTTCTCTCTTAATGCAGTAAAAATAGAGCTTTGAATTTCTAATTAGCATGCATATTGGAAGCCACTTTGTTTTCTTTTAAGTAGTGGATACAGGTCTCCTGTAATTCTTAGAAGAAGCAAATAAAAATTCTAAAGCCAAATCTATTGCTTATTTTGTTTAAATATTTCATTTTTTCCCTAAATAATTCATTTCCTCTCCAAAACAGGTCAGGTGTGACACAGGAGGTAAATGAAATCTAGAATTTTTTTTCAAATGGTACTGCTTTTCCAAGGAACATAAATCGTACTCAAAGTGTAACAGACATTTCTAATTTAATAGGTCCCAAAGTGAACTACTAGCTTCCCCACTCCAAATCTCTTCAACTCCCCTATTCCTCTCAGTAACACTACCTTTCACCCAGTTTGAATAAACAGACAAAACTCTTTTCTTCTTTTTCTTTTTGCTTTTTTTTTGGGTGCACCTGAGATAAGTGGAAATTTTGGAGCCAGGGATGGAACCCACACCATAGCAAATTCTTAACCTGCTGCACCACAAGGAAGCTCCCAAAACACTCTTTATTCATCCTCATTTCTCTTTCCCTAATCCCTCTGCCCATGCCTGCCCCACAGAAACCTTGATTGCATACAACACTTTTAAAATATCTTTCAAGCCATAACACCTCACACCCACTCTCCTGCTCCTACTCAGGTTCTTGTCCATGGTATCCCCTCTGCAGGCCACTGAAAGGCGCATTCTAACTGTGTTCTCTTTGCCTCCACTCATGCCTCTCTATCATCTATTTTCTACATGCCAACTACACCCCTATTCAGCAGCTTCCAATTATTTTCCACCTCTCATAAAATAAATGCAAAATTCTTGTTGTAACTGCCCCTGGCTGGGTCTCAGTCCTCACGTGCTGCTGTCTGTCTCCTTCACTCTATGCTAAGACCTGATGGACGTGATGTTGCTTTTGAACGGGACAGCCTTCAACGTCAAGATCTTGGCACGTGTTCTTCCCCCCTGCTTAGAATACTTTTTCAGCAGGTTTTTTTTTTTTTTTTTTGGTTTTCTGGGCACTTCTCTAATGCTATCTTCTCCTCATCCTTCTTCAACCACCAGATTTAAAACAGTACCCCCAGTGATTTCGATACAATGAAGAATGAGCTCTTCATTGAAACAGTCACTGCAATTTAGGCTGAGATGAGGGCACCTGGAACAGGAACATTTAGCTACACATAGTATGGAAAAACAGGGTCTAATTTTTCTTCTAAAATGAAACTGTCTTTTTCAATGAAGGTGATGGGGATAACAGGAGGAGGAGGATGACAACAGCAAGAGTAGCCAATGTTGACCAAACATATGCCCAGTACTGTTCTGAGTGTTTTATAATACTCAGTTATGGATGAATTATAAAATCCATTTAAATCTTATAACTCCTGTAATACTTATTACATTATCTCTTTTTTAAAGATGAAGTAGCTAAGACATGAGAATATCTAGAAGAGCTTGCTTACCCCTAAGCAATTTAATCCAATCAAGAAGGCTTTTTAAAAAAATGAAGAAAATTATAAAATGGAATACTACGGAAATATTTAAAGCCTCCTTATGTTTGTACAGGGCTGCTTCCTCTAATAAAGGAAAGGCAGCGCAAGAGATTTGGAAGACTCTCAAAAGGCAAATTCCAATTATGTGATCACAAACACAGTGTAGAACAACAGAACAGAACAGAACAGAATGCCTTCCGAGTGCCCATCCAGCCACAGTGTAAGGGATGATACCTTTTTTTAAGACATGAAGAAAACGTGAAAATTGAGTTCAGGGCAACTGCCAGTTAAGTAGTGATGGCCTATAAGAACCAAACAGGGGAAATGCAACTCCAGAAAACTGAAAGTTGTGATTAAAAAGTAGAAGAGTAACCAAAGGAGTTACTTAAGTTATGTTCTACTGAATCTAACAAGGACGTTGTTCTGTCTCCTGCTCGGGCTCTATGAATTACAGTATCAGATGTGAAAGAGAATACTATTTTTCAGCTCCTCTCGTTTTGGGGATGGGGGTAGAGGTAGTCCGGTAAGAGAGAAGTGCACACTTAACCCTCTAAAACTCAGGTCTGTGGTCCAAGAAATAACTCCCTCAGGTAGCCAGAGGATTTGCAGGTAGAAGTGTGCCACACAAACCTGGAGAAATATGGAGAATGGGAAAGACTCCAAAAGAGCTCTGAAGATACTTAAATGCAGGATGATCTCCAAGGCACGGAGAGGACAGAATCCAGGACTTAAGAAAAAATAGAAGAGTGATTTCTGAGTGCCTAAAATGACAGAAATAGTGATCACTCAGGCCAATGTGAATTCCTGAAGAACGAATCAGGCCAAACAAATGCCTTTTAATTTATGGCTGGAGTTAGATAACAGTCATGATGTCACATTCATGAATGACATAAAGTGAGAGGAACACCTCATACCCTGCACGCAAGAGTCAGGATGGGCCTGGTCTGGAGGCCTGGTATTTAGTCCAGGGCCTAACAATTAAAAGAAAACCAACAAAAAAACCGTGGCTACCATTCTTAAGCACTATTTACCATGCACTGACTATGCTTTTGCATGCACTGTCTCCTTTAATTCTCACAACCTTCTGAGGCAGGTTGATATCCTGCCTCAGATATCCTGATCTTAAAGATGAAGAAACTTGAGGTGAGAGATTACCAAAGATCACAAGGAGGTGGTTTAAGAGTTTGGGATTAACTACTGCACTCCCAAAGATGACATCAAGGACACTGTGGGGATGTGATGCCCTGCAATAGAGAAGAAAAAAAAAATTAAAATTAAAGATAAAAAAATAAAGGTGAAATTATTACCTTAGAGATATAAAAGTCCTAGAAAAGTACGACTGTGGTCGTCACATGTGTGACAGACTGCCACATGGAACAGGGATAAACTCACTCTTTTGGCTCCAGAGAGTAGATTCAGGAACATGGCTCTAGAAGGCAGAATTTGACTAAAAATGGGATGGCCGTTCTAATGATCGGCATCATGTAATAACAGAAGAGAAAGTTTAGGAGACTGTAAACCCATCACAGAAGAAGTCCAGGCAGAGGTTGGGCAGCCACTTGTGCCAGGGGATAACTGAGAGATTAAAACAAGAGATGACAATTAGACTGGAAGCCTATCCGATTTCCTCTAAATTGTGAGATTCCTTGCGGATGTAAATTTGTGTTATTACTAAGATATATTCCAAAGTCTCAAAGGCAGATCCATTCATGTTTTCACCTTGATCACAAGATTCACTTTCTTGATTAGCATTCCTCAAGAAGCACTGATGACTGATAACAAATATTTAGAGTGAAAACCTGGTGCCCTGCTGGAATCAGTGAAAAATTCTGCATCCATCTTTAGAATTTAACATGGAAAAGACACAACAGCAGAATGTGTTTGCTTTCACTCTGCACCATCGCCCTGAAACAACAGTGATTTGTGCTGTTGCTTCGGCCAGGCCTTTCAGAGACAGCTAATGAGACTGCCCAGCCCTAGTGGATGAAACCCTCCAGATGGGTGCACTCAAGTGTTTGAGACTGTGCAAGACTGACCATATGATATACTGGTTCTCCACACACTCTTCTCTTTCAACCAATATTAAGCACTATTAGCCAAACAGAAATACCAGGGATGGCAATTTGGCTGGATTCAATGTCTCCATGCAACATTTATCTTCCTTCTGGAAGTCAGTCGTACCATGTTTACACCAGCTTATTTAATTTCGTTATCTTTTATCATGTTAACCCACTGCTTGGGTTTTCATGAGTTAGAGTAGAGAGAAACCTCCTACATGACTTGTGCATAATCTTTTATGAGAAACACAGCTGGTCCTATTGCTGTTTCCAGTATATCTGATAATGGTTTTGAGCTACAATTACATGCCCTGCACCTGTGGGTCAGATGTGAATGGGATGAAACCACAGGTTCCAGGCAGACAGGAGCTCTGAGTCTGCAGGAAAGCAAACAGACAAAAACAAAACAAAAAAACAACAAAAAAAAACCTCACTTCTGTATGTGCCATATTATATGTAATACAGACATCTTATGATACATTTTAGAGTCCAAATGAACAGTTCATGGGAAGCAACAGAAAAGAGATCTTTAAATCACAGCCCTAGTTTCAAAACCAGACCTCTCATATCACCAGCAGGGAGAACATGGGCAATTACTTAACAACTCTACAAGTCCGTCTGCAGTGAAGTGGAGGTAATAATAATATCTTCCCCAACAGGCTGTATTGAGAATTAAAGGAGATATTGTTTATAATCCATAATAAGTACTTAAGGCAATGCTCACAACAGTGTAGTTATTATTGATATTATTATATTTTCATAGGTATCCTTTAAGAATCTAAAGGGCAAAATTAGTTCCAGTGCCAAATACTATAAGGCTGTAGAAGCTGTGGCTGTAACCACTTCACAGGCAAGGACGCTCAGTAACCTACGCCACCTGGGAACCTCCTGGCCCACCTCCGCCCTGACTCACAGCTCTTCTCTCTGCAGGCCAGGGCTGCCTCAGTGGCAAGCAGATCTGTAACTGCTTTTCCTTTTCTCCCAACTCTTGTCCATGACTTCAAGAGTCTCTTTGCATTTTTCTTCATTTAGAAAACAAATCCTGTTTCAGGAACTCAGTCTGAGAATCAAGCCTATGACATGTTTATAGACGGAAAAGTGCCTCTATGAGATCAGTCACAGAAGAATCCACAAGGACACTCACAAAATACACAGAGACCCCCTCACAAATTTCATAAAGCTGTGTTCTACCCTCTTCTACCAGGTAACCATAATGACACGGTGTCAGAACCACAGTTTCATCTCTGGAAAGTAGCTTACCCTGCCTGTAAAGTGGACATACTGATATATACCCCCCTCTGGAGCTGTCGTTAGGTTGAGTAAATGCATAAGTGAAATGAATGGTCCAGAGCGTGCCCACAGGTAACCACCATTTGCATTCAATTGCTCTTTCTGTAAAAAGAAGCTAATTTTCAGAACATACTAACCTTCCTCCCATGTTCTACAGTCTCTCCTCATAATTTTAGAGTTACTTATTTGAATTTGTCAAAGATCCCGTTTAATTTGAAGACCTAATAAACTGATATCTGACCATCCGACAGTGAATATTTCAGATATATAAACTACGTATTTTGTTATGACAAGTACAATGCTCCATATAAGAAAACGCAGGAGTTGCCCATGTTCTTTCTGAAACTGGCATCACCTCTTCGTTTGACTCTTAATGCTGGAAGCACAGGGAGGTCCTGGCTGTAAGCCTGTGTCATTCTACAGAGAGTGGAGATGACAGGCTGCACACAGCCTCCCAGCCCCTATCCTGTACCATATCAGCAAAATCACTCTGATCATGAGACTGCTTTAGGATCCCAAAAACAGTCTTGCTTTATCATAACTGTGTACTTCCCCCTACACTTAGCAAGGATTTTTTTTCTTTCCCTTTTTTTTTACCATTTGCCTGCACCAGCAGCATACAGAAACTCCCAGGCCAGGGATGGAATCTGCCCTACAGCAACAACCTCAGCCACTGCAGTGACAACACTGGATCCTTAACCTGCTGTGCCACAAGAGAACTCCCATTAAGGATTTCTTGATCTGGGGCTCCCTACCTCACCAGGAAAAAAATGAGAGAGAGAGAGTGGTAAATTGTATTTTAATATCAATAAACATTTCTATCTTTCATCTAAACTTTAAATTTCATCAGTTTATTACTTGTGTTCATTATATCACTAATACTGACTAAAAATAAAGTTTGTATAATCCTGAGGAAAAGCAAATGCTCAAGCATAGCCTCTTCTAAAATGTCTCACTTGCAATTATTACTATTTCTAACTGCAAATAAACCAGTATTTCAGTTATATTTCCAGATAAATAATAACATATGCCATGAATATTTTCATGTTTACACAGCACTTTCTCAAATTACCCAAGGAATTGAGCTATCATTGTAACATTTCCTCCCTGGGGCAGCAAAATTTGCTCTAAATTACACATATAAAACATAGAAATTTTAGGGTAGCCTAATTTTAACTCTAGATTTCTATATTATCAGAATGTAAATATCTACATCATTTTAGAGTAATCCAGCTAAACGAAATTTTCAGTGACTGTGGCAATCAGTGTATACTTTAAAAATCTAGGCATAATCAGGAGAAGTGTTATGGTGTGCCATCTAAACCTTAGGTCATAACACTGGATACGGAGTTCTGCAGAGTTATAATTCCCAATGTATTTGCTTAAGATTCTCAGATTCTCCCAAATTCATTTGGCTTGATTCCTACAGTAACTTAGAGCAGTAAATTTGCATGAACATTAAATAATTTTATCAGGTTAGCTATGCATTAACAGGAAGAAAAGAATGTGTTAAAAGAAAAAAGGTTGATGTCACAAATGTTTAAAATAAGCAGACATAGGAGTTCCCCTGTGGCACAGCAGGTTAAGGATGTGGCATTGTCATTGCAGTGACTGGGCTTTTTACTGTGGAGTGGTTTAGATCCCTGGCCTGGGAACTTCCACGTGTCACGGGTATAGACAAAAACATCAAATAAAAAATAAAACAAAATAAAAAGACACACAGCTTTTTCCCCCTCACTTTTCTATTTGTTTTAGAGAACCAGGTATCAAATTCCACAGGTGGTATGTCAATGGCACTGCTGCTGGCTGCATATGACAAACGTTTGACCATCAGAGGCCCACAGACTGCCTGTCAAGGCTGTTTACTCAACAAGATGCCCAAAGGTAAACAGACTCCATTGCTTTGACAGCTCCATGGACTCCTCAAGGTCCAGGTCTTTATCTCAAGGCCCACAGTTTCATGGTCCCAATAAGGATGCAGCAGCTCCAGGCTTTGTGATTCCATGAAAAGTGAGCAAATACAGGTCAGAACACACAAGGCCTCCAGTCTCTTTCCTTCCTTTAGTTCAGATGAGAAATCCTTCCCTGCTGTTTCTAGCACATTCCTTAACCTCTCTTTGCCAGAACAACACCCAGTCCTACACCAGCCACTGACTAAAAGCAATGGCATGGCTGTGGACGGCTTACCCGCTGATAGGTCATCCCTCTGGGATGCCACTTCTCACCAATGACCAGCTTATCAATTAGCACAGATGATGAAACTATTTTACACCTATTTTATTACTGCACCTGAACCAACATAAGGTTAGGTGAAAAACAGTACCTGCATGGAATAAAGTTCATTTTTACAAGTGGAGGCAATGGTGCAGTCACACTGATGGAATTCTAATACGCACCAGAGATTACACAGCATGCTTTCCCACTGGTTATCCCCTTTGGTTTGTGTAACATCTTGCAGAGGCAGATACTATCATTCAAAAGCTAGAAAATCAGATAATAAAACTCATAATTAAACTCAAGTAAAATTAAGAACTTATTTATCAATCTCTTTTAAAATACACCTTCAATTTTTGTTCTTAGTAAAATCCTAGAACACCTGAATTGCATGAAACATTAAGGAAATTTAAAGTGAGATAAGATGAAATCTAAGTGAAATTAAAAAAAAATTAAAGCAGACCACGCCATCACTACGCAAGAGCTGTTTTTTACAATTCTGCATCTTATTACTAATGTTCATTTTCTAGGGTAGTCATATATAATCGGTTATATATGGTTTTAAAGCCTACTTTTCATACATCATATGGTAAATTCTTTCCTATGCCATGATTTTAAAGACATGATACATAATGCCTACTTTGTTGAAAATTTGTGTTAAACCTTTGGAAGCGTGTATCTGTGCAATGAACTCCACACAAAATCTATGAACACATTTCCTTCCTTCTTTCCTTCCTTCCTTCCTTCTTTCCTTCCTTCCTTCCTTCCATCTCTCCCTCCTTCCCTCCTTCCTGATGCAAGTCTGGAAGAATCACTGAAGAAAGATAAGGATAACTATTGAAATACTTCACATCAAATGATACTATCATCCATTTCACTCGGCCTTTAAAAATGCTGGTATTATAAATTAGCCAAATTGTTAGAGACAAAAGTTTCACTTTTCTATAAACAATTTTGCTGAGAGAGTAGATTGAGCCCACACAAGAGATGAAGAGGAAGTCTGAGAATTGCCATAGGAGCCTTGCCTTGGGCTGAGGTGTCCGCAGTCCTTGGATTGTCAGGGAGGAGTTATGTGGGAAACCCACCCTCTCCCTTTCCTCTCACTGCTGCCATTTATTGGGGCCATATTCTGCTCTTCCCTGAAGGGCAACCACACTGAACAGAGTCTTGGCTGGCTTTGGTTTCCAGCCTTTGGTGCAGGTAGGGATCATTTGATTCCCAGCCTCAACCTTGCAACACTTGGCCTTCCCTCATTTCCATCCTTTTATCTTCTCCAAAGGATACAGCTTGTAGGTTCTACTGGAGTACTTTTACTTCCTAGATACAAAGCCACTTCCCTAATGGATTTAACAGGCCATCCCTTCCTTTCTTTTAATCTAGCTACCCATATAACTCTGGCAACACCTGGGGACTCTAGAATCACCTAGGGAATGTTATAAACACTACTGATGTCTGCCACTCCCCTCCCCATCCAAAAAGGATACTGATCAGTCTAGGCTGGGCAAAGGTATATATATTTTAATGCTCCCCCATGAGATTCAAAAAGCATGCATGGTTGATAACTCCTGAGAATGTCCTCACTGCAACTATGAGAAATCCCTCCCAGTTACACCATGCAGGTCTCCCCTCCCTGCCTTTCAATGCTGATGTAGGTGTCCATACCTACTGCCCTGCACCACAGCCCTTCTTAATACTGTTTGCTCTTTCAGCGGGCATCTGCTCCCCTGCATTCCACTCTCTATCCAATTACCTTCTCAAAATATCTACTTGCACATCTAACAAGAGTGGAGAACACAGGATGCTGAAAACAACTTCCATCCCCATCCTCTACCCTCAAAGCCTCTCTCAACCCTCCCCACCTCAGTTAATGATGCCACCATCCTCCTTCTTGCTCAAGACAGAAACCTAGGAGGGAGTCTTGATTCATTCTTTCCTATCTTTTCTTCACAAAAGTCCTCCTTCAAAACTGCAGGGCATAACCGATCTGACAGTGCATCCTACCCACCACACCTGCCTCCACTCTAGTCTAAGCTCAAAGGAAGGATCTTTTGGCTGTAACACTGCTATGGCCTTCTCATCGTCTCTCGTCTCCAAATGCAGCTCCTAGAATGCAGCTCTACACAGTCTGCAGATGGACCTGAATATAACACATATTACCATCTTCCCCTACATATTCTCCCTCTGGTTTTCCATCACAATAATAACAAGTCCAAGTTCCTCAGATGTCTTTGTCTATCTGTCCCACTTCACCTCATACCACTCATAGACATACTCATTATGCTCAGGCACACTGGACATTTTCCTGTCCCTCAAAGCCCTTGAACTTTATTTTTTTTTCTCTTTGTAATACACTTCTGTCCCAGGTATTACCATACCTGGCTTCTTACATTTGAGATTCAGTTCAATGACGAATGACCTCAGCAAAGACCTCCCCAAACATCTACATAATTTCAAACTTCTATAAATCCTGTTGAGCATTTCTCACTGGTAGAAACTGTCTTACTTATGTATTCCTATGTTCCTATATGAATCCCCGACTTGAATGCTCCAAGGGGTCAATGTTTGAGGCAGTTTTCATCCTTATGTTTTAGTCCAGCTACCAAAAACAGCATCTGGCAATAGCAGGTACTTAACAAGTCATTGAAAAACGAAGGATACTGGTAAGGACTGTGAAGAACAGGAGTCAGGCAGGCTTGCTCATGTTACTAATTTATTTGAACAGATTCATTGCCTTTCAAGCCACAATAAACATTATTTTATCATACAATTGTTTTGATGCAAATGGAAGAAAACAAAGCCTTAATATGTCTCATCCTCTGGAAATTAAATCTACCATTATACTTGGATTTTAAAAAGTATATTTATCTAGAAAAGAGGAAATGAAAGGAAACAGGAAAAAGTCAATGAGACCTTCTCCAAAAATATACATCATTTCATTTTATCTCTGTGAATGAAATCTTGCTTAATAGTTTGTAGAATCTATCAAGATACACTTTGGAAGAAATGCTTTGGAAAAGTATTCTTTACTCAGAGCTAAGAATCAGTTCTTGAGAACAATCAACCTGAAAAGTAGTGACATGAGGCGGGATAGTGAGAAAATGAGAGCGAGGGTGCTCCACTCTTCAGAAGCACATTTCCTCTTTGCCTTGTGTTTAGTGTGTCAGAAATTGAGACATCAGGGATTGACACAGAGCTCAGTTTCAAACAGAGCATCCCACATTTCTGGGGCAGTCATACTGAAAGGGCATGCTGGTTGAGACTGCCTTTCTCAAAGGCTGAGAAATTCACGTCCAGATGCCTGGAAACTGATATTTTTCTAGCCAACACCATTGTGGGATTTAAATTTTTACAGCATCATTCTCTTTCTCTCCATAGTGCTTTCCAGCTTGATTTTTTTTTTCAAACTATGAGGTCCTAAGTACAGTATGAAATATTCCAAAAGGAAAACATTACACTGGGACACAAATAATATTCAGCCTCTCATAATGATTTCAATTTGCCCCAATTCTCACACATCCAAATATCCCTTGGTTTCCAGTGTGTAAGTTATCAACCTGTTCAGCACCTTGGTTAGCAAGATAGACTTTAGAGCACCATTACATGCTCAGAAGTAACCATTATCTCAGCTTCTGAAGATAAGAAAATCAAGGCTCATGGAGATAGACTCCATCAAGCTCAGGTATCCAAGAGGAAAAACTCAGTTTCAAATTAGTATTCCTGATTTAATATCTACTGCTGTTCCTGTAGTACACACATTCACATATGCATACAAACAGACTATACATCACATCAAGATTGTAACTAGGATCAAAAGAAAAATAACAATTATTACATGCATTCTAATTCTAATTGCCGATTTTGAATCTAATTAGATGGTAATAGCATGAGATCATAGAAAACAAAACAAAAAGTTAACATCCACATTAAATGGAATCCAAAAAACAGTCCATCAGATTAAATTGGTAGAGCTTCTCTTTGAGCAGCTGAGGTTAAGACTGTGGAGGGTTTTGGACTAGTAACCTGAGTATGCAGGTCTGTCAACTTGGAGATGTCATTAGAATTTACCATCTGTGATATATCATTTTGAGGGCTTTTTTTAATGCAAAGCAAAATGACAGGATAGATGCCAAGACAACTTGCTTTGGTCTTAAAACTATAAAGCTGAATGGACAGACTTCTCAATGATCAGGAAAGCTTTAACAGACTGAGATTTTTTTAATCTAAATCAAATTAATTTCTGTTTTGAGGGTCAGTGCATCTAACACTCATCGCAGCCGACCACTCCATACAGAAAACTGGAGCACAGTCTTCCTGCTCCTCATGGAGGGGACTTAGCCAGAGGGTAAGAGATGCCCAAAAAAGCAGGGGTCTACAGGATGCTGGACTGGCCCTGCTCTTTCTCAGGTGGTTCTACTTTTATAATGTGACATTTGAAAATCTAATATCACTTAGTGATTAGATGCTCATCCACCTCTCTGCCACCCCTGGGGCTCACTGGCTTTCCACGGCACTTATTAGAAGGAACAGCAGCGGGCTTGTGGCTGATGGAAGCAGCGGCTGTCACAAGGCCCAGGTGCAAAGCAGATTACGCCATTTGTCCCTGGAAGCAGAGACCTGTCCAGCTCAACATCCATACCACAGAGTAGAAGACTGGGAAGGAAACATCATGGAGCAGAACACTGAGGATGTCCTGGACATGGCAGGGACAGAAGAGGTGGGGGTAGTCCCCAGGCATTCTCTGTACTCAGGGAGAAAGTTGCAATTTAAGCCCTCTGGACATTTACACAGTGTGTTCAGGCTTGTGTTCTTTATTAGAATCCTACTAGCTATGTAAGTATTAACATTTAGTATAGATTAAGTTTAGGTTAACAATTAGCCAAATAATCCAAGGTGCTACAGACCTTAAAGTCACTTAGTCAAGAGTAGTTGCACCTTATTCCTTATTTGCTGACTCCTTGTGACAAGTGTGACAATGACTGTAACCCACCTTCTATCCACAACACTATTTCTGGGTTTTAAGGGGAAAAAAAAAAAAAAAAAACTTTGTTATTAAATTACGCTGGGCAGCTTTAGTACTTCTGGCCCTCAGCTCTCCCTTGCTGCCTCTCTGCCAGGATGAAGCCCTGGATGATACAGAGAGGTATCTGGCCACACAGTGCTTGCAGACAGGAAAGGCTCATGGACGCCCCCCATGATATCCACCTACCACTTTAATAACTATCTAAAATGTTCCCTCTCACTTGTAGTTAGAGAAATGCAAGACAGAATGTCAACAAGATCCTGTTTTAAAACTATCTGGTTGGCAAGGTTTTTTCTTTTGTCAGTTTGTTTGTTTTGTTGTTAAAAATATGTCACATCTACAACAATGAGAGCAGGGGTTACAGAAAGAATAAGCATTCTGAACCTATAATGGCAGGAAAGTGAACTGTTCTATCTTTCTGGATGAGAATTTAGGAATCCAAATAAAAAAGCATAATTTTTTTTGCATATATATTGGCCAAAGTTTTCCATTCCACCCTGTGGATATTCAGGGCAGAATTTTATGTAATAATGACCAAATTAGAACAAACTAAATTCTCAACAGGTGATAAACTTATTATATTTTAGTATGTCCATATATCTTAGTGCAGAGCCATTCCAGGTAGTTTTAGGTATTCTGACACAGAAATACTTTAACATAAAGTACAAAAAAATAGCTACGAGAGTACTGCAGTATAATTTCATTTTGAAAAAATAAATATTCATAGAAAAAACATTTTAGTCTGATACTCAAAAAAAGACAATTCTACATATTCATAGAAGAAAAATCAGTCTAATATTCAAAAAAAGATAATTCTCTCTAGCTGGTAGAACTACAGTCAACTTTTATTTACCTCTTACTGCTTATATTTTCTAATTTCCTCTAGTGAACATGACATATTTAATAGTGAGGAATATGCTGTAAGAAAAAGATAAAATATTAACACTTGCCACCTCTAGTTTGAATTACACATCACTCCGACTCTGTCACAGGCCAGAGCTGTGCTCCAATGCAATGGATGGAACGACATCCTGATGTAAAAATCCCGATGCCAACCCAAAGGCCAGGAAATAATGCCTTACATTTAGACATATTTATAATATTACCTTACAAATACCACTCCTTAGTCCTCTGTTCTTCTTGTAATACTCTGGAAGATTCAGCAACTAGGAATTCTGTTTAATTCAGGGAGAAAGATAGTTTGATTATACCTAGAATTGGATGAATTTATAAATACCTTCAAACAAAATATTTTGTGTGTGCCAGTAACTCCTCCAGGCCTCCTCATACCTCTATTTTCAGCATCCATTTACTTTTATATGTATGTCTATATATACTCTGCAATAACAGACCTACAGCTGGCAACCAAGCTCTACATCTGTCAGGGGAAGGATAAGGAATTGTTTTTCAAGTTATAAACAAGCAAAGTTCCCTGACTTTAGGACATAATCAATTCACACCCATGTAGCACACTGAAACGGGGGTTAATAAATGCAAAACAACCACAGCAGTGTGTGTGTGAGAGAGAGAAAGAATAGAGCCTGGAGTAGGGATGGGGAGAGACAGAAGAATTAGTTATTCAAAAATCCCACTAATATTTTATCCTCAAATTTAGAATTTGGCTGCAGAAAAGCTTTGCCACAAAGAGACTGGGGGAATGTCTTGTACAACAGCCTCATTTACGGAAGAACCTGAGATTCCAGAGCTTGGAGGGTCTACCCCGAGGTCTCAAATAACTGAGTGACAGCAGTAGGCCTACATTTCTAAAGCAGGTCCAGTGGTTTTCCCACTGTGCCTTAATTACTTTTCTCCCACCGAAAACCACTCTTCTAATTATCTTATTTCCAATTTTCCCTGGAAGCAAAGAAAGAAAAAAAAATGTAAGAATTAACAAGATGATGCTAAACTTCCTTAGGGTAAGACTCTCCAGCCTCTCCCCAGGCTCCCTGGAAATCACCTCCTGTTCATCACTTTCTTTTGTTCACAGTTTATGACATGGTGGAGCATCAAAGAGGAAATGGTAGGCTAGGCATATAGAGATTAAAAAATCCTGGATAGGGAGTTCCCTTCATGGCTGAGCAGTTAACGAACCCAACTAGGATCCATGAGAGTTCTGGTTTGATCCTTGGCCTCACTCAGTGGATTAAGGATCCAGCATTGCCTTGAGCTGTGGTATACGTTGCAGATGTGACTGGGATGCCACGTTGTTGTGGCTGTGGCTCCAATTCAACCCCTAGCCTGCGAACTTCCATATACTGCAGGTGCGGCCCTAAAAAGCAAAAAAAAAAAAAAAAAAAAAAGAGCCTAGATAATCTATAAACTTCAGAGTCTTTGCTCAGATACATGGAGTGGGCTGTCCTGCTAATGCAACACTGTTGCCCACCCCAAACCTTTGTACCCACTCAGGAAAGTGGCCATAGAATGCATGCATCAAACAGCTTCTGGGAACAAATTCTTTCAATCCCTCTTCCATATCACGGGCAACAACCCTTTTTCATCAAAAGCAAAAATACTCTAGAACATTCAAAAAGCCCAATTTTCCTGGCATGAAAGCACCTCTATTTTGGGAAGGTCCAGAGGTTCAACTGATTGCATGTAACTGATAACTGAAGGTTAAAGTGAATGGAGCACAGCAATGAAGAGTAATTGATAGAACCGCTAGGGTACAATTCCCTAAACACATGTGTAATTTTTCTTCACGCAGTTTATTTCATACCTGGTAGCTGGATAACTGGAAGGAAGAAAGCACTTCTAGTAGGGGGGACAGATGACTTCATTTTGAAAAGCAATAATGTTTAGGAAAATGTGAGAATATTCCGTGGCAAACTTCTGCAAAGTGTTCAAGTTTAGAAGTATCACTGGCCAAAGATCACCATTCTCTGCAGTCTGCTCACAAAGAGACTCTCCTGCCAATATAAAGAGCTCCCTGACTGGCAACTTAATCTAATTTTCACAATGGGCTGTAATACATAAAGATGTCCTGAACCTGGCGATTAAAGTCTTCAAACCCTAATACTTAGATATGCAGCTATTTCATGGCAACCAGGATGAGAACACACATATTCACTGTGAACAACACTAGCAATTATACTAAAACGTTATAGAGAGAGAATGATGAGAATTGCAAACTGGATATATGTTTGATACATCTCCATTTCTGTTATCTGTGGATGAGAGGAAGACATTATAAACATTGTGATGAGTTAATTTTGAAAAAAAGTCTATATAATTTTTAAAAAGCACCTACAATGTTTTGTTCTGATAAAATCATTTCAATGTTTGCTCTTTAATACCTATATTCAGTATCTGTGCTCAAACAAAATATTTTAAATTGTTGTGTCCTAGCATAAAAGTCCTTTACACATCAGTAACACTGTTTTTAAAATGTAACTAAGGGTTTCAAACTAGAAACAAATTTTGCAAATTCCTCCCTTCCCTCACTGGAAATAAATGAACCACTATTGCTCCCTGCCAATCCAACTAGTGGGAAGGCATAAACCCCTCCTTGCCATTCCAAAAGATAACTGTTCAGATGCCACCCCTGCAGAGTTCAGATGCACAATACTATCAGAAGGTTCTAGGCAGGAGAAACTGTTCTTTGCAAGCTACTGAATCTTTTTTCTTTAGGGTTAACATTTCTGTGTCATCTAAGTCATTTAGAAGTAATAGAGTTCCTTTAGACTTTCATAACACTCAGCCATTTGCAGTGCATTGTAGGAAACAGCATTTCATTATTTATCATAAATTACTGAGCTGCTCATGATGAAAGATGAGCATCAATGTGGTATCACAGAAGGTCACTTAGAAGCTTACAAAACTGAATGATGAAGGGGAAACACGGATTTGATACTGACTTTGTTAAAAAGCCCATGCACAGCTTCACTGCCTTCCTTTCAAAAATCTCTTCTGATCAAACACACGAAGACTTAAAAAAAAAAATGTACCTTTATCTAAGTCAAAGAAATAGATGAACTGAAAATATTCCTATCAAATAACACTAGTATGTGTCACCTGGCTAATTATAAATGTTGACATCAGCAAAAATTATCTGATCAGTAAAAAATGCAGAAGAGATGACTTTGGCTCATATACTAACTTAACGTTTGCACTTCCACAGTGTTACAGCCCCTCTATCTGGTAACGAGGAGCAACCAAGTAAGTCAGCAAGAGTGATGAATCTGATTCTAATCTGAAGGTTCTTCTTTATGGTGAACAAGGTGAGGTGACACAACAAATTTTATCTGTCGATATGTAACTTAATGGATATAGTTCCTGCCTCTACAACAGAAGCTCTCTGGCAGGCAGGCCAAGCAACAGCCTCATTTAATAGAGATCCATCCTCAGGGTTCCTAAGGCAGCATCATTTCCCTGCCCCCAACCCACCCCTTCATTCCGCATCACATGATAAGTGCAAACAGGGAATCAACAGGGCCTTTGCCTTTTGAATGCCATGCAGTGTCAGCACTCAATCCCAAAAGGTGCTGAGTGGCTTCTGAAAAGATGCCCTCAGATGGAGCCAGAGGGGTGACATGGCAACCAATTCATAAAGAAGCTTTTGCCTCTGAAAAATCTGTTAGGTGATGAAGCAGTAAAATCAAGAATGTCTTCTTGTTATTCTCCTTGTGAATCTACTTGCAAAGTTTTAGATATTTGAAACCTACTATTTTGGGTTAAATCTAGGGCTGTGTTGATGTGACTGTGGAAAAAACTAAGCATTTTAAAACACACCAATTCTACTGCTTCTTACAGCATTTTGAGGAGGCACTGGAATTAAGTCAATACTCAGACTCGGCACAAGTCAAAGATCATATCTTTAAATGATGCGGGACAAACTAACCTTGGAAAATCTTTACAATCTGCTGACTTTTCCTCTAAGTAATCCTGGAGGCCTTGCATCTTGTGAAAATTACACAGATATTGTGCACAATCCTTACACCAAACCAAACCTGTGGTTCCCCACAGCAGCCTAGCTATGTCCTCCCAAACGCTCCCTCCTGAATCAGGCCCTCCTCAAAAGAAAAGGTGAGGCTGTTTCATTAATTCCAAGAGACCCTCCCTGCCCACCAGGCCAGACACACAGGTGGGAGCCACCTCACCTGTCACTTTCCTTTGAAGTAGTAACTTGTTACTTCTACCTTTGTTAATGAATGACCTTTTACTCCCTAGGGCTCACTTGGACATTTCTCTGCCTAAATGAATTTGCCCTTGAAACCACCGATATTTGCTCTGATCACTACTTTCTGAAAAGGCCTAATACACTTTTTTGTTGGAACCATACACTTCAGCACTGAATTATTCGCTTGAATATAATTTTTGTCTTTCTCAACAAAACCACAAATGCAGATAATGAATTAGCTTTCTCATGTGTCATGCACCCTAATGCTCACAGAACCAGAACCGTGATAAAGTCACTCCTGGAAACGTGTATGATATACATGTATAAGATGAATGAAAAGTATGGTAACCCACCCTGTATCAGAAACACTACTAATATGGGTGAAAGAAAATTTCATGTAACATAAGAACAAAGTATCAATTCAGAAAGGCTTAAAATCAAAAGAAGTGTGGGCATCTCCATGCAGTCTCACTAAGCCAGGAACAAACGAAGCTGCTGAAGCCAGGAAGACCCCACTTTGCCTTTATTAGACTGTGAGGCATAAACAACAAATACTGAGAGTTACAATCCAGTGTCTACACATGCCACAATCCATACATTGAGGCTACCACCCTGGGAGCATGAAGTCTAGGCCAAAGGAATGTTTTGAAATATTTTTTTATACATTTAAGTTTGTATGGATGTACACAGAAAATGCACAGATCCTAAGTATGCAGCTTGATGAATTCACCTGTGTACTTAGTACCTAGATCATTGGTATATTACCAGCACCCTAAAGCCCCGTATCTTGGTTTCCTTCCAGTCACCACCTACCTCCTCCTCAAAGACAATCACTATTGTGACTTCTAATGCTTAACCTTACAGACACAGAATCATATTTTTGTTCTTTTTTTGCTCACCAATGTAACTGTGATCTAGCCTAAAAGACTGAGCACAACTCATGATCAAATTAAGGACTACGTGTCTACAAATGAACACTTTCCACTGGCCTATGAAATCTAACTGTGGTCCAACCACCTAACTTTACTATGTGAATAAACACTTCATGATTCTTTGAGAGGCTTACAGCATCTAAGCAATCTTTGAATTGGTCCCCCCCTCCCGTTTGTATGCGACCTAAGCCCTCCCTTATAAAACCCAGCACTACAAATTAGCTTTTGTATTTTCCTGTCATTTGATTGGATATTGATATTCAATCATTTGATATTTAACCTTAAAGTAATTGGTTAGTATAACAATTATTAGTGTAACCTAGTAATTGGTTAATATACCCACAACTGATTGATTTCTATAGGCTATATCTATCCTCAGCAATACTTCTAAACACTGACCACCTTCTGAAGACTGGAAGAGCTATTAAATAACTCAGTAAACTATCAAACTATCACTTTTTCTTTTTTTTCCTTTTTTTTTTTGTCTTTTTAGGGCTGCACCTGAGGCATATGGAGGTTCCCAGGCTAGGGGTCTAATATGTGCTGCTGCTGCTGCCGGCCTATACCGGAGCTACGTCAACGCCAGATTCAAGCTGCATCTGCAACCTTACACCACAGCTCATGGCAACGCAGGACCCTTAATCCGCTGAGCGAGGCCAGGGATCAAACCCACAACCTCATGGTTTCTAGCTGGATTCATTTCCGCTGTGCCACACATGATGGGAACTCCCAGTAAACAAGCATTTTTTGATCCTTATAAGATCAAGGCTAATAATCCACGACCCAAGGTAAAACACTGCCTTCAATAAGACATTATTTCCCATGAGCAAATTAAATTCATTTGTATTTCTCCACATTGGTATTTCACAGTAGGAACCCAACTCAGTCAACACTTTACTGCTGACACTACCAATTAAGACATAAACTCTCAGACTGAAAAAAAAAATCTTCACAGAACTAAGACCAATAACTGAACTGAATCATGGATCTTATTATTTATTTTTTCAAAAGTTTAATTACTTCTAATTAGAGAGATAATTCATGACCACTAAATAGAAACTACAGTGAAATAAAATAAATTAAATGGCATTCCTATTCCACAATCCAGAATTCACTGCCATTAACAATTTTGCATACTTTCTCTGACTATAGTTACTATTTATTAAATCTATTAATTGACATAGCATTATACAATCAGCATCATATATGATTTTCTACCCAAGAAGTTTTTGATAATTATATAGTAAATATTTTCCAATATATTTAAAATTATTAAAAACACAATTTAATGGGTTTGTAAATCTATCACATGGATGAGGTAAAATTTATTTTATTTATTTTATTTATTTTATTTTTTGTTGTTGTTGTCTTTTTAGGGCCGCACCTGTGGCACATGGAGGTTCCCAGGCTAGGGATCAAGTCGGAGCTACAGCTGCCAACCTACATCACAGCCACAGTAACCTGGGATCTGAGCTGCATCTGAGACTTACACCATAGCTCACGGCAATGCTGGATCCTTAACCACTGAGTGAGGCCAGAGAAGGAACCTGGATCCTATAGATACTTGGGTTTGTTACCACAGAGCCATGATAGGAACTCCTATTTTATTTATTAATTTTATTTGAACCTGAAACATACAGATGCACTTTTACTTGCCAAATAGTTGACTGTGGTATTCAAGGCTTTTCACCAAATAAATTTCTGCTTTCTTGTGGAAAACCATATTCAAAATGTATACTGCAATTTTTCAGTTTCGATTTATTTACTGAGGAGTGAGAGCAGTAAAGCCATATGTAAAATAATATAAGGGCAGATTTCTTACAGATATATAAATACATTTTCCCTTAAACTTGCCCACAACTTCAACAAGCATTCTTAAATGACTTATCTTTATGGAGTATATCCAAAGTAATCAACTTAGTTCTAATAGAAACCACAATTAATTCATTGTTTTGAATATTATTTAAATATATTACCTAATTACAGTAACAAGAACAACTGGCATAAATACATTCAGAAGCTAATACAACTAACACATGGTAAGCATGCCTCTCACTTGTTGAAGGCATAAGCCCTACCAGCAGTGGCTGTTCAGCATGAAGGGGGCATTTGTCAGTTACTAAAACAGAAACGAGAGTCTCATACTGAAAACTCAGTTAAATGGAATTCAGTCAAGACAGTGTTTAATATAAAACTTTCTACACCCCATTTTTTTCTTTTTTATTCCTAAAGTCTCTAGATTTCGCCATCATGCTGACAAAACTTTTGTCTAGCAATAAATTTGGGGAAGCAATCTCATTTCCCCTGTCCTTTATGAGTACCGCTGTCATTCTCAGTCAACGGAATCCATTCACCGTCTTATGGGATTCTGACAATACAGGCTTCCTGACATCACAGTATTCCTATCCTACAGCGTGGCTATTCAAAGACTGTATTACCTGATCTTAGCATTGGATCTATTTCTGTTTTTTCTTTATGAGTTTGCAAAAGTAGAAGTCCCAATCATCTTTCACTTTAATCAAGAGAATATTTTTTTCTTAGAGGCCCTTGCTACACAGCAAAGCCAAACAAGTAAGCAATGGCTGGGTGCAGACAACCAAGGTCTTACAAAAGTCCCTCTTCTTAGAATCTCTGGCTAGTCCACAGTGAGTACCCTGCAGTAGGGTTCCAAGGGGAAATTCAGATGCTCTATGGGAAACACTGCATATGTGTAATACCCAATATTTAAATTACTGGTATGACTGCTATATTTTAGTGTCAATAGAACTTCAAGGTCATTACTCCCAATGTTCCCTGACACATTTCCATGGGCCACTCTCAGCATATGATGCAGTAACTACTGTTATCAAAAGCAAGGTTAGAGAATAGAAGGCAATTTTGGCTAGGATTTCAGGAAGCAGAGAAATAAAGTCTGTAACTGTTTTCTGTCATTGTTCTATTGAATCACCTACAAGGAGCCACAGGAGGAAATAGAAAGTTAAGAAGATCAAGCAGTAGAAGTTGAAAGAAACACACATACTTTATCTTTTGTTGAAATATCTCCTAAATTTCTCCTTGGACTGAAAACCAGGGTGATTTCTCTAGTTAAAAAGTCTCTCTTTACTACAGCAAAGAACGGGTATGAGCAGGTGTGTCATTTATAGAGTTTATAATGGCAAATGCCACTCTCTGTGAGCTGAGGGCTTAAAACAGGTAATGTTTAAGATGTACTGACACTGTCAATGGGTAAGGATTTAGGGTGGGGAGAGATTACCTGTAAAATGATCTCCCCGTCCTCATGATTCTTCAAACTATGCCACTTACACATGTCCTAGGCAAATTATACAACCAATATAAGCCCAGCTCAATCACCTGCGTAATTTCAATAATCAGATTAGGCTACAGGGCTAGATGACTACCTTTTAATCTGTTTCAATAAATAAATAAGATAAAGTATGCAAAATGCAGGCCCACCTGGCAAACAGTAAAATTCCACAAACAGCAGTTCTAGTTATTATCTAAATTCTCAAGCCCCTTCTAAGATGACACTGTGAAGAATTCTTCCCCATTTCTAAAAGTAAAATTTAAGGCACAGAAATCAATTAAAGTCTTGGAGTTCCCTTCGTGGCTCAGTGGTTAATGAATCCGACTAAGAACCGTGAGGTTGCAGGTTCGACCCCTGGCCTTGCTCAGTGGGTTAAGGATCCGGCGTTGCTGTGAGCTGTGGTGTAGGTTGCAGATGCGGCTCGGATCTGCGTTGCTGTGGCTGTGGCGAAGGCCGGCAGCTACAGCTCCTGTTAGACCCCTAGCCTGGGAACCTCCACATGCCGCAGGTGCGGCTCTAGATTTAAAAAAAAGGCAAAAAATACCAAAAAAAAAAGAAATCAATTAAAGTCTCTTCCCAAAAATATGATGAGGGTGTGATTTTCTCTTAGTGAACTTTTAACTCCCTGGCAATTCACTGGAAGATCATGCCAAGGGTCATAAGTAGTGATGGGAAGGGTAGCTTAGGAAGTAGGTTGATATGTTAAAGAATTCTTATCAAGTGTTTAGCACAAACATTCTCTTCTCATAATCCTGGCTGTAATGTATTAATGCTAAAGTAATTGCTGCAGAGCTTCAGAAGATTTTCTTTTTCTTGCTCTTACAGTGTGAACTGCATCCATGATACATAGTATCACTTCTAGGTAAAGTCTTCAAAGACAAAAATCTTATTATTGGTAGCTGATAAACGTCTATTATTAAAATAAATTCTTATATGTGTGACTGGGTCACTTTGCTATACAGCAGAAAACTGACAGAACACTAAACCAGCTATAATGGAAAAATAAAGATCATTAAAAAAACAAAATAAAATAAATTCTGAATTCAGTTTGCAGGCTTGTTTCTGACTAGCCTCTTTTTATGTCTGGGAATGGCAATCTATGATTCATATACAATCACCAACCTGTCTAAAAAATTAAGGCTTATCACAAAAATGTACTACTTTGAAATATAATTCAAGACAAAGTTTCCAACAAACAGCCTTGAAGCAAGATGTTTTCAAAATGCTAATATTACCGTTCCCTAAGTATAAAGAAAGGAATACATAGAAAGAGCACTTTGATGGGTGCTATTGATCCTCTGGAATCTAACTAAACCACAGTAACTCCTATGTGGAGAGGGGGAAGAAAATACAACGCAGACATCACCTATTTTTATGAAAGTTCTCTCCAAACTCCAAAGACTCAATGACAACCAGGCAGTGTGGGGATGGAACCAACAAGAGCCATAAGGACATTCTTTCTCTTATCAAAAATCTTCAGATATTTGTGGATTTCAGATTTCCAAATAATTCAATAATCTCACTTTCTCCCAAATTTTCGTTCCTCTCTTTGATAAACATACAGGCAAAAAGAGACTACAAAACCATCAGTCAAGCAAAGGATGAGAAATGGTAGGCTCTGGTTTGTAATAAACGTCCAAGGTGAGTTGAGGCAGATTTCCACATTGTATTCCACTGTGTGTGCCAGGGAATCATAGAGAAATACAGGAAAGACCCAGGGTTTACATGAACAACCAACCCTCACCATGACGGAAGATCCCTCAAGCTAGATAGAAAACCAGCTCCAACATTTCAACTGAATTCAAGAGCCTGATATGGTTTTGGATTCAAATACTTAGCCTATCCATTTCCCACTCTTCCTGACATAAAAAGAGTAGACTGGTTGCACTTATAAGCTCTTTTAGGACTGATAAATGAAGCAGGTTATTATTATCACCCCCTCATTATCACAGAGGAGGAAGTTAAAGTTCAGAGAGATTAAATTGGTCCCTTGAAGTTGTGCAGTTGTCACGGGAATCAAGGCTACGGTTTGGGTTTGGTGCTTTCTTTCTTTCCTTCTATACCAATCTTTGTCCTCCCACAAAAGTTCCAAAAATATGTGGTCATGACTGGCTTATATTTTCAATACTACTACCTACCAAAAGCATCACTTTCCTAACCCTTAGCCAGCTGGCTGTCACCACTCCTCCAGTGTGATGATCACTGTCAGGCCCACTGCAGTGTGAGAAAGTCATCACCATCAGGCCAACCTGAAAGAAGCACACACACCTCTGCAACCTCCTTTTGGGTTGTGTGCTTACCAATACGAGGTGGGGGTAACAAACCTGTTTATGCCAGTTGTTCCTACTGTAATTATATAATTTAAATTTTATGTAAGCCAATGACACATGATTATAGAAATGAAAGAAAATTGTAGTTTCCATTAAAACATAGTTGAATGCTTTGAAGAAACTCCAAATGGTGAGTTGTTTAAAAAAGAAGAAGATTACTTTGAATTATATGAGCAAGAAAACTGTAAAAGATACCACGGTCAGGGTGGATATGATAGTACCTAGGAAATACCTGGGTTTAGATTTATTCACCAGTGTCTCTGACAAAGAAACAAGTAATAAGAGGTGTGGCTGGCCCTAACTTAAGATATGGGAGAATGAATGTCACATACTTTTTTCTTTTTTTTTGCTTTTTAGGGCCGCACCTGCGGCAGATGGAAGTTCCTGCACTACAGGTCAAATCCGAGCTGCAGCTTCCAGCTTAGGCTATGCCACAGCAATGCAAGATCCTTAACCCATAAAGCAAGGCCAGAGATGAAACCGTGCCCTCATGGATACCAGTCGGGTTTATTATCACTGAGCCACAGGGGGAACTCCAAATGTTACATACATTTAAAGTTTTAATTTTCTTCTTTTTAAACCATTACTTTTATACCTTTTAAATTAACCAATTAGCTACCAGCTTTGCAATATCCCAAACCAATATTTAATAAATATTCATTAAAGTGAACTTAAAAATCAAAACATGACGTTTTAGAAACAATATAATTATATAAATAGATATAATAGACTATGTTCAATTGTATAATACCCTAATGAAATCAAATAATAAGTACTATCAAAATTTGTATGATTTGTAAACCAATCTATTGGCACAAGAGATGACTATTAGTCTTCCACAGTTTTTGGACTCTTCAAAAAAAATTTTAAAATTAAAAAAATAAAATACCAAGACAATATAGTAATTCAACTGCATAAATGGGTAGAATTTTTTGTTCTTAACTTTCTATATCAACTTCATCTAACATGTCTTTCCATTTCCATGTTAAGGATATTAAGATATTTTCTTTTAATGACTACTGCTTACACTATAAGCTAAGGAATAAAGAAATAAAATAAAATAATCAAAAGTCTTTAAGGGGCCTTCAGACAGAGCCATGACCCAATTCTACAAAAGATAGGGTAAGGAAGGAGTATATGAAGTCCTCAGAGAAAGAGTGGGGCAAATGGAAAACCAAACTAACCATGTGTCTGAAGACTTTCATTAAGAGTCACATAAACGGATTTAGGTACATTTTCATCCTGATACTACAAAACTAAGTTGAGTCTATTCCTCCCTCCTGCTTTCAACAGATACATGGTTCTGGAGGAACCCTTTTGGGTGGAGACAAGCAAAATTTCTAAGGTCCAGAAATGTTTTGTACTATTTGTCAGTGTAGTGCCAGCCCTGTGTCTCACGCAACACAAAAGTCTGAAGATAAAAACAGATTCACAGGAAGAAAAATGAATTTCAGTTCTATTCACAAGCAATTCAAATGCATTTTACAGACTTAGATTTATGGCATTTTTCATGCTCTTATATATTTCAGGGCCAACTTTCATGTTCCATTTTCGACACCTCAGATAGAATATTGAGATATGTTTGGCACTGGATATGAGAGGTTATGAGGAAAGAATTTCAACAAAAAAAGGGAGCTGGAAATCATCCTTCTTCTCATTGTGGTGTGCAGAGGAGGAAGAGCTGGGAGAGTATGCAAGGGGAGAAAGATCTTACTCCTCTAAGCACTAGACCTCCCAGGATAGCACTGCTTTCAAACTCTGCCCCAGGACTCTTGGTTCTTGCTTAACCTGGATTTAGAAAAGCTGGTTTCTTTAGCATAGGAGAGAAGTTGCCACAAGCTAGTTTTCTGAAATTTTTGGTTTGTTTTTCCGACAAGCTTGTGGATCAACACTGTGTTAAAAAAAAAAAAAAAAAAAAAAAAGACTATCAGGGAAATAGCACAGATAAAAAGGCGGCTGGATTCACCCATCAAACCTGCAAAAATGAACTCTCAGTTAGCATTAATCCCTTCTATTTCAGTCATGAGGAGGAAGATGACTTAAACTACAGCCTTAAGGTGCTGAGACCAAATTTAAAAGGGCTCTAAAAAAGCCTTGCAGATTTTGCACCCACACCCCTCCCCTTTTTTCTGTTAGGACCATGAACTAGAACATAAGTATTTACAGAGGAAAATGTACAGTATAATTGACTAAAGCAGAAAAGACTCATAATCCTGTATTAAGGCCAAACTAAATCAAAACATACTCAGGTTGCAACATGTCCTCATATAAAAAGCTCTCAATTGGATTTCATAAGAAATATTGATCTCAAACTCTGAATCCTCTCACTTTGGATACCACACATGATTGGAGTCGGTACCTTCTATGCTAGAATTCTTTTGAAGGCCTCAATTCATGTTGATGAAAGACAACATAGGAGTAACTTTATTTAAACAAATTATACCTGAGGCTGCTTATAAAGCAACTCAGAGTACCCTTACTGAAAGACTAAAATGCCTAAAAAAAAAAAAAAATAGATAGGAAAACTGTCAATGTCATGAATGGCTCTCTTCAAAATTACAAGTTTGACTAGGTAAAGTTTTATTTAAATAGATTTAGTCATGCTAAAATTATCACTATACCATGTTTAAACATCAATACACTTTACATTTATTTCTTTACTAAATACACTATTCAAGTTTTGTGATCTTACTCACTGGAATTACCTACATACTTTACAAGTATGACCCAAAGAATAGCCCATTAGATAGTACTTGAATTTGGCCAAGGACTCTGGTCATCTATCTGTTAAATAGTTCTTTCTGCTGAGTAAAAGGACAATCCACACCTGCACTGACAGGATTCTATGTTTACATATGTTGTCTGAAAATAAAATTCAATATGCTCTAAAAAGATGTTTATACACCGGTCAAAATCACCGTTCCTCTACTGACTGCAGTAAACCTCCCTATTGACCAAAAAAGTAACCCTACACTTTCAGTTGCAAAATGCTTCTAAGACATTTTTGGTGAAATAATATCTTAAAGGCAGTATGCTCAAAATACTTGCTTTTAAAGTATCTGAAAGAAAGGCAAGTCCTGGGCAACTAACTAACTGGGAACCCAAAAGATTCCAGTGACACAAAAAAGTTTTGGTCTGGCTCATGTTCTTTAGGTTTGAAGATGAGAAGAATCAGCTTCCAAGCCTTTCTTCTCCTCCCTCTGCTTTCAAATTCAATCTTTCTTTGCCTTTGATCCTACAGAAAATTAGCAACAGTCTCCTCAACTGGGACTTCCCATAGCAAATGCAGCTTTTGCTTGCAAAAAATCCTATTATCCACTGGCAAGTGTGTTTGTTCTAGAGTGAAGCAGCTTCTTCCACTCCAAAGAGCTGTGCTGCCCTCATAGACAGGATCTTTCTGACCGACCTAAGATGAACACAAAGACATTCATTCTGTAAGCCTTGTGTTCAATTCAAAAGCAAATACCCTGTCAATCAAGGAATTTGTGGGTTAGTCTTAAAAAAAAAAAAGGCATCATTCCTAGCTGTCCTCAGGTGTACAATAAAATCCACGCCTTTCATTAAAAAAAGAAAAGAAAAGAAAATCTACTGAAGCCTAAAGGTAAGAGCTAGAAAAAAAAAATGGAGAATTTCTCTCCTGGGAACTTTGGTGACATAATCGAAATAAGTGAAAAATACAAATGCGTGAGATGTTCAGGCCATTCTTTAGCAGTGCTGATGATCCCTCAAATGAAATATTTATTTCCTTTTGTTAATCATTCTGCAATCTCAGACCAAAAAAAAAATTACACTGTCCTTTTTCTTTAAATTATGATACAACCTATTTAAACTCATCTTTTATGAAAACTACATAATCTTCCTTTCGTTAAAATTCCCCCTTGTTGATACAGGCAAACCAGGTCAGTTTCTGCTGCATTTGCATACTTGCATTTTACCCCTTAATTCAACTCTTTGTTGAAGGTTTTAAAAAGAGCAAGAGCTGAACCTCAGATACACATAAAACAAATACTGCTTATATGTCTAAGTGAACATTGACACCGTTTACAGATTCTCCCCCCTGCTTTTCCTTGGGGCTGAGAGCCTTGTCAATAATCATTACTTATTAAACAGGCTGCCATTCCCTTCTACAGAATGTAGGAAGGGAGCATGAAGAGGTAGAAATAATTACCTTGGGCTTTTCTTTAAAGACCTCCGGAATGGAAAGCAAGGAAATCAATTGAGAAAGAATGTGAAATATCCCCCCATGTGCAACTCCCCCCCCCCCAATCACATGCAAGGCTGAGAAGTAATACCCACACTCCATTATTCATATCAACTGTATCAAAAGAAAAGATAAAAAATCTGGGGTCTTCAGGAAAGACGCACATATTTTCAATCCATTGAATACGTCCACACACACACATGTGCCCATTCTTTATCTCTCCACAAAACTCAAGCAGCTAGATTTGTTGAGAGAACCCTCTACACACCTCCTGAGAAGATGTGCTCTCAAAAATGACTGCTTCAACCAAAGGAGGGAGAAGCAGCAAGTTACTGGTTTGACTGCCATTCTGGTTTGTGGCAGATTTCCTCCCTCCCCCTCTTCTCCCAGTCTACCAATTTATCTTTTAGCCTATTTTTTCCCCAAAGCATAGTAAAAGCATAAGGAATGTCTCCTCTCTCTTTGGACTTACCTACCAATACAATAACCTCCCCCCCCCAAAAAAAAGTTTTAAGGGTTAAATAACACCCCAGGTAAGACCACAGGTCAGGGAAAATGAAAATGCCCAGATGACTGAAAGCTTGATATACCTACTCGAGTTAATGATGGGCACTGTTCCTTCCCCTCCAGATGTCAAGGCTCAAAACAGAAATACAACATAAAGAAGACATAGCCAAGCAGTTGTTGGAGAAGAGGCTTACATATAACTTGAACTGGCAGGCTGGGGGTTTGTCCTAAATAACCTTCACAGGTTGCACAAACTGTTCTCTGATCCTGATCAACAGTCAGAGTAAGAAGCTTCCTAAGATTTCCTCAGGATGAGAACAAGGTGGGGTGGTGGGAAGGCAGTGGGAGGTCAATCAGTCTTCTAAAACATTTATAAAGGTATAGAGAGAATATACACCTCCTAGACAGATAGAAAGCTATCATGCTTGGAGAAACTGGAGAGTACTGGCAGCAACTGAACCAAGGTTGAAGGAGAGACATTCAAAGAGTGACCTGTTTCAAACAAGTTGGATTTTCTCAGACTCCAGTGCAGAGAACTCTGTCCTATTTCGCCTCAATTTCTCAGGCATATAGGGAGGGGAGATGAGGTTCACACCCCACCTTTGGGAAATGAACAAAGCAAATGCTTGGCAGAGCTGAAAAAGCTCCTCCTCCGTCAAGACCCTGGAGGCGGCAGCTCTGCAGGGTTCCCTTCATAATTCCCTCCTCAACTCACTCCAGGCGGCCACAGAATCCGATTCTCCACCCTGGAATGCCCAGGGGCTGGGAGGGGGTGATCACTTAGCCCTTCGCCAAGGATCGCCTTCTTTCCCTACCTCCCACAATGGCTTCTAATTAACCCTTCCTGGTCCCCTCCCTGGGCAGGGCTGCTGGAAGTGTCTACAGCTTCACTGTACCAACATCTCCATCAAATCATCACACAGGCGCCCCCGCAGCCCACCCACTCATGGACACAACTTCCCTCCGTGGTTTAACGTAGGTCGATTTGCATGTGATTTTCTTTCTCTCCTTCCCACGGGTGGGGAAAGGGCTCACTGCTTTTGGAAAGGCCCTCCCCTCCCTCCCCAGCTCCCAACAGGAGCCGGATCCGGCGCTCACCAGCAGGTCTGCAGTAAGGAGGGATCGCACTCGCTTTAACCCCTTGAAGGAAGTTAGTTATCATTTGGGACTCAGTGAAGTAGGGCCCATGGCGCTTGACTGACAATCTTTCTTCGCTTCACATCACCCCTACCCTACACATGTAAAAATGACTGGCCGGCACCTTCTTTTCTCCCTTGTGGCCAGTTTTAATTCTCTCACTCCAGTGCCAAACCTGGAAAGGGGGTGGGGGGTGGGGGGTGAAGGATGCTAGGAAAAAGAAGGCGAGATAAAACGAAAGCAGGAAGGCAGAAAGGTAACTGGGTAGTAAATCAGTTCAGACACAGTGTTTACTTACGAAATTTGGGGCTGGTGCTAGTTTCTGGCGTGGTGGTGGTAGAGGAGGACGAGGACGAGGAGGAAGAGGAGGAGGCAGCATCCTGAAAGGGAGACAGGGTCCAGGAAGGAGTGGAGTCATGAAGATAGGAGGAGGTAGCGTATGCCGCAGTGGGCCAGGAGGGCATGGCCTGGGTACTGGGGGTTCCTGGCACCGGGGGCCTGGAGCCTGGAGTGCTGCTACTGAAGAAAGGGACTGTTGTGGATAAGACCGTCGAGGGGGCCGCAGTGTTCCGTGCTGTGGTGGAGCGCGGGCTGGCCCGGATGGGCACCCGGTGTCCAGGGAAGCGAGTTGGCGCTCTCGTGATGGTGGTCAGGCGGGTGCTAATCCGGTTGGGCGTCCTGGAAGAGGCGGCGCCACCGGCGGAGGGGGTGGCGGGGGACGTAGTGGAAGTGGTCGTAGTGGTGGTCTCCATGGCCTTGGGGAAGGAGCTGGGCTTGGAGAGGAAGAAGGGGTCCTGGCCCATCCCCTTGGAGTCCACCAGGTCGGTGGGCACGTATTCCTTGACGGAGCCCACCACGATCCATTTGAGGAGCATAAGGCTGAGCCCCAGGCCGATGAAGCCGATGAACAGAGGCACAACGCACAGCCACGTCTGCTGCCGGTTCCACACGATGCAGTCGCTACAGCGTAACTCCCGGGGGGGCTCGGCCGCCCCTTCGCCGCCGCCGTCCGGGCCCCCGCCCGCCGCCGCCGCAGCCGCCGCGGTGCCCTCCTCGGCCGAGGCGGCGGCTGCCGAAGCGGCTCCAGGTGGCGAGGCAGCGGCCGCCCCTTCACTCATCCTAGGAGCCGGTCTTCACCTTCGCCCCCCCGAGGGCCGCGCCAGAGGCATGAGGCCGCGCGGGCCGGGCGCGGGCGCGGGCTCCGGCGGCGGCGGCGGGCTCGGGCGCAGGCAGCGGCCGCGGCGGCCGCATGCAAATCGGCTCCCTGCCCCCACGCCCCTCCCCCCGAGAGGCGGGCGGCGGGCGGGGAGGAGAGGAGCGGGGGAGGGGACGCGGGCCAGGGAGGGGGCGGCAAGGAGCGCGGAAGAGGGGCGAGACGGGCCCCCCGGCGCCGCCGGCCGGTCAGGGAGCGGCGTGGTGCGTCTGCAGCCCGCCAAGCGGCCTTCTGCGCGCCGGGGCCCCGCGTCTGCTGCTGCTGCTATCGCCCGCTGCCTGCAAGCGCTCCAGCCCCGCCGGCATCCTCGGGGAGCCGCGCCCGGCCCGCTCCCCCGGGCGCCCGCCCGCGCCGCCACTGGGCCTCGCGCCGCCTTCAGGGGCCGAGCCGGTCGGCCGCGAAACACCGGGCGCCGGAGAGCCGCATTCCGACACAGGGGGGTCGGCCTGGCCGCCGCTGCTCGCCCGGCCCGCCGCGCCGCGTTCCTCGGCGGCTGCTCCGCGAGTCCGGGCGGCAAGGTGCACCTGTTCTTCAGCCGGCCCGCAGCCAACCCTCGACCAGCACTGTCTGGGAGAGACCAATCCGAGTGCGGCGCGGAGGGCGAGCGGCCGGGCTCGCCTCGCTCCCGCCGCCCTGGGCTCCGCGTTGGCGCCGCCGCCCGAGAGTCAAACTCCAGCGAGCTGCGCCGCCGGCGACGCGAGCCCGGGCCAGGGACGCAAAAGGCGTCCCAGGCAGGTGCTGTCCGACCGGCCACTTAGGGAATCCCACCAGCCCCAGAAGATTGGAAAACACTGCCCAACGTCCCTGCCCAGTAGCGCTTGACCGGGAAGACGTGGAAAAAGAGACTGCAACGGGGATCCCGTGGAACAGGGACCGCAGGCGGGAGGCGGCTCCGGGCAAGCTCCCGGTGGGTGGGGTGTGCGCCGATCCTCAGGGCGGGCTGGACTTCAGGCAGAGTAGCGCCTCCCACCAGCACCTAATGGAGGTTTTCAAATGCGTCCAAGATATAAAAATGATCCAAGCAAACCCCGGCTTGGAAGCGTGTGGCAAAAGCAGCTCCCGACCCACCTGAGTGTGAGCCCTGTCTCTTGTGCTGATGCAGTAGGGTCAGAGACTGACGCTCCTGGGGCAGGGAGAGGGGACGTGTGCGGTGGGAGGGTGTCCAAGCCCTCCTCCACCTAACCTCGGGTGCTGCTGGATGGAGAGCCCTTTTCTTCCGATTTCCCCAGAGAAATGCTGGTGAGGCGACCTTTATTCAACGAGATCTGGCAGATATCTCCCAGCCAACTGTGATAACTTACCTTAGGAAAAAAAAAAAAAAAGTATTGTCTTTAAATGCAGATGTACGCACAGATGCACATGTCACAAGAAAACTGATTGTGAGAGGTAAAATTTAAAAGGCTTTATTGGGATCCAAAATTCTGTTGCCGGTTTCTTCTTTTGGGTATAGGCATCTATGCACCTATATCTTAGGTGCAGTATGGGACCTGCCTGGAGGGCGAAGGGACCAGAAGAAGAAGGAAGAATGAAGGAGTAAATGAAGAGCCAGCATCAGCATGGTTTATGCTGATGGTGCAGAGCCTCACTGTCAACTCTTCCCATATTTCCTGGTCTAAAGTGGAAACTGGAAAGATGTTTATGTTTATAAGCTCCAAGACAGAAAGGTTTAGGATGTCAGCCTCCTAATACATCTCCTCTGAACTCTATGATTGATTGGCACTGATGAAGAAAACAGCGTTCTTTCTCTTGACCTGTAGTAGTCTCCCCAAAGATGAAGTTTTCCAGGTATCCGTTTTATTCACAGATAGAGAGAGCCAAACGGTACACTGAAACGACTGCAAAGAGAAGAGGATGCCATTGAAAGCGGAAGCCCCTGGGATTTCCCTGGGATTTCGTGCCTACCAGAGTATTTTGCACAGACACGGTTAATAAATTATTTTTGATGGTAGTAATGCAGCTGTCACCTCTTTCAATTATAACATTGAGGCTTTTCTCATTGGAAAGCTTTTGATTTTTAGTTTAATAGAACATGCACTAATCCAGTAGTGCTGAATTACGGTTCCAAAAATCGCAAGTGAAAAAAAAAAAATATATATATATATATATATTCCTTCAGCTTTCCAATGCAGTGAACTGTCCTCTTAAGTAAAAATTGACCAAATCTCTACCTTCTGTGGATGCTGGGCAGTTACTGGCCAACTTTTCCTGTATAGCAAATAAAAATTAGCTTTTACACAAAATACTGTGAAATTAAACAAGTGCAGCTGCCAGGTATATTATACCAAAAATTACTTTTACAAAGCAGTCCTAATTTGTTGGCCCCATTATGCCTATGGCTTCTCCCTTCTTTCTTCCCCACTGAAATAAATCCAGTGTACAAAAAAGGTGCTATAATGCTGCAGCTGGGCAAATGCTCCCCTGAAACGGAATTCTTATAAAACTCACCCCGTGTTGTCTTAGTGCTCCCCAATGTCTTCTTCATATACCTCTCCAAATTCTCTCCACTTCTCATTTCCACTTGGCTTTAGCAGTTTATTCATGGTCCCCTGCTCAGTTCATTTTCTCCCAAGTCTCTGCACTTGACTACACATTAGCTGCTCTCACAGTGAACATCATCACTAGAGAGAGCCCACTGCTTTGATAGCCTTGTATTGGGGAGCAGGTTGTATCAGTCCATCCAAGAAACTTTGGCTGGTACACCCAGCATTAACTTGAAGTTTTACTGTGAGGCTCCCTTGCAACAGGTGGTAAGCACTGGAACTGGAATTGGGGGTCCACAGCTGAGTCAAGGACAAGTGGTCAACATTCTCACTGCTGATGAGCAGCCAGCTGATCAGCCCCAGGGTAAGATGGATCTCAGTCTGGTGCCTCACAGTTACTTGTAGCGTCACACTGCAGAAAGAGATTCACAGTCAGGCTCTGAATACAGGGATTCAAGTTTCAGTTCTGCTCTGTATAAGCATTAAAGTCACTCTGGGCCTCTGTTTTCTCATCTGGGAAATGAAGCTATAATATCTACATTCTACATAATTAATAGTAAATTGTATAGTTAAATGAACTATTCAACCTATGACGTCTTTTAAGAACGATTTTAAATACATTAAATACCATTCAGTTTTATTGATTAACACATATCAAGGTGTCACAGAGTCTAAAGAAAGTCTTTCAAAATTCACTATATGACCTTAAATCAAAATACAGACTACAACTTTGAAGGGGTGTTCTTGTTATTCTGACATAATGATCTAAGGACTGTGCTTTTACGGTTTTTAATACTGAGGCTAATTACTTAATAAAGATAGATGTAAATAACCTTTTGGAGAAGAGCTACCCATACTTTTCTTGGATGTCTCTACCTCCTATAGAGAGGGGTGTGGATTTTTCTAACAAATGGGCATGATAGAACACAGCCTCTCCTGAACTCCATATTTGCAGAAAACAGAACAAAGTTCACTACCTGCATGGAGCTTATATTTTAGTGGAAGACTTTGACAATAAATAAAATATATAAATTATATAGGCTATCAAAAAGATGAGAAATGTTGTTTTGGTACACACTTTGGTGTGATTACAAAGAACATCTCTTCAGGAACCCCAGTATCCTCAATTTATTTACCATCCCATCAGGCACAGTTCATACTCCTCAGAGTAATAGGGTGCTTTTTTATTAGCTGAATAAATGTAGCTACAGCAGGTACCAGCCTGGCCTGCAAAATCAAATATTCTTCTCAATATTCACAGGAATCGTGTGTGTAGGAAATGTGACATCTCAAAACATTTCACAAAGTAAACACTTTACAAAGAGTAAATATGGTTAACTTTCTTCCCACAGTTACATATTCCTTAGTCTCTCTTGCTGTAGTCCATTCCTGTTATTATGATAATACACATTTCATAGTATGTCATTGTGGCCTTTCTTAAAGAAAAGCAGATTGTTTTCTTCATGGCTCTCAACAAATAACCTTCTGTATTTCTTGTGGGTGCTTTATGTCTTATATATAGGACTCATTCACAATGTACTGGAAAAATACCCTGGTGGCTCTGTCTGTTCATAACACATTGACTCCAAGGATTTGTGCTTTATAGTCCAGTATCATAAATAAACCAACACAAAACTACACGAATTCTACAGAGCAAAAAGCACAAAGTGGAAAGGTGAAAAATTCCAGTTGCAACTATACCCTAGTCACAAGAGAAGATTGTAGCGGCGTTCAGATGTAAGGTATTTAGACTGCAACCTCAGTATATGCTTATGAATTAGGAAATGCTGGATGCTGTATAACAGGATATGAAATCAGAAGTTTTAAATGAATTACCGAGATAAAATAAATGTGAAATTTCTTTGGAATTTGCCATAAGACAATGCCGAAGTTTTCAAATACGTTAACAAAGGACTAGGTAGATAGCACAACATATTGGAGATGGAAGGAGGATTTTTATGAAGAGCATTTCTTTGTGCTCTGAGTTCACATGGGCAGGAACAAAAGTACAGAGGCTTTCTATACCAAATATAAGTCCTGGAGAGCTCAATATAAGACCCCTAGTGTTTGTGCAGGCCTCAGTAGATGGAGATAGACACACACACACACAAGCTTCAGGGATCTCAAGTCAGGAGATGCTAAAGTGTCCTGTAGTTGCAGAGGGTACTGGAAGCCTCTGCCATGCCAGAAAGACATGAAGCCATCCTATAGCCCAAGAATCCAGTTGGAGTGAGTGCAGAGGAGAAGCAAAAGTAGACAATGAGTTGGAAACTCAGTGCTGAAGGATTTGAGTGTCACAGTGAGATATCTATGTAATTTTTGTTTTGCACTGAATTCAAACTGCCTGTTCTTTAAGTACCAACATGGGTAGTTTTTACTTGGCACTTAAAATTGGTATTAGTGTTTGTCTTATTTAGTTTGGGTTTCTTTGTCAGAAATTTTGCCCTTTTCTCCCTGCTATCTTTTCCCCCAACATTGGTAGATATATTTTCCTTAGATCTCACTGAACAACTCTATTCTTTTGAAAGCATTTTCTGAGATCTAAATTTGGAGGACATGGTGCTTCGGAAAGATCCAAGGACATATCTTCTCAGTGCTTTTTTGTTACATGGGAAATATGAAGTTAAATCATCTGCCAATCTTTAGTAACTGTGAAAAACAGTGAAAAAGCATAGGAATTCCACCAGCATGAGATAAAAGGCATATCAGAATTTGACAAAATATTCATCATATCCTTGTTTGCTTAACAGAGGTTATTTTAGAATTTAGAAGCCACAAAACTTTATCATAATAAGCCATTTAAACCATGGATATGACCCTAGGGAAAATTTATAAAACATATTAACTATATTAAGGTGTTAACTATTTTCCTTGGGAGTATGGCTAACATACTTCTTTTTTCAAATTCATGCCCCCCAAATCATTTTTAAATTAATATTGGCATGTAAAAATATGCAAGTGTCTTCTGTTTTAATATAAATTTCTCAAGATATTTGCCTGACATATTTGACCAATAATTGTGTTTGTGCACGACTGTGCTTAGGTGGGGTGTAGGTGTGTCCTTATTTTTGTAAAGAAAGGAGAGTGTGGTAACAGATTCTGTATTAAATGTCTAGGGGAAAAGGTGGAATAGAGATGGGATTATAGTATGAATTAGAGAAACTGTCTAGTAAAGGGTGATGATTAGATTCCAACATATGTTAAGTTATAGAAAGCAAAAACAGATAACTCTTCAGGCTTGTTTACTCAAAAGAATTTCTTAGAGTTGGTAAATGCAAAGTTGAGGCCCTGAGAGACTAGCAGGACTCCCACTGTACTTTGGGAGGAGAGTCACCTTTGCTCTGGGAACAGACGAGGAGTTTAGATGGTGGTCAATGGAAATACTGATGGTGGCTTAGTTAAAAAACTCTCCACCAAGGACTGAAGTAAGAAGATCTACCAAACTCTGACTTCCCCTGAGTCACTGTAAATGGAAACAATTTATACTCCCTGCTACACTGGATAAGATTAAAAACACAAATAAAACTATTTATGGTTAATAGTTTAAGTATTACAGAAAATATTAGGCAAAAATCTCAGGATCATCACTTTGGAAATGATGTCACGATAAAAATAATCTCCTTGGGAAATATTCAGTTAGCTAGGAAGTATTCCCCTGGCAAGCAGACCTAGTAGGAGATATTAGTGTACTCTTGCCTTCAGGCAGATTTGCAAATAATTATACACTATTTGCCACCCCACACACAGCTGTACCCATTGTACTTTTTCTCCGTGGAAATCCTAAAGAAGGAAACTCGTAATTGGCATTCCTGGTGGTACTCCAGGACACACATCTAACCTCTCTGGACAACTGGCAGAGCAGCAAGATAGACAGCTCCTAGGCAAAGTATGATTCGTTTCCAGAATTTGAACTCCAAATGCACTCTTACTTCTCTGATCATTAGATCATATATTTATATTATGTATGCATACATGCTTACACACACACACACACACACACACACACACACACACACACATTTAAGCAAGAAGAGAGAAACCTAATTTGACCTCCAGAAATTCCATCCAGACCTGAGCAATGACAAAAGATATCTCATATCCTATATAGGAATTTATAAGAAGAACCCAGAGAGATTTAGAAGTTACGTTAAAAAGTTGTAGCAGTCCACAAGGGTGCTGAAGGAAGGCCCCGGAGGGAACCAAACTTCTTTTACAGAAATCTTTCAAGCAGTCTTTCCTGGAAGCTGTATTTCAATGACCTTTTGAAGTAGTAAGGCACACTCAGGATCTCATCATTCTACAAGGCTAATTGGTAAAAAATGATACCTTTCATCTTTAAAGCTTTCAAAGTTTACATCATTCAGATTCTCCAAGCAGTTCCCCTTCCCTTTGGAAAAATATGGCTTTCTTTTTTTCTTTCTTTCTCTTTCTTTCTTTCTAATTAAAAAACATATATGTGTGTTTGAGAGAGAGAGAGGATGGAACATCGTGGGGTTGCCCCCTCTTTTGTTTCCAGGCATCTCTTCAGAGATGTCATCCTAGAGAAAGAACTCTGCGCATCAAAGTTGGTCTGTCACACTGTTTTCAAAGGAGGTTTAAACGGAGTCGCATATACTTTGGTTAAGTGAAGCCAAGGGTCACATATCATTTCTGAAAATATAGGTACCAAATACTTGATGAATTTAAGAAAGTATGTTTCCAAAAGCAAAAAAGCAGAACTGATGCTACAACAAGGAAATTCTTGATCCTTTGGCATAACTAAGGATATGGGCAATGAAGGATGCGCTAAACAAATAGTTAGGAAACCCAGGTTTGAATCCTTACTACTCCTATATTCTTATGGGACTCTGAGTCTCAGTTACGTGGTACATAAAATTTGGTCAACATTGCCTAACCCCAAGATTACTATGTTAAAAACGGAAAACAAATGTAAATATATTCTGAAAATTGTAAAACACTATTCATATATTAAAAAGCACACTGGCACTACAAATTAATGTCATTAATAGAGTTCCTTCTGTGGTATAGCTGGTTAAGAATCCTGCATTGTCTCTGAGATAGTGTGGGTTCAATCCCCAGACTGGCCTAGTGAGTTGGGAAACCGGGGTAGTCACAGCTATGGCATGGGTCACAGCTGTGGCTCAGATTTAGTCCCCAGCTTAGGAACTTCCTTATGCCATGGGCATGGGTGAAAAAGAAAAAAAAAAAAAAAAAACTACTATTTCCAATTGTAACTTTATATTGGATGATATGGAGTATATATAAATCTCACTATTAAAAAAATCTCAAACTTAGGCAGAGGACATGTATAGACATTTTTCCAAAGACATACAGATAGCCAGTAGGCACATGAAAGGATGCTCAATACCACTAATTCTTAGAGAAATGCAAATCAAAAATGCAATGAGGTATCACTTCACGCCAATCAGAAAGGCCATCATTAGTAAGTCTACAAATAACAAATGCTGGAGAGGGTGTAGAGAAAAAGGGTACCCTCCTACACTGTTGGTGGGAATGTAAATTGGTACAACCACTATGGACAGCAGTATGGAGGTTCTTCAGGAAACTAAATATAGAACCAGCATATGATCTAGCAATCCCACTTCTGGGCATATAGCCAGACAAAACTAAATTCAAAAAGATACATGTGCCCCTATATTCATTGCAGCACTATTCAAAATAGTTAAGACATGGAAGCAACCTAAATGTCCATCAACAGACAAACGGATTGAGAAGATGTGATACATATATGCAATGGAATACTTCTCAGCCATAAAAAAATAATGAAGCAATGCCATTCAAAGCAACATGGATGAAACTAGACATTCTCATACTAAGTAAGTCAGAAAGAGAAAGACAAATACTACGTGATATCACTAATATGTGGAATCTAAAATCTGGCACAAATGAACCTATCTACAAAACAGAAACAGGCTCACAGACATAGAGAGAGTGATCCCTGAGGGAACTCAGGAAGGAAAGGAAGAATACCTGCCATCTAGCAGCCATCAGACTACAGCCAATCCTGATAGTGCATTCTGAGAAAACTCAGGATGTGAAAACACAGTGTATTGGCCCCAGATAGCTGAGGTGCATATCTAAAGAATTATTTCAGTAAGCCCAGACCTTGCATCTTCCCATACATAAAAAAAGCACTAAATTCCATTAGCACTAATCTCTAGTTCCTATTACCTGTTCTTTGTTGCAAAACTCCTATATATCCTAGTTGCCCCCTACTCCCCACCGTTGCCTCCTTGGAGTGAGTTTTCTAAGTGTTACTTGAGATGCTGCATCCCAGGCTTAAGTCCTCATTTTGCCCAAAATAAAATTTAACTCTCAACTTTTAGGTTGTACATATAGTTTTTAGGTCAATGGTATAAAGCTTTATTACTTTGGATTAGGCAACCAGAAAAAAAAAACAAAAAACGGCAGACAAATTGCACTTTGCATAATTTGAAAACTTTAACTGACACAAGTAAAAAAAAAAAAAACCTATCGAATACTAAAAACTCTTCTTTCTCTCTTTGCTTTCTTTCTCTTTTTAACAAATGCAATATGTGGAAAATAGTACTTTTTTTTTTTTGCTTTTGTCTTTTTAGGGCTGTGCCTGTGGCATATGGTGTCCCCAGGTCAGGGGTCTAACTGGAGCAGAGCCACAGCAACGCCAGATCCAAGCCATGTCTGCGACCTACACCACAGCTCATGGCAATGCCGGATCCTTAACCCACTGAGCGAGGCCAGGGATCGAACCCGCAACCCCATGTTTCCTAGTCGGATTTGTTTCCACTGCACCATGATGGGAACTCCAGAAAATAGTGCCTTTTTAAATTTAAATTTCTTTGATAATTTTAACCTATATTATCTTTATATGTTTGCTAATTTTATCTCCTTTTTTGTCAACTGATTATACCTACATTATTCATATTTCCTTTCATTTTCTATATTAACAGTGACAAAGCATTATAAATTATATCCTAATTCCAAATGTATTTAGAATTTGTTCTTTAATAAATATTTACAATTATGTGAAATATTTAGTAATCTTCAGTAAACATGTAATTTTTTTTCTTGGAATGCATGTTAGGTAATTTTAGCAGACACTGTTAGTGTTCTGCAGAGATCCCCTTAAATCCTTTTAGGATTTTTGGGGACATACTTATTGACACAATTGTAACATTAATAATGCTAAATACAGGTCAGATAAGTCACCGTAGCCCAAGCAATGGACAACTGGTGGTTATGCTCAGAGGATTTATTGCAAAGTCCATGAGTTCCTCTTGGAAAATAAGGAAAGCTAGAGTAATCTGATAACTCGATAATTCATTCTATGAGGGAAAAGGGACACAATGTGGATTCCTATGTTTGTGAAGAGATCTGTGAAGCCTGCTTAATTTTTTTTTTTTTGTCTTTTTGCCTTTTCTAGGGTCACACTCATGGCATATGGAGGCTCCCAGGCTAGGGGTCTAATCGGAGCTGTAGTCGCTGTCCTATGCCACAACCACAGCAACACCAGATCCGAGTCACGATTGCGACCTACACCACAGCTCAGGGCAACGCTGGATCATTAACCCACTGAGCAATGCCAGGGATCAAACCTGCAACCTCATGGTTCCTAGTTGGATTCGTTAACCACTGAGTTCCACGACAGGAACTCCACGCCTGGTCAATTTTTAATGAGAGTCAGTGGATGCATCTCATGTGAAAATTGAATATATGACCATACCACACCCATTACAAAACAAGCACTGTGATGGGAACTAGAGAGTGGAAAGAACTACATTTTCCTCAGATATCCTCTCAAGCCAAACTGAGGTTGTTTTTAACATTCAAAATCTGATTAAGATGTCCAATAATACACCTGTTAAGAGTACCTGATTGCCGGATCCCCACTGTGTGAAACAGCAGCACCTAAATGCTAGAATAAATTTCACATTGCAGCCAGAAACAATACCAAAATGCCATTTTAAATGCTCAGGAAAGCCTAGTCCATGTATTCCCAAATAACAAATGTGAATGGAATCACAAGTTGTGTCTCATCATATAATTCTCCTTCCTTCCTTCCTTCCTTCCTTCCTTCCTTCCTTCCTCCCTCCCTCCCTCCCTCCCTCTTTCTTTCTTTCTTTCTTTCTTTCTTTCTTTCTTTCTTTCTTTCTTTCTTTCTATTTTTGCTTTCATGTTAAAGATCTGGCTCATAAATAATGCCTAAAGATGAAACAAAATTTTACCAGAGGCCTTTACTGTCAAATAACAAAATGCCACTGAGGAATTTCCTGGTAGCTGAAAAGGACATCTTTCTCACAAACGGATGATTAGGGGCGCCATATTATAGGAGCAAGATGCTTTCCTGCCTTCTTATTCTTCAAAATACACATAATTTTAAAACAATTCAAAGATGGGTAGAGCTTTTTAGAAGCTAAAGTGGCACTGCCATGTTGCAACAGGATGAACACAGCTTACACAACTTCACTCGATTTTTCAGTTTTGTAATTACACGATTCTCAATGAAAAACTTGATTTTTTTAAATTCATATTACTTTACACCTTGTGCATAATTAAGGTTTTATTGCTGTTTTATACAGTATTATTTCAAATGTGCAAAAAATGTATTAACCCTTTGTTAGATAAGTATAGTCAGCATAGACCACAGAAGGCAATTTTTAGGATGGGTTCAAGGCTTTCTACAAAGCTTGATCTCTCTTCTTGTACCACATAAAAGGAGATCTTCAAGGATAAGTCATGTCCAAAGGACAATAAATAAGATAAAAAAGAAGGAAGAGGACAGTGTCAAGGATGACTACTAGTTTCCTGGCTGTCTGTTTATATGATGGTGTCTTCTCTGAGAACACAGATATTGGAGGAAGACTACATTTGTGGAGTTCATGAATTTGTTTGAGAGAATATTGACCTGGAAAGGGCTATGGAGCAATATAGTAAGTAGGTAGTTGGATATAAAAGTCTGCAGCTCACAAAAAGTGTAAAAAAGTATATATATACATAAACATATATATGCATATATATATAAACTAAAAGTGTCAAATTAACATTTTATTTGTGTGTATTATGGTTGGCAATATTCTTATACTTAAATTTTGTCCTTGAAAAAAATAAAGGAATGAAAACTCTGAACATGCCATAGTCTCTTTTAGTTTTACCGATATCTAATGACCAGGTGAAAATTTTCTCTCAATATAAATCAAATGCAACTTTACCTGTTGAGAAACAAATAGACTTTAATGGGACAAAATTCACCTTCAAATTCTCAGAGGCTTGGAGGTTTCAGAAGCCAGACTATCACCTGGGTGAAGATTATGTATAATACATACAATTCACCCACAGGCATTGTATTCACGCTGAGTTAAGGGGAAAAGTCTGAGGTACAAACACAATTTCCTATCAAATATATCCTGAGCCATATGGAAAACAAAAATGAAACCAAAGATGATTCCTCTAATCAAAAGTGTAATTTTTATAGTTTATTAGATTATGCCTATAGAAAATTTGGGCGATGTAAAGACTGTCTTAGAATTTGTAGTTTTTAAGAACTGAAATTATAAAATATTTTCTTTTTAAGCATTACTTGGCCAAAAAAAATGTTACACTGTCTCAAAAATTTTCACCTTGCATACAAAAGATGTTATGATGTTTGGTGTTTTCCTCAAGGATATCTTTTTAAATCATTTAATTTTCATCTTTACCCTGTTGTCTCAGGCTTTTGTTCACAATCCATGTTGAAATAAAGCTACTTTATTTCTACTGATGTGTGATGCTAACTCAGCCCTTCCTACCTGTGATTCTTTTTCTAGTATCAACTCTGTTCTCTGCCAAGTGATTTAAAAGGAGAAGCCTAGAAATCTAGACTCAGATTATGACCATTTGCAAGGCTAGTAACTTCAACAGTGGAACCCAGTGCACTAAATCAAAACACAGAAGTGCAAGTATTTGCCTTAGTGAACAGTGAGTTTTATAAATGCTGTATAATCACAGTGCCAAAGAAGAAGATAAATGATTTGGTATAAGCCAAACGTTATGTTTTGGTATGTCTTGAATATAAATACACGTCTGGAAGAAAAGATTGTTAGAAATAACTCCAAACAAAAAGAGTGAGCTTGAATCCCAACTCTGTGTTGCATCAAGTATGAAGCCATGGACAAAGAGATTGCAAGTCTTTGAATTTAAGATTCTCATCTGTAAAAGAGGATAATTATGCTTTTCCCAGGTAATCACTGGGAAGACTAAATATCATATGCATGACTTGTGCCCCTTTTGGCATGTCTGTGCGAAAATAAAATACCATGAAAATAATGGTCCTGATAAAGACAATGTTTATAACAAATATATTTTAGGTAAGTCATTCTGGGGAAAGAAACTGAGGCACAGTAACCATTATAAAGATGAGCCCTCTGGAACTTCAGCTCCTTTCAAATTCTTCCAGAGAGATGTGTCAAACATTAACAGGGCTGTGTTGTGTTAGATTAAATGCCTTTCAGATCCAGGCACAGCAATGCTTCTGCCTCCTGTCATGGATGAAGGTTCAAAAGATATCAAAGTGGCTCCCTCTTTAGGGAAAGCCCTTTCTACAGGAATTCTTGTCCTTCTGCCAAGGAGAGTTTGTATGGAAATACTCTAGAGGATGTAAACCATTACTCTCTAAGTTTGGCTCCTTCTCTCCAAACCAGTCCATTATCTGTGCAAGAAATTTGTGCATCTCGACCCTCTCAACTCTCCTGCTCACAGGACATTTGAGCCCTTTTGTAAATGAACAGCAGGCAGGTTTTTTATTTCATTTTTTTTTATTCAGTACCTGAGACCTGGAGTGAACACTGCTCGGTTTTCAAGCTGTGTACCCTGGCACATATATAAGGCACCCATATCCATGCTGAAAGTAGCTAATTACAACATCACTCTAATGATTTCATTACAAGACTGCGCCATGAAACCCCTCGCAACAAGAACATTTTCTCTCCTCAACCATTAACAGCCATTCTTTACAAGAGAGACAGTCAATATTTCTTCAATTTGCTTACAGAATGGGAGAGAAAGGCTGACCTGTGATTTGTTATGTCTGTAGTCTAGAAATTATTTTTTAGTAGTCTCTCCTCTTCCTGATATACATATAAAGAACAAATTTCTCTAGTATTTAATCCTATATTTCTGTCTTCTAAGAAGTTTGTCTTCTCTGAAATCTATTAAACTTCTTTTTTTTCCTAGAAAACTAATAACTCAAAGATAAAACTTGTCTTCAACTGCAGTAGCTTACCGGGATCTTTATTTTCCGATAAATTTACCTCCTTAATATTGTACATGCTGACTGAAGCCATTAAGACAAATTCATCCAGCAGTGTACCAGGAGTCTGGGTTTAGCACAAGCAAGCAGGAACACATCAGCTTCCTTGATGATAATAATCTAAGGACTTGTCTCCTTTCTCTAACCTTTTATTCCTACTTCAATCCAAGTCTATTTATCCTTGGACCCCTTGATTTTCACATATGCTCAATTCTACTTTTGCAATTTGTAATTGTTTCCTGCTCTTTTATTTCTGACTTGATCTTGCCCTACTCCTGTTAATTACCCTTACTGGTTCTTTCCACTTCTGACTTTAAGTAACACTGCCTGCCAGAGTGAGAGTTCCTTGGTATTGAAATTTCCACCTTGAGAAATATTTTAGCTGAATTTGCTGAACATTATGGAACCCTTGCTCGATCACTTTGTTTATTAGTCTTATTTCACCATTTTTTTTCTTTTTTGGCCACCCTGTGGCATATGGAGTTCCCAGGCCAGGGGTCATATCCCAGCCATAGTTATGAGTTAACACTGCAGCTGTGGCAATACTGATCCTTTAACCCACTGTAACAGGCTGGGAATTGAACCTGTGTCCTGGTGCTGCAGAGATACCACTGGTCCTGTTGCGTCACAGTGGGAACCCCACTGTTTTTTTACCACTGTTTTTTTATTGTATGCTGACCAATTATATTTTTTAGGAGTAGATAGCAAGTAATGAAACCTTTACTTTAAACATCAAATTCTTGAGCCAAAAATTACCCACTAAATTCTCATATAACTACATAAAACTTGACCAATCAACATGTAAACAAAGAAAGATCACTAAGATAATGTAAAGGCTGGAGAATGGAATGTTCAAAATATGATTCTCTTCTCCCTGCTGAGTTCAAAAGACTGTCATTCTTTTGAGTCACATCTTTCCTTTCAGGCCAAAAAGAACAAAAGCATTATTTAGTATAGCAAAATCTCATAACAAGGAAAATATTTTTTTATTTTTACTGCTGCACCTGCAGCATATGAAGTACCCACTTTAGGGGTGGAATTGGTGTTGTACCTGAAGTCTACGCCACAGCCACAGCAATGCCAGATCGGAGCCACATCTGCCACCTATGCTGCAGCTTGCTGCAACATCGGATCTTCAACCTACTGAGTGAGGCCACAGATTGAACTCGCATCCTCATGGACACTATGGCAGGTTCTTAGTCTTCCGAGCCACAACAGAAATTCCGGGAAAAGAATTTATTATCCTACGGTAACACATTTGTGTACAGTGTAAGCATGCAAGTAAGCATTTCTAATTGGGAGTAATTGGAGGCAGTAATTCATTCTACTTGAATTTTCAAAACTTTTAAATAATGAAAGAATTTCAAAGAAATACAATTTTATCACAATAAATGCTTTCACTAACACAAACTACTGGTAAAATGCTGCCAAACTGATTTCCTGCCAGACTTTATTTAATAATTTAACCAATCCTTATATTTAAATGTTTCTTTAAAATGACAAGGGAGATGAATAAAACAGTATGTTTTTCCTCAAACAACTTGTAGCCCAGAAAGCAAAGAGATAAAATTTGACAAAAGCACACCAAAAAGCTTGAGAAAGACAGCTGCCACAGTTTAGGAGTCCTCAAAATTTTACAAAGAGCCAAAAAAGTGACCTAATTTACATGGGAGCCTCAGAATTACAGTATCACGCATAGTCCTTGCACAATAAAATTTTCATTTCAGTCATAACTTTGTGTTGTGTATCCAAGTGTTAGGAAAGAGTTGAAAAGACCACAGAATCTTCTAAGTTTATAAAATTCTCATTTTACTGATGAGAACAATTTTGAGATCAGCTCTGAAAATGGAGAGAGGTGAACAAAAAGAAGAACGAATTCTAAGTAAATAAAAAGCCCGAAGCACACATGAATAAGGAAAATAGAGATAAGAATTATTAGGTTTTTGAGTAAACATTTTTTTTTGTCTTTTTGCCTTTTATGTGGAGCCGCACCTGCGGCATATGGAGGTTCCCAGGCTAGGGGTCTAACAGGAGCTGTAGCCGCCGGCCTTCACCACAGCCACAGCAACGTGGGATCCGAGCCGCGTATGCAACCTACACCACAGCTCACGGCAACGCCGGATCGTTAACCCACTGAGCAAGGCCAGGGATCGAACCCGCAACCTCATGGTTCTTAGTCGGATTCGTTAACCACTGAGCCACGAAGGGAACTCCCCCAGGAAACATTTCTTATAAGAACAGATTTTTTTTCCCCTTTTTCAGTCACACACGGCATATGGAAGTTCCTGGGCTGGAGACACAATGCAAGGAGTTACAGCAACACCTGATCCTTAACCGACTGAGCCTGCTCCTGGTCAAATCGAAAGGGCAATACCACAGAGACAAGCCAGATCATTAACCCACTGTGCCACAGTGGGAAATCCTAGCACAGATATATTTTAAACACTTCGACTTTCAGGACTTTCTATGTCTTCTGATTCATCTTTGGAATCTAACATGAACAATTTCAGTGAACTGGATGAAACAAGCTGCCACTAATTTTATGCTAATTTGGAATGTTTTAAAAAGGTGCGTCGAGGCCACACTGTGGAATTCTGGTTTCATAATCCCTCATGGCATTAGCTATCGCCGCACTGTACTAATGGCTCACACTGACTGAACTGGTTCAACCTGAGCTTTTAGGATGGCAATTGAAGGTATGCACTCATTCAGAAGTAGTAACTGGACACCTTCCACATAACAGACCTTTAACTAGGTACCAAGATAAAAACCAGTCACATTAATAATTAAAATAACTCCAATCTTTAATTTGAACTTGCCAAAAAATCTTCATAACATTAACATAACTTGAAGACACTCACCTTGCTCTCTCCTTCATAGTTTCCTCTCGCCTAAGGCTGCTCAAGAGCTAGTCCCTCATCATCACTCCAAAGCTCTTCCCCATCCCTGCAGCCCCGCCATCCTGCCTCTTTTTTCCCATCTCTTTCCCTCAACCCTCTCAAATCTGTACCATATAGATCCACTTAGCTTCCTTCTCTTTCAGCTTTTTTTCTTTTCCCATTTCTCAGGCTGAGCCCTCCTCTGCTCAGTTTTTGGCTATATCTGAACTTCTAAAATCTATTTTGTGGGAAATCACACACCCTAGAGGGTGAGGAAGATGAAGAGGCAAAGCAGGGAAAGAGAACATTGTCCTGAGGGCTTGAGAGGAGCATGAGGTGTGGCTACAGTATCACAAACACTGTTTTCCTTTCTCCCTTCCTTCCTCCTTTACTTCCTTCCTTTCATCTATATATGTTTTATGTCATAGTGTTCTCCTAATCATTCTTTGAGGATCTGAGGATTCTCTTTCTCTCTTTCACACACACACACACACACACACACAATATATATATATATATAATGTAGCTCCTAGAAGTTACACTTATTTCTCTTATTTCCATGATAGCATGCTTCCTTATGAGAATGTATGTAAATATGAAATGCCTTTGAAGATACTACCAGTGTGGTCTGTTTATAACCTTACAAATATATCTTCTCAAAACTTGAAATTGGTTGAGGAATGGCTTCCTGGAGAATAGACAGAATGAACGCCATCAGCACCTCTCACTCAGAATCTCTGCATTAGCCTGCTCAAGGGTATGTGCTTACCAGTTGACAACCCACCTAGTTTCCAGCTGCCACTAGATGTCCCTCCTAGCCAATACTGAAATGCAATCACACTTTCCATCCTTCCTGGGGTCTCTGAAGTGTAAATGACTAGATGCTTAGGTATGCCTGGACCAGCTCTCCCACAGTGCTAGCAGATCATCAGAGGAGGCTATTTCCAACCTGGTCTTGGCTCCACCTCTGGGGTATAAGTGCATGGCTCTGATGGGGACTGAGGAAACTGTTTATTTATACTGAATCAGACATGGCTTCTTGATGTTGTTTCTTTAGGAGAGTCAAAGCTGCCTTATTTCAATTTTATCATGTCCTCATGATGCCTCAGGTCTGAACTTGATTACTCACCCCCTGCTTCCCAGTCACTACATCTTCCTTTGCCCCAGGCTTGGATTGATTTCATAAATGGGGAAACTTTGAAGCACTTTGGAGTAATAATGCAGTCCTACATAGTCTACTGAATGCTGTGGCAGATACACCCTGTGGTGACCCCCATGAGTCACACCCTGTATCATCCTCTCCTTTTGTGTGTTATGGAATCTGGGACTTTCTTCTTACCCGTGCAATATGGCAAAGGTGATGGGATGTCGCTCCAAAGGTTATGTTACATTATACGGCAAAGATGAAAGGATTTTACAGATGTCAATAAGGTTCCTAATCTGTTGATTCTGAGTTAAGGGAGATTATTCTGGGTGGGCCTGACCTAATCAGGTAAACTTTTAAAAGAGTATTCAAGACTTCTCTGAAGTTAGGGTCTCCAAATAGCAGAAATTCTCATTCATATTCTTCTCTGTGTCTCTCTTTCATTTATTGGCTTTGATGGATCGAGCTGCCATGAAATTTGCAGTTGTAAGAACCTAAGCTCTGCCAACAACCTGAGGGAGCTTAGAAGTAGATACTTCCCCAGTCAAACTGCCAGATGGGAAGACAGTCGAGCCAGCACCTTGATCTGAGCCTTGTAAGATTCTGAGCTCAGGACCCAGCTAACTTGTTCCCAGACACCTGATCCACAGAAACGTTTTAAGCTGCTAAATTTGTGGTAATTCGTTTTACAGAAAGTAATGTAACTACTCCTATTAAATGCACTCAAACATAATCACCCCAGCTGCTTGTGAGTAGCCAGAAGTCTTTATCTGCACTCCATCCAAATAGTATGTGTTCCTCCTGCTTTTTTGGTCTAAGTACAAAAATATTCCTGTTGCTGTCATAAAGCTGTTTTTCTGGCTTTAGAATTCCATCACTATCATTAATTCATTTCAGTAGTCTTCAGAAAAATATCAGTTTTATGGTCCCTTAAATGCATTTACATATAATCAGTGATATTTCTTCCTCTCTGAGCCTAAGCCTTTTTATCACTGTCCTATGGATTAGACAAGTTCCTTTCCTTTCCTTTCCTTTCCTTTCCTTTCCTTTCCTTTCCTTTCCTCTCCTCTCCTTTCCTTTCCTTTCCTTTCTTTTTTCCTTCCCTTCCCTTCCTCCCTTCCTTCCTTTCTCACCCTTCTACCCCCTCTGTTTTTTGGCAGAAACACCTAATCACAACAATAATCTAAAAGTTTTCTTCGCAGTTTTCTTTGTTAGCCCATTATGCTCCAGGTTGTGAATGGGGCTCATGTTTTCTGGTTCTAGGACCATTAGTCTTGCGTATTTGTCCCTAAGTGGACAGCAAGAGTGCGGGAAACAAAAAGTACACAGAAGCATCTCTGAACAGCTTCACTTAGAGGTGGCACGAGGATACTTTGGTGCACATTCCATTTCTCAGAGTGCTAAGGACTTAGTTATGTCCCCTACCTCCACATTCTTATGGAGAAATCCTAATCCCCAATGGGATGGGATTTGGAGGTGGGGACTTTGGAAGGAGATTAGGTCATGAGGGTGATGCCCTCATGATGGGATTAATGCCCTTATGAGACCAGACATGAGACATCTTTCTTCTCCTCTCTCTGTCTTTTGCTCTGCCATACAAGGAGAGAGCAAGAAGGCAGCTGTATGTAAGCCAGTAAGAGAGCCCTCACCAGAAGCGAGCCATGCTGGCACCCCGATATCAGACTTCTAGCCTCCAGAGCTGTGAAATCTGAATTTCTGTTGTTTGAGATACCCAGCCTCTGGTACTTTGTTATGGTAGCCAGAGCTGACTAAGACACAGAGCAAGACGTGGCAAAACCCAAAGCAAGTGGAGAAGTACATTCCATCCCACGAGTGGTGTGGGAGACAGGAAGAGTCTATTTGTTAATAATATGATGAACAGTAACGCAGGTGTTGAGGTCATGTTTCAGCCCCTAGCAGGCTATTAATCACTAATGTTTTAAGTTTAAAATTACAAGTAATCCATATCATCCTCATTCCAGACTGTGTTAAGCTGATAAATTATCTGATCTTGAGCATATAAGTAAAAGAAAATTCTTAAACAGATACACAGATATACCTTCTCTTGATATCCATGTGATATCAATTGGTATCTGAAGAAGGTTAAGGAAACATAAAGCAAAACAAAACATATGTTCCAGCTTTATAGTTCCTGATGTGTAAGATACTTTACTGAGTTTTGCTCATAGAGAACATGCACAAGTGTGTGGTTTTGGTTAAGATTTTAAGAAATAAATAGAGCCTTCTACAAACTATGAAAATCTTACTTGGATATCATCCTCTTAGGAACTCTTCAACATTTTTGCATAATTCCTGATTTGATGGACCCTTCCTCATCAGTTTCATTGTTCCAGCAGCTTCGCATCCAGGATGAATATGAACGCTGACTCCCATTTACAGCAATGACTTTCATCCTGACTGAGTATAGCTGGGTGCTAGAGATGAAATCCTGCATATGAGTCCCCCAGCAGGTTACCCTAGGAAACCAAACAGATGATTCAGCCCCAGAAGGATGTTATTTTGCAGAAACATATTTTGCCACCCAAAAGCATTTAAAGAAACATACAATTCTTCACTTTTGCTTCTCAAGAGACATCAGAGGGATTTCCTGGATTAACTGTAGTCACATAAGTTTATATGAATCTCTTTTCCCATCTACCATCTGAACAACTCTCAGATAGTTTGGTTCACCTCTCGTCAGCCTGAAATATCTATGCCCCTATGGTCGTCCGCTCGTGACTCACTTAACTTTTCTCTCATGTAGATTGACTTCTCCTCTTCTATAGGAAAATAGCACTGTTGCCCTTGAAGATGGGCAGAAATATGGAGCAAATAGGGCTGCAGGCACATAATTCTGTTCGTTGACTCAGAGTGTCTGCGGACACACTAATGTTTGTAGTTTTCGTTCCTAAGCACAAGTTTTTAAGACCTAATTGGCCATTTCTTAAAATCTCAGAAACCGAATTCTGCAAGAGACTTTAAAGTCATCTAGTCAGATCCCCATTGTATATTAAATGTGTTCCAACAAGTAACAGTTAAGGAAATGAAGTTAACCACCAGCAGCAACACCAAACTAGATGTAGAGACACGGAGAGTCAGACCGTTACATTATCTGTTCGGTTTGCTCTAAAGAAACTTCCAGTGTATATTCAGAGCTCACATCATTGCAATGTAACTCCTACCAAAAATGCTAAAAGTATCCCTTAAGAATGTATTACTAATTCCTCTTATATCTGATATTCCTTTAAATATTTGAAGATGACTCACATATATAATCAACACTGAATAAATATAATTTCAAATGCTCTGTGTGACATGGACTTAAGTAGCCTACTTGTCCTGTTTGACATACATCAAAGCAATATTTATCTGTAACTTTCATTGTTTGCCCTACACTTCAGCAGTGTAGAAGGGGATCCATTTAAGTATGCATCCTCATCCACTACAGTCTCATTTATTCCACTTAAACTTCAATAGTATTTGGGGAGGAAAATAGCATGGTTTTTTAGGAGCTCCAACTTGGAGTAAAACTACCCGGGCTCATAGGCAGACTAGTCACTTACTAGCTGTAAGCCTGGTTTCTTCATCAATAAATCTATTCAATGCAATCTTATGGGGTTTTGCAAAATTCCAGTGAGACAATTCTCACAAAGAACATCCAAAATATCTGGCACTGAATAAGAGCTCATTTAATATTAATTATTACTATTATTAATACTCTGAAAACTCCCAGTTTCAGAACTTATAATCAACTAAATTTCTCAGCATCATATACGATAGTCAACATTTAAAAATACTGTTATTGACTCTTTATCATGTCACATTCATGGTTAATTGTGCTTATTTAATGAATCTCACTGCCAAATTAAAACAAAAATCTCTCCTATACAATGTCCCTTGGCATCAAAGGCATCTACTCAAACCGTGAGATTATCTTTGAAAAGCTAAAATTTTACCTCTTTGAATAGAACAGCCTAAAATAGCAGCAGCAATAATAACATCATTTATTGAGTGTTTTTTATATGCCAGGTCCTCTCTCTCTCTCTCTCTCCCTCTCTCTCTCTCTCTCTCTCTCTCTCTCTCTCTCTCTCTCTCTCTCTCACACACACACACACACACACACACACAATCTTGTTCTTGGTTCCCCATCAATAATCTGACAATAATGATTTGAGCAGTGATAGTAATAGCAGCTGCTGCTCTACTCCCTTAGTCACAGAGACATCTGAGGGATAAAAAGACAATATGGGCATGTGTCTTTTCCTGGACCTTCCACGTTTGCCAGCAGGATTTGCATTTGTGATTAGAACTTTTTCACGGGCAATTTCTTTCCCTACAGAAAACATCCCAACAAGGCCATTCCAAGAATCAGCTCAGCTTCCATCATAACTAATAACATTTCTATAGAATTTTAATATTTAAAAGGTGCTTTCATAAACATTATTTCATTTAAGCCTCAATAAAACCCTAGAGCAAAGAAGATTTAAAGAGCTTAATAACACTTATAGCAAAGTATGCAAGACCACCCATCACGTGATGGAATTAATACTGGAATTCATATCCTTATCCTCTCTAGAATCTTCTCATCCCATTACTCAAGGCCTCTGAGAGCCCTGGCCTGGGAGCCACATGGCCTAAGTAGGAATCCTATTTCTATCACTTTGTATACATGTGGCCATGGGAAAGTCATGTGACCTCTCTTAGCCTCTGCTTCCACTTTAGAAGTGGTCTAAATAATCCCTATCCCATGGAGTCAATGTTGACAGTGACTGTGGATAAAAGCACTCTGTAGGTTTCCTGTTGTGGCTCAGTGGGTTAAGAACCCAACACAGTGTCTTTGAGGATGCAGGTTCAACTCCTGGCCTCACTCCGCAGGTTAAAGATCTGGTGTTGCCGCAAGCTGTGGTGTAGATCACAGATGTGGCTTGGCTCTGGTGTTGCTATGGCTGTGGTGTAGGCCTCCCGCTGAAGCTCTGATTTGGACCCCTATCCAGGGAATTCCATATGCCACAGGTGTGTCCATTTAAAAAAAAAAAAAAGCACCTTCTAAAAGAAAATGTGCTCTGCAAACTTCCAAGTGTTTTATTATCACTGGTGTTGATAATACAAATATAGAATATGAATGTAATGTTTTCCAGAGATTTAGGTCTAATTTCCATACTGTCAGGGTGATAGTTATAGGATTATTACTGCTTTCACAGTCTGACTCCCCACTTCAAAGTATATGCCTAATAAAAATGTACAGACTACTTGTAGAGTCATTGATAAATATGTAAAGAGTAGATATGACTTTATTTTTTAGTTTGAGAAGCCCTTTCCAATATCTCTTAATTTCAACTCATTTTAATTTCTTGTATATAATGAAAAGCCATAAAATAAGAGCATTTATTTTTCCTACTTACAAATTAATCTTCAATACATATATAAAATTATATACTGAGAGTAGATGGTTAGTGCTGCTTTGTATTTCCTTGATGCTCTATCCAAGAATAATAAAGCATTTTCTCTTTCATTTTCATTTTGTAGATCATAAGTATAGAAAAAAATGTTAACTACCAAAATAATGTAAATTACTTTTAAATTATAAAATATTATATTTTATTTACTATTATTATCACTATTATTGTTTATAATATCGCTTCCCAGTTTAATAGGCCTTGCTTGAGAATCTTAGATTTAAAACAGAAAATAACATATGTCTTCTGTAAAATTCTTTGATTCATTTATTCAAAGACCTTTATATGCTGGAGAAAAAAGCATCAAAGCATCAGCCAACCAGCCCAATAGTTTTGATCAAGTAGTTCATCTGAGCAATATGATTTATAGTACTAAAACATCTCTTAAAGTGCTTTGCAATTTTCAAAATGCCCTTATCATACACACATATTATCCACATACATAAAGTACACACATATCAGGGAAAAATGATTAAATATCACAGTTTAAGAACTGGCTGGCTGTATTTGTCTTATATGGCAATGCCACTAGTAAAGTGCTTATGATTTGTCCAATGTAGAGCTTGTTTCTTAAGTCACAGTAAATGAGGCAAAACCTTAAATGACCAATTCCAAACCATAAATAACAAATTACCAATTCCACTAATCCCATTAAAGTTCATAAGGCAGGATTTCAAGATATTTTGCACAGCATCAGTTACAGCTAATTACATACTACCGAGTAAAAAGGGGGGAGGGGCGTTATTCAGTTCTCCAGGTCTTTCTCATTCTTTATCTAGTCAGTATATTCTCTTCCAGAATAATATATCCCATGGAATTAGACTGACTCATTTTAACACTTCCAGGAGATTACAGCATCAATAGAAGAATTATTGGAAAGGAAGTCAGTGCATTTGCTGTTTAACAACTAATGATGTAAATATAATAAAGCAGAAAACCACTAAGTTTAAATAAATTGAAGACTGAAAAAATATCTTAAAAAGAACTATCCTGCTTTCTTTCTGTTGAAAGGCTGAAATCTCCTCTCACTTTTTAAATATTTTCCCCTACACTCTTCCATTTTCCCCTCAACCTTCATACTCAGTTCTTGTACTCTCACACTGGAACTGTCATCATTACTATCTCTTTTTTCTTCCACCTTACACTTCTGAATTAAGAAGTTTTCCTACTGGCTGTCTTTGCATCCTCAGAATTCACTCATTGTCTAACTCCTTTACAATCCAGCTTTCATATTTTTCTCTCATTAAAATCACCAGCTTTTTACATGGCCACAAAAGGCTCCTTGAGGATAAAAGCTATGATCTATTTTCTATTCTCTTTCTCTTTGATCTCTGAGGAGTTCTACTTTACTTTCCACTTTTTCAGAGTTCCCATCGTGGCTCAGCGGAAATGAATCTGACTAACATTGATGAGGACGCAGGTTGGATCCCTGCCCTTGCACAGTGGGTTAAGGATCGGGTGTTGTGGTGAGCTGTGGTGTAGGTCACAGACACGGCTCGGATCTGGCATTGCTGAGGCTGTGGTGTAGGCCAGCAGCTATAGCTCTGATTCAACCCCTAGCCTAGGAATCTCCATATGCCATGGGTGAGGCCCTAAAAAAACAAACAAAAGAATTCAGATACTTTCTACTTTTTCCCTCCTTAGAACTGTCTACTTTCTTAGATTCCTTGGTTCTACTCTCTCTTTATGTTCCTACCATCTTTAGATGTACTTCTCCCAGGATTCTGGGCTCCTCAAATATATACCTCCACCAGAAATCAATTTTTAATTTTCCAATCCAGATATGTATGCTTAACCGGGTCACCACACTGTACAGTTGAAAAAAACTGACAGAAAAGTGTAAACCAGCTATAATGGAAAAATAAAAATCACTATATTAAAACAAAAGGAGTCACAAAATACAATTAAAAACATCTATATACTTTTTCTTTGAGATTTCAGTCATCTATTAATTCTTTTTCACTAGGTAATCGTATTACATTGCTAACAGGATTTAAGAACTGTGTTAAAAGGTATGGGATACAAAGATAAAAGTTTCCATAAAAGAGCTTAATTATCAAATTACCACCACGATTATATTCTTTCAAATCTAAATTTATTACTCTCACTCCTTTCCTGAAAATCAAGGTACTGCATCCCTGGTCCCCACTGCTATAGCTTCACTCTCAAAACAGGCTTAAAATAAACTCATTCTCTTACTTCCAATTTGCCTAATTCCCTGAACTCTGTTCTCTCTAAGATATGGCACTATTCCTGTCACCCAAGCTTGATGTATTAAAAAGCACTGTTGATTTATTTTTTTCTCACATCCCTAACATACTTAAGTAATTAGTCATTTCAGTCAGTTAGTTCTGAATCACAACTCTTGCATCTATTTCTTCCTTTCTAATGTTAGTTCTCCTCTGTTGAGATCCCCTCATAGGAACTCAGAGCAATTAAACTATTTTACAGTATCTGGTAGCTGGGCCCAAACCCTGCTCATCCCCTTTTTCCGGTCTATTCTATTATTTCCAGAATTATCTAGCTAAATACCAATTGGAATAAATTTCCTCAATCCCTAATGATTATACACTGTTAAAATAATCACAAAATTTTGGGGGGGGGCCCTCCATGAGCTAGCCCCAGTCTACTTTTCCAAGCTCAAATCCAAATATTCTCTTTCAGAAACTTGAAACACTTACTGAAGGCATTCCAGATTCTACCATTAAAATTCCATTCTCAGCTCTTATTCACTTGCTGAGTTCCATATTTGGAATGTGCTTTCCTCCTCTCTCTTTTATTGATCATACTGTTCAGTAAAGATATACCAACTTGGAGTTCTCTTGTGGTTCAGTGGGTTAAGGATCTGGCATTGTCACTGTAATAGCATGGTTTGCTGCTGAGATTCAAGTTCAATCCCTGGCCCAGGAACTTCCACATGCCAGGGGCAGAGCAAAAAAAAAAAAAGGGAAAAAAACGTATACCAACTTGTATATCATTTTTTGTCAAATTATAAATCATTTCTCTATTACACTTGAGCCATCAATTCGTTCCCATAACTGATGTCATGCACTGCTTATTATCTTCACCATTTATCTGACCACTGCAATCATGGATTTTCAAATCGTTACTCTGTTTCAATAAAGAATTGTGGAATGCAGAAAAGGAAGAATATGCGATAAGCTAGACAGGAGATAACTGTAACAGCCCAGCCTCTCAGAAAGGATATCACCAACATGGTGTCTCCAATGTCTGCTCTGCTCTGCTTTAAAACAATGTAAATATGTAGTTCTCTAAATCCATTTGGGCCATGAGACTATTAAAGGCTGGTCTGAAGTTTATTACCTTTGTTTCCTCAGCGTTTAACATCTGGAAAGCACTCAGTAAGGCTTCACTAATATGAAATACTGGATGACAATTACACACATAGCTAAAATTAAAATTATATATTTATTTGTATGTAATGATCTATATAATAAGCATTCATACCAATAGTCCGTATAGTCATGATAATATGAGTATATCAACTCTGGTTAGTACTGCCTACATAACAACTATCACTGTGCCTGAAACATATTATATAGTAGTTGAATACATTAATGTATTAAAATTACACTCTAAAATGCACATACTACAGTGGATTCAAGTGGAAAACTCCTGTGTAACATACATTTATATAGATATCTTTTTAAATATTTTCCGTAACCTGATCATACAGTCTTCAGCCAATATAATTTTTAACATGATAGGAAATATTGTCACAGCTAATGTTTTGGTTATGAGAGAGAAAAAGAGAAAAAACAAAATTTCCATTTTGGGACTTTCAAAACCCATCAAAGAGATGATGTAGTATTGAGGTGATATGACTGCATATACCTCATTGATATACATATATCAACAGTGTATATATCATAGACACTAAAAAAGGAATATTTATGCTCCATTTGGTTCAAAACAGTAGAAATAGTTTTGAAATAGAAGATATTAATGTCTAACAAAAGCATAATCTAATCCTTGTGTTCACAAGCCTCTTGTGGTCCTCATTGTCCCGGACTGTGCAATAGTAATGTCGTCCAAATTGCCTTCTACTCCCCATTTCTTACAGGAGAATGGCCAGACCCCAGGACAAGGACAGTAACCAAGTGGCAGGTCTAAGGGGAATAAAACTGTGTGTGAAAAGCAAAGGGTTAATGCTTTATCTGCAGGTTTGTTTTCTCATAGTCAATTAGTTCACCCCGTCCTTGTGCTCATCCTCTCTTGGAATTCATGATTTGGGGTTCTTTTCTGTCTTCATTGCTGGTGGAAGCCCACCGTGGAGACAATTTCATCTTTGTTTAAAGCCTCAATCCTTTCCACACTAGATGAAAGGACTTTGACACATACAGACATGTAACTCAGATTTTTAGGGTAAATTCTGGAGCCAATATTCAGCAGGTCCATTGACCTGGCACTATCCTATCTGTGTCTCTCCTGGTCATCCTGTGTCTCTGTGTCTGCCTATGGCCATAGTAGCTGGCTTGACTAGTTGAGGATTGATTCAGGCTTAATTTCTGAGAACTCACCACTTCTCACTCTCCACTGGAGAAAAGAATATCATGAAGTACTAGTGGGATGAGAGCAGCATGTGTAGGAAAACAGATGTCTGACTTCATCAGGCTTATTCGTGTGGGTGTCTGGGTGCATGTAATTGCATCTGTCAAAGAGGCTTGAAAACTGCCTATTATTTGATGCACACACCTCAGAACAGTGACGATCAGCAAAGAAAATCTGCTTTCCCAGAATGATAGCATCAACAGCAGCAGCAACAGTAACAGAAAACCAGCCAAATTATTGTTTAGGCCACTCCTAAATCAATGCATCTCAAATACTGTGATTATATTTTTGTATAAAACTAATGTGAATTTTGGCCATGGTCACACTTTCTAAAACAATTGTAAATGCAGGGTGTCTATATGTAGAACAGGGCTAAGCCTTATCTTAACTTCTTCATTTTGATGGAAAAAAAAAAAAATAAAGCCCAGAGGTTTTAATTGGGGAATGATGACAGCAGGCCAGACTTATACAATTAATCAGTGAAAGAGCTAATATTACAATTATTTCCTCTTTAAATCCAGAGACTTATCCACTTTACCAAATGGCTTTTTCCCCCTTTCCAAATAACTCTAAACTCCAGTGATCTTTCTCATTTAAATAACACAGGGATTTAGGGACACAACGAAAATATCATACCTTTTAAATGTTAATGTAGATGTCTCTCTGCATACACATATATAATATGTCTACCATTTTCTTTATTCAATGTTCAGTTTTATGCCCTACATGCAAATCATATCCAGTCATTTCCTCATGTGGCAGAGCAAACAAGCAAGCAAATTACCTCAGAAACTAGTGCAAAGATATTTAGCTTTTCATAATTTAAAATAAATCTCCCTCTCTCCCTCTCCCTCTCTCTCTCTCTCTCTCTCTCTCTCACACACACACACACACACACACACACACATTTGCTGGTTGAAATTAATCTTCATTTTAATTTTCCAGGTCACTGAATATTTGTCTATAGCCTCCTGCTACTTCTCCTTGATTAAAAACTTCTTTCTGTGGTTGAGTATTGCTTCAGTTTTCAGTGTACATATGTTTCAGATTTACTCAAAGTTCAAGTATAGAGGTCTAACTTGCAAATTTCTATGAAATGAGTGTATGTGGAATTTGGGGGTAAATTCTCTGATAAACTTTGGAGAAGGTGAGACCTTTTCTTCAGCCATGGCTTGAGAACCAGTAGGTTGTGCCCAGGCTGCATTCCAAGTGAGGAGAGTTTTACTTAATTTCAGGCTTTTGTCTTGCTAAGAGGTAGCAAGGGCTAAAAAGGGTTTATAATAATTTGGACAAAAAAGAAAAGAGAGAGAAGGGTGGTGTGCTCATTTTAAGAACTTTGAGGATGAAAGAATGGATATGTCTAACAAGGATTTAAAATCTGTACTATGTGTTACATAGCTTTTCTTCTCCATCTACCCATGGGATAAATCTTCAGTAAAATATTCATATTTTAATATGTTAAGGGGTTACATCTGTTTTTGAGTATGCCAAATGTTGTCCTGTTTCAAGGTGAGTAGGCAACAATAACAGGAACAGTTCATGCTTTCCCTCTCAAACTAACCTGTGTATGTGTGAGTGTGTTTGTGTGCACGTTTGCAATGACCTGTATTAATAAAAATTTCAGAAATGGAGACCTGATTGAAATACAAAGGTGCCCGAAACGGAGATCTGATTGAAATACAAAGGTGCCAATTTGGGATTTATTAGGACCACAGCCCAGGAGACACAGATTGAAGAAGTACTTGAATTGTATTCTGTCCAACTACAAAATGTGGGAAACTTACGAAGAAGGCAAAAACCACCTGGTTAGTTTACATGAGTTTTTTATCAGGAATTATTATTGGAACTGCAGGAAGTAAAGGTGTTTGTTGAGTTCAGATTGGTCAGGGTCTGAAATAGTTGCACAGTTACAAGAGGAGGCCTTGAGACTGTAAGACTGCAGCTGACAATTGTTTTGAATACAGCTGGTGATGTCCTTGGCACAGCTGAAAGGAAGTTCACAAGTTCTCAGTGGTAGAGACGTGTGGGAGACCAGATCTTCCGTGGCTGCCGAAGTCTATTTTTGTATGCCTGCATTGCCATTATTCCATTATAATTTCAATTTGTCATGACCTGGAAACACCAAGGAAGATGGGTTCCCAGACATCACCAGTCTGCAAAAGCTAGAGGACTTAGGAGGTTTTAAGTAATACCCTAAAGCCAGGATCTGACCTCAATATTTCAGAAAGTATAAGATCCCTTTGAACACATCCTTTATGGGGCTGGGATAGAGGGGAATATATTAGCCACACTTTTGACCTTTTGATGCCATATTCACATGCTCACCCCAACTTTAGTCCCCTTTAGTTTGATTAGTTTGACAGGTTAGTTATCAGGAGTCTGAGCACCACCTTCCATTGAATGTTAACTCTCTAAGCATAACCAGCACAACCTGTTGATAAAGCAAACTGAATGAATTGTCTTTCCTAGGTGAGGGAGAACACCACCTCCACTCAGAGGAGAAAAGGCAAGGTTAAATTTGTTGGCAATAAGTTAAGGTTAAGCTGTCTTTCAATGAGAGAACGTAATTAGGATTGAGAAAATTCATGCTATAACAGTCTAAAACTGCTGGAAATGACAAGGTGAAGATTTTGAGGTGAGGGATCCTAAAGGTCTGAAGACCTAAAGCATCTGTTGATACTTTTGAGAGGAAATTCCAAAGTCTGCAGAAAGTCTTATAATGATGAATCAAGTTATTTGCCTGGGCAAAAGTTTTCTGGAATAGTAAATTATGCTAATGAAAACAATGGAATAGTAAAATCCTGTTAACATGGATTATAAAGTAGAAGTAGATGTGTGTACTGGTGGGGGAGTGGTTGGGTAGCTAGTTTTGAAGTTTGGGTTTTCACATTCTTATCCTGAGTAAGTGAGACAACCTTAGGAAAAGGTTCAAAAATTTCTTCCTGCCTTGGCGCCTCTGATATTGCATTCTTGATTTAAAGTATTTATTTATTTAGTATATCTTCATCCAAGGGGAAATTCTCTGCCTACAACATTTTAGTTAGTATCTTACAAAATCATGTATTTATGGTTCAATTTGCACAGGTAAAGAACTGTATAATAGGATGGTGACACAATCTCAAGTTTCCTAGAATTTCAAAGTCTTTTTTAAGATCTAATCTTACTTAGACCATGGCCTGAATGGAGATACCACCTATATTAAGAATCTCAGTCAAGATTTCTGCTTGTTAAGTCTGGTGGCGGTTAAAAACAAGACTAAGTATTTATTTCATAAGCTTGAGCATATTTATTCATGTTCTTAAATTTTAAGAATTCATTTATCATGGGCAGAGTTCTATCTTAAGAACCTCTGAAAATTCCAGATTGTGTGGAAATATATTCATCAAAATACATTTTGAGGATTTACTCTGGAATTCTGAGGGATGTTATTTAAATCCTCCATGTACAGGGGCCACTACTCAGCATCTTTTGGGTATAATCTGATAACTTTGGGAATAGAAATTATTTCTTAGGGCCTCAGCTGACTCAATTTAACACTGTCTTTAGGTGAGCAGATATCAGTGGATGGGATGGTGTTCATGAAAGTCTCAAGTGATTTTCGTTGTATCATTAGGCTGGCCTTAAGATCTCAGAAGTTATTTCAATTGAGATGGGATCAGAAACAAACTAAAGATTTTTCAACCAATAACAACGTTTATTCAAGGTGCAAGGAAATTAATGTGGAGGAAGGACAAAGTTTTGGGGGGAAGCCCATGTAAGGAGAAGGCCATACTATTTCTTTGAGGGACCTGAAACCTCATTTATTCCTTCATTAATTCAACTTTAAATAGCAATGGCTTGAGGGCTAAAGGAGATACTGAACCCTGCTGTGTTAGAGAAATAAAAATAAGCCAGCTTGAGTTTGTGTTTGAGGGAGGCAAGACCATGAAATTGCTTGGAGCTTTGCTTGTGATAAATTTGATGTAAGGAATGTAGGCTATATAGTTGGATATAGGCCACTCAGTTTCCAATTAGGATGCTAGAAATGCAAGGAACTCAAAGAGGGACTTCGGGGTCAATAAGTATATCTGGTCCAATGGAAAGAGAGATCAAGTGATACTAGATACGTGGATAGAGTGTTAATGGGAGGAAGGGAAATTCAGAAATTACCCGGAGATTAGGAAGTACCATCGTTTAAAAATTCTGCCTGAATATTTAATTTGTTATTCATCAAGAGGACTTAGTTAGTTTACATTACTAATGAAAAGTATTTCCTCAAGGAGTAGAAACCAAAGAGCCATAATTAATCTCTTGTTGTGTCTAGTCTTCTTCCCTACGTTTTGTTCATGCTGCTCATCACTTGAATAGCTGGAATCTAATTCATCTCCCCTTAAATCTGAGATACCTCAACGATTTGCTTGACTGATTCTAATCAAAAACAGTGATGATATTATAGTTCCAAGGTATGGTCAGAAAAGGCTTTGCAATTTCTTTCTAAGCCTATCATAACGCTTGATTTTGGAACATTTCTTCTTGGAATCCAACCACCATGCTAAGTTCAAGCCACAGAAAGGGGCCACATGTGGTCCTCTGGTTATCAACCCTATTTGAGTTTCCAGCCAATAGCCAGCATTTGATTACCTGTCCTGTGAGTGAGCCATCTCTTCATCCAGCTTAGTCAAGTGTTCAGATGATTGTAGCCCTAGCCACCATTCTACTGCAGTTCCATTGGATAACTCAAGTGAAAGCTGCCAGCTGAGCTCGGTCAACCCACAGAACCTGAGAGAAAATAATATGTTGTTGCTTTAAGCCATACATTTTGATGTGGTTTATTACCTAGCAATAGATAACTAGAGCACTTCTAAATGTACTATTTATGCAAATTTCTGTCAGTTCACAGTAGGTGGATTCTAGACAATTAGAATGAATGAATAGATCCTGGAGGTACACAAAATTGAAAACACAAAACTTTCCATTGTTCCTCCTTGTGTTTCCCCTGCCTAAACCATTTCCCCATATAACACCATGCTATGTGGTATGCAGCAGTGAATTCAGATCTGGCAATATCATATTTTCCTTTTTTGGTATTACCACTTTCAGATGGAATTTGTACAGCAGATTGTAAGATGTTTCAGTGATCACATTTATTTTGGGATCCTGATTTCATTGTCTAATGTTGGTGATATCATGGTATTCCAAATTTTTCTTATAGTTCCATGGGACTTTGTGGAAAGACAAAAATAAGAAATTTGGGTGGGAGTAATTCATCTTAACATGTTAAAGGAGCAACATTAATTTCTGTGACACACCAGGTAGTAGCTGATGGTGAAGAGGCTTAACCAGGAATAAGCTTCCACATGGCTTGGAGTGAGTGGCAGAAACACAAGCTGAAAGATGCTTTTTAAATATTTCAGTGTTAATATGAGAGTATAATCACTTTGCTAGAATTTGCCTACTCTGTGGCACCAAATTATCAAATTGATATAAGTCCAAAGTATTTTTTTAGGGTTACAGAAAATTTGGGTCACTTGACATCACCGGCACTATATATTGTTATATGTTGGTATTTGATGCACATTTTACATTCTTTACTGGTAGTTTTAGCTGGATATGTGGGTAAGTGTGATAGGAAAGTGAGAGATCAGTAACTGCTTGCTTAGTATGAACTATTAATGAGTCTTCAGCAGTCCTATAGCCTATCCATTTTCCCTAGATGGCCATTAAGGAACAATTTAAAGGACTGGAATAATACATGGAAATATTTTCTTCTCCCCTTGATATCATATCGTCTTTCTGGAGGAACAGCCTTCTTCTAACTGCCCAGGGATAAAGGTAAGAAAAGAGGGAAAAAAATCTTCATAGGAGAGTCACCTCCACACACCAACCTGTAGGGGGAACTCCCGGCTTTCACTTATCCATCTCATCACCCTAACACTCCTCCACAACCATTCTCCAACAGTTCTTTCGATTTTCAATATAGTGCCTCTTCCATTTACATCATATTACCTTGTTGTTGTTATTATGTTCACAATTTTGCTCACCATAAAAAACCATCCCATATGAAAAAAATTTCAGTGATGTTAGAGTTATTTCATTATCCTTCATCATGCATTCTTACTCATATCAGAAATCTCTCTCTCTAAATGTATATATATATATATATATATATATATTTGATAGGTACCAGTATTTATGTGTATATACGTACATATATATAGTGAGTGATATATGTGTGTACACATACACATATATATTCCATATATGTATGTGTCTGTACATACACTGTCAATAAAGAAGAGTTCCTTGTAATTCAGTGGTAATATAAAGTTACTGCATATTAAGCAAAGACGGAGGCATAAGCTTAGTTGGAAAGCCACTTATTTTTAACTGAGAGGCTGTTGAAACAATTAAAATCATGCATAGTAGATACTGGCTAATTCAAAGAAATTTACAGATAATTCATGCTCCCTCCTTATAGTCACTGCCTGATCTATAAGTAATCTGAAAAATGAGATGGATCTGATAAATTTTTTCCTCTCCTGACAAATAACAGGGTATTATGTTTCTATAACTATCCTAAAATATTTTAGCAGCACAACTCAGAATCATGTCAAAGTAACAGAAATTAGGTTCACAACAGAATTCTAAAACAGTGGCAGTCTTTTAAAGGAATTTGGCCATCTGTATCTGAAAATAAACAAATATTTAAAGGCTCTGTAGTTGAACCCAGTTTGCTTCAGAGAACTTTAATAAAAGGTAGCATATGTTCTATTAATGCCTGGATTCTTGACTAGCTAGTTCTCTGCTAACTAGAGGCAGCAAAATCTGGTATTAGGAAATACAAATCCTAAAATTCTCTTTTTTTGTCCATTATTTGCATTTTTAATTTGGGAAAAATTTAAACTTGGTATTTCCCATAGATATACACATATGAATTATGTTGTATCTTATGATTAGATAGCCTACTAAATTTTAGAAAAAATATACAATTATTAACTCATTAAATCCATAAAACCCTTGAGTAACACAGTAATTACTATAATCAAAGAAACAGTATGGAGATTCCTCAGAAAACTCAAAATAGAATTACCATTTGATCCAGCAATCCCACTCCTGGGCATCTATCCAGCAGACACCATGACCCGAAAAGACACCTGTACTCCCGTGTTCATAGCAGCACTCTATGCAATAGCCAGGTCATGGAAACAACCTAAATGCCCATCCACAGAAGAGTGGTTAGGGAAGATATGGTACATACACACAATGGAATGTTACTCAGCCATTAAAAGGAACGAATTACCAACATTTATAGCAACATGGATGGACTTAGAAATTATCATGCAAAGTGAAACCAGTCAGACAATTAGACAGC
>PVHT021183726.1:4973334-5060262 GCA_004024745.2 Catagonus wagneri
GGAAACTAAAAAGACACAATGAACCTTCTTACAGAACAGACAATGACTCAGACTTTGGAAAACCTTGGTTTTTCAAATAAGACAATCTGGGGGGGTGGGGGGATGCACTGGGGGTTTGGGATACAAAATCTGTAAAATTGACTTGTGATGATTTATGCACACCTATAATTGAAATAAAATCCATTAAGAGAAAAAAAAATAAAGTGACTAAAAAAAAAAAAGAAAAGAAACCAAAACTAAGAAAAGTTAGGAAAATTTTTTCAGAACACACAATTTGAAAGTCAAGATTTGATCTGAGATTTCTGAGGCTAATTCCAACGATCTTTTCATTACAAGTTATTTACTAACTATCCAAGAATTTATGTTGGTTTATTTTGATACCTAAAGAAGTGTTAGCATTCTAAGTCTTTTTGTATGGGTTATGCCTTTTATGGTCATAGTAATTGGATAAACCATGTCAGACAATGTCTGTCTAACATTCCAAGTAGTAATTTTTAGGAATGATAACAAATGACATGAACATGCCCAGCTTATGCATGAGATTAGAAATCTTTAATTTATGAAAAGTTAACCTCTACATATGGTAGAATCTCAACAGGTAATTGGTGATCACAATGACATTTGATAATTGGTGTTTCTGATATTGCCAAGGCTTCAAATTACCCTTAGGATATTAATTGATTAGATTATTGGAAATATACATCACTTTTCCAGGTTTTCAAAGAGCATATTTCAGCACTAGCTTAACCTTTTGAAGAATCAGAGAATTTCTTCAGCCTATGCAATGTCATATTAAATAACTTTAAATAACCCATACTAAAATAAGACAAAAACTCTTTCACTGGGAATATGTACTAAAATAACCCAAACTAAATAATAAATGTCTATCAAAATAACCCAAGCCAAATAACCCATACTAAACCAACCAAAAAAACCCATTCCCTGGAAATATATAGAATTACATACTAAATTTAAACATACATAATTTAAACATGGTGTCGAGATTGTTAGATTGAAAGAGAATTGCTCAGGTGCCAAGAGAGAAAGAGAAGTGTACCCTGAAACAGTGAAATAATTGTGTGAGGAGTTGCTGCAGCTCTCCTTTGACGGAGGAAGGAGCTAGAAGGCAAGGGAGCTGGCATTTGGGAGGGAGGGATTGTAGTTGAGGATCCTCTAGAGCCATGGTTTTCAAATGGGATAATTCTGCCCTCCCTACAATCCTGTCCACTCCCTGCCTGGAGACATTTGACAATATTTGTAGGTATTTTTGATTGCTACAAATACAGGGTGCTGTGACGTGGGCAATGTTAATAGCATCTAGTGGGCAGAAGCTAAGGAAATCTGCTAACTGCCCTACAATGCTTAAGAAAGCTACACAAAACAAAGAATCATGTGACCCCAAGGTCAATAGTGGTCATATTGAAAGATTCTGGCTTAATGTGTGGGGCTTTCTGTCTATAGGGACAGTGAGGGAAGACTTTGGCCCAGAGGAATGGAACATTAGAACTGAGGCTGCCAAATGAAAGTCATAATCCTACAAGTGTTCTATCTTAAAGTGAAGAGAGAACCACAAAAGAAAAACAAATCACAAAATTTACTAGGGGAATATTTTGTTCTTTTCCTTTCTGTCTGAAATATGGATTGAGAAAAAAAATTCCCACCAGCCTAAGCCACCTCTCAGTTTGTGGCTCATATTTATCAGCAACATATCTTGGATTCCAAGTACTGAGAAAACAAAATGAACATTGATTCTGAATACGTGATATTACTGGGATATCTTGCATAAGGAAAAACAAACTTTCCCTGATAGGACAATTTCATAATCTATACTACAAAATAATATTCATAGAAAAAAATGACAGATTGGCTTGCAATAAAAATTTTGAAAGTTAATGATACTCTTAAAGAGAGAATTCAATTTACATTAATACAAAGTCCTTAACACTTGAGAAAATAAAATAAAAAGGGAAAACAAACTAACCTTAATATCAACATTTATAAAAATTAAATAAAATCCTATGAAAATGCAGATATCATGAAAGCATAAATGGATCTGTAAAAAGAAGCAAGTCAAACTTCTAGAAATGAAAAATAAACTCACTAAAATAAAAAAATCCAATCAACAACTTAAGCAGAGTCTCCTCGCTTGTCTGCTTGTATCCTTCACAAGCATCCTATCTTAAATCTATTTCTTGCCTATCAAAAAAACAATTTAAATAGCAAATTAGATACAAATTAAAAGAGAAGAGTGAACTGAAATAAACATTGAGCAATTAGCCAGAATACAAAAGAGATGGGGAAAACCCCACTAATGTTGGAAAATATGAGAGCTTAAGTAACATGGTGTATAGAATAAAAAGTATCAAAATTCATATACTAGGGAATTTTTAAAGAAAGACTAGAGGATTGGAGAAATACAATATTCGAAGTGATGGAACTTCCACTTGTAATGATGGATTAACCTCTTTGGACAAACTCTCAGGTGAAAAACAACTAAAATTTTTAGATGAACTCCCAGCCAGAGCTGCTGGAAGTAGGGTGAGGCCCTATTTAAATTCGTCCGAACAGGAAAAAATAATGTCTAATCATCCATCCATAAATACACTTCTTTATCAAACTTTCACCAAACTCAGTTGATGTCCAAGATCTACCTCCTTTGCTGGGAAACAGGAATGATGGCTCAGTAGATGCTGTGGAAGGAGAATGATGTGGACAGAATCTCTACCTGTACCTTGCTGTGGGAAGAGCAGATCAGGGAAGGTGTGTAGGAGAACATGGTATTTACACTGCACCTCGAGTGCTGTTTATATTTTCCTAGGTTGTCTAGGAGAGGGATAATATTTTAAAAAGCAACTAAGACTGTGTGTCAGGATCTTCTGGAGAGTGGTGTGTAGGTTGGGGTGGGTGGTTGAAGAGTGAGGATGCAAAAGGAGTCGGAACAGGTCGGGGCATGCTGCTTGAAGAGCAGATAAAGATAAAGAGGCAATCTTAGTGCAGTGAAGTAAGGGCTAGTTGGATCAACTGACACACAGGGTTTGTAAACTTAGGAGAAGCAGCCAGAACCTGTGGAGATATGGATGATCTCAGAGAGGTGGGCATTTTCTAACTGAGTCTTGCTGTGTGCATCTTTTTACAAAATTTTTTCATTATACTTGATTTACATTGTTTTGTCAATTTCTGCTGGGCAGCAAAGTGACCCAGTCATACATCTATACACATTCTCTTTCTCATATTACCTTTCATCATGCTCCATCACAAGTGATTGGACATAGTTCCCTGTGCTATAGGGCAGGACCTCACTGTCTATCCATTCTAAATGTAATAGTTTGCAGCCATTAACCCTTAACTCCCAGTACATCCCACTCGCTCTCCTTCCTGCTCCCCCTTGACAACCACATGGCATCTGTCTTTCTCTTTCTGACTTACCTCACTTAATATGATAATCCCCAAGTCCATCAATGTTGCTGCAAATGTCATTAACTTGATATTTTTTATGGATGGTAGTATTCCACCATGTATATGTACCACATCTTCTTAATCCATTCATATGCTGATAGACATTTAGGTTGTTTCCATGTCTTGGCCATTTAAATAGTGCTGCAATTAGCATAGTGGTGCATATCTTTTTGAATGAAAATTCTGTCTGGACATATGCCCAGGAGTGGGATTGCTGGATCATATGGTAGTTCTATATTCAGTTTTCTGAGGTCCCTCCAAACACTTTTTCATAGTGGTCAAACCAATTTACATTTCCACCAACAGTGTAGGAGGATTTCTTTTCCTCCACAACCTCTTCAAAATTTCTTATTTGTAGTTTCATTAATGATAGACATTCTGTCTACTGTAAGGTGGTAGGTACTTCATTGTAGCTTTGACTTGCATTTCTCTACTAATTAGTGACAGTGAGCATTTTTTCATGTGCCTGTTGGCCATCTGTGTCTTCTTCAGAGAAATGCCTATTCAGGTCTTCTGCCATTTTTCTTATTTTATTTTTTTATTTTTAGGGCATTTGGAAGTTCCCAGGCTAGGGGTCGAATCAGAGCTACAGCTGCCAGCCTACGCCACAGCCACAGCAACTCAGGATCCTAGCCACATCTGCGACCTACACCACAGCTCATAGCAATGATGGTTCCCTGACCAACTGAGCAAGCCCAGGGATTGAACCCTCAACCTCATGGATACTAGTAGGATTTGTTTCTGCTGTACCACAAGGGAACGCCCCCTTCTGCCATTTTTCAAAAAGGTTGTTTGTTTCTTTGCTTTGGAGTTGTATGAGTTGCCTGTATATTTTGGAGAGTAAGCTCTTGTTGGTTGCATCCTTTGCAACTATTTTCTCCCATTCTACAGGCTGTCTTTTTGTTTTTTTAATGGTTTCCTTTGTTGTGCAAAAGCTTGCAAGTTTGATTATGTCCCATTGGTTTATTTTTGCTTTTATTTTTGTTGTCTTGGGAGACTGACCTAAGAAAACATTTGTACAATTGATGTCAGAGAATGTTTTACCTATGTTCTCTTCTAGGAGTTTGATGGTATCTTGTCTTATGTTTAGGTCTTTAAGCCATTTTGAGCTTATTTTTGTGCATGGTATGAGGGTGTTTTCCAGTTTCACTGATTTACATGCAGCTGTTCAGTTTTCCCAGCACCACTTGCTGAAAAGACTGTCTTTTGCCCATTTCATATTCTTACATCCTTTGTCCCAGATTAATTGATGGTAACTGTCTGGAGTTTATTTCTGGGCTCTCTATTCTATTCCATTGGTCTGTATGTTTGTTTTTGTACTAGTACCACACTGTCTTGATGACTGTAGCTTTGTAATAGTCTGAAGTCTGGAAGAGTTATGTCTCCTGCTTGTTTTTTTTTTTCCCCTCAGGATTACTTTGGCAATTCCGGGTCTTTTACAGTTTCCACATAAACTTTTGGATTATTTGTTCCAGTTCTGTGAAAAGTGTTGAGTAATTTGATAGGGATTGCATTGAATCTGTAGATTCCTTTGGGTAATATGGCCATTTTAACAATATTAATCTTTCCAATCCAGAATCATGGAATATATTTCCATTTCTCTGAAGCCTCTTTAGTTTCCTTCAATACTGTTTTATAGTTCTAAGCATATAAGTCTTTTGCCTCCTTGGTCAGGTTTATTCCTAGGTATTTAATTTTTGGGAGCATTTGCTTTTCAAAGGTATTGCATTTTTATATTCATTTTCCAATATTTCACTGTGCGCTCAGAGAAATGCAACTGATTTCTGAATGATAGTATTGTATCCCGCTACTTCGCTGAAATCATTGATCAGCTTGAGTAGTTTTATATGGAGTCCTTAGGGTTTTCTATATATATAGTATTATGTCATCTGCATAGAGTGACAATTTTACCTATTCTCTTCCAATTTTGATAATTTTTATTTCTTTTGTTTGATTGGTGTGGTTGGACTTCCAAATCTATGTTAAATAACAGTGGTGAGAGTGGACATCCTGTCTTGTTCCAGATTTTATTAGGAAGGCTTTCAGTTTCTCTCCACTGAGTATGATATTGGTTGTGGGCATACACACTTTGGTAAGAGTTTTTATAATAAATGGGTGTTGTATTTTGTCAAATGTTTTTTATGCACCTATTGAGATGATCATGCTATTTCTGACTTTCATTGTTAATGTGGTTTATGACATTGATTGATTAGTGTATGTTGAATCATCCTTGTGAACCTGGGATGAATACCACTTGGTCATAGTGTATGATCTTTCATATGTATTGTTGGAATCAGCTGGCTGAAGTTCTTCTTTGTATGTTTGATAGAATACAAATGTGAAGCCTTCTGGTCCTGAACTTTTGTTTGTAAGGAGTGTTTTTATTACATACTCAATTTCATTTCTAGTGATCGCTTTGTTCAAGTGATCTGTTTCTTCTTGATTCAGTTTTGGTTGGCTGTATGTCTCTAGAAAGTTGTCCATTTCTTCTACGTTGTCAAATTTGTTTGCAAATAATTTTTCATAGTAGTCTCTTATGGGGTTTTTATATTTCTGCAGTATCCACTGAGATTTCTCCTTTTTCATTTCTTATTTTATTTATTTGGGTTCGCTCTCTCTTCTTCTTGGTAGGTCTGGACAGAGGTTTGTAATTTTTTTACCCTTTCAAAAAACTGTCTCCTGGTTTAGTTGATTTTTTTCCTATTGTTTTCTTGAATCTCTATTTTATTGATTTCCTCTTTGATCTTTATGAGTTCCTTCCTTCTGCTAATTGGTTTTATTTGTTCTTCTTTTTTTCTAATTCTTTTAGGTGGTAGCTTAGGTTGTTGCCTAGAGATTTTTCTTCTTTTTTGAGGAAGGCCTGTATTTCCACGAACTTCCCTCTAAGCACTGCTTTTTCAGCATCCCATAGATTTTGAATTGTTTTGTTTTCATTGTCAATTGTCTTGAGGTATTTTTTAATTTCCCTTTTGATTTCCCCATTGACCTATTGGTTTTTTGGTAACATGTTGTTTAGTATCCATTTCCTATGGTTGATTTCTAGTTTCATGCCATCATGGTCAGAGAAGACACTTGAAATAATTTCTATACTCTTAAATTTGTTGAGGTTAGTTTTGTGTCTCAATCTGTGGTCAGTCAATCCTTGAGAATGTTCCACATTCACTTGTAAAGAGTGTATATTCTGATTTTTTTGGATGTAATGTCCTGAAATATCAAATAAGTCTAACTTTTCTATTGTGTCATTTAGGATCTTTGCTGCCGTACTGATTTTCTGTCTAGAGGATCTGTCCACTGATGTGAGTGCGATGTTAAAATACTCTACTATTATTGTATTCCCATCAGTTTTTCCTTTTATGTATGTTAGTATCTGTTGTATGTATTTAGGTACTTTCCTATATAAGGAACATATATATTGACGACTGTAATATTCTCTTCTTGAGTGGATCCTTTTATCATTAAATAGTGTCCTTTCCTTATGTCCCTGTATTAGTGTCTTATGTCCCTGTATTAAAGTTTATTCTGTCTGATATGACTATTGCAACTCCTGCTTTCTTGTCTTTTCCATTTGCATGAAATATCTTTTTCCATACTCTCACTTTCAATTTATATGCATCCTTTGCCCTAAGGTGAGTTTCTTTTAGGCAGCATATTGTAGGCTCTTGCTTTTTAATCCAGTCTTCCACTCTATGTCTTTTGATTGAAGTGTTCAGTCCTATGACACTTAAGGTAATTATTGATAAATATGTATTTCCTGTCATTTAAAAACTGTTTTCCAGTTGACCTTATGTTTCTACTTTGTTCCTTTCTTCTCTATCTTTTTTTTTTTTTGGTTGATGATTTCCTTTTGTTTTATGCTTGTATTCTCTTCTGTCTAGTTTTTGTGGATGTATTGTTTGGTGTTGATTTACGGTTGCCCTGTTTTTCAAGTGTGTTAACCCCTTTCTGCATCTGCTTGCTTTAGCCTGATAGTCATATAGGCTCAAACACATTCTAAAAAAAAAAAGGTAAAGAACAGGTTTTCTTACTTTCTGTCCCCACATTTTATGATTTTGATGTCCTTTTTCACATCTCCATGTTTATCCTTTTGCTGTTCCTTGTGTTTATCATCGCTTTTACATAGTTTTTTTTCCCTCTTAGATGTATATACAGGCTTATTTACACGATTACATTCAAGTTGTGATTTCCTCTATCCTATATCTTCTTACTTCTTTCCTATCTAGTGAAGACTTTTCGGTATTTCTTTTGGAATGGGTTTAGTACTGCTGTATTCTTTTAGTTTTTGTTCATCGAAGAAAGTCTTCATTTCTCCTTCTATTTTAAATGATATTCTTGCTGGGTAGAGCATTCTAGACTTCATATTTTTCCCTTTTAGAACTTTGAATATAGCTAGCTTGCCACTTTCTTCTGGCTTTCAGTGTTTCTGTAAAGAAATAAGCTGATAGACTTATGGGGGTTCCCTTATAATTAACTTTGTTTGTCTCTTGCTACCTTTAGAAACCTCTCCTTACCTTTAGCTTTTGCCATTTTTTATTATAATATGTCTTGATGTGGGGGCTTCCCAATATGTCAAGTTGTTTGGGCTCAACTTGTTTGGGGCCTCTGTGCTTCCTGTATCTTGATCTCTGTTTCCCTTAGATTTGGAAAGTTTTCAGCAATAATATCTTCAAATATATTTTCAATACCCTTTTCTTTTTCTTCTCCATCTGGAATCCCTGTTATGCATACATTAACCCACTTTATATTATTCCATAGATCTCTTATATTGCTTTCATGGTTTCCACTTGGTTTTCTGCCTGCTGTCCTGATTGCATGATGGCCATAATTCTGTCTTCCAGGTCACTCAGTGGTTCCTCTGCATTATTCATCCTGCTCTTCAGTGCCTTCAATTCAGCTTGTGACTCTGTAAATGAATTCATCTTAGTCTAAGCAAAGAGCTCATACTTTATATACTGTTTTCTCTGTGATAGACACTAAGCTTTTTACATATTCTTCCTACGGAATTTATGAAGAAAGTATGGGTATTTTCCCCTCTTTTAAAGGTGAGAAAACTAAGGCACAGATAAATGAATACATTTTAAAAGGTCACATAGTGAATAGTACAGGGTTATAACTCAAACCCAGTCTGGAATCAGATGGCAAACTGCTCTAAAACAGAAAAAAAAGGTGGTTAGGGCCATGTCACAGGCAAGAGGGACTTGATCCAGAGCCAGATGTAAAGGGCTCCCACCTCCCAGTTTAGAGTTCTACAGCTCCAAAAACCCCAGAGAAATACCATGCAAAACACTACATATATGTGTTATTTGTTATCTTTGAAACAAAGGTCTGTGATGTATTCAGATTTTCAAAATGTTCCATGAACAAAAGAGAGCAGAGGAGAAATGCATGAATAGAAATGCAGGGCAGTCCAGGAAGAAGCATGGTGTAGGGCTCGGAAACATGAGGAAGGCAACACCCTTCTGTTGCCAGATGTGAGAATTCATGGTCTCAGAGAATACTGCTGTGGAGGAAGGGCAGTCTTGAGAGATGTCAGCTGGGCACTGCCCTGACATTCACAGCTAAGCCTGTTGTCCAAACCCTTACCAAAGGCACACCAAACACCAGCCTAGAGGTCACTCTGTGACCACGTTGGAGCGAAATGGAACTAGAATTACTCTGGAATGACACTTCAAGTGCAGACCAGAAAGGTCACTATGCAAACATTAAAAATGATTTACACGGCCCTCTCCTGGTAGACCTGAGTGTCTACTGCTGCTCCACCAGAAACAGCATTAGCCCTGTTCTATTCCTCTCCATTTTTTGATAAAGTTATTTGGATACTGAGTTGTTAAATTACCTCTACTTCCTGACAGCACCTAAAACAGACCAGACTTCAATATTCTTGAACATTTCCCCACAATACCAAGCATGAGCCTGAACCCCATAAAAGACCACCTGACAACCTTTGCCTGAAAGCCACGTGGCTTCTCATGGTGGACAGTTTCATTGTTGCAGAAAGTACCAAAATAACAGCTTTGTTCAACTACAGGTGTGCTCCTGTTGGTCTTTGGATAGTGGCCACTGACTCTCCCATTCTCTGTCTTTGTCCTTCCTATGGGAAGCAGAAAGAGGACTAGGAACCTCATTTTATATCTATAAATACCAATATTTTGCCAGAATAAATGGTGGGTCCAATTAACACAGATCCTGAAACGAGTCAAAACCAAGCATTTTGACTCTAAATCAAAAACTGTACCTTCAAGACAGAACTTCCCAAGAGAATGCTGTCTGAGGTGAAGGGGTTTTTGGACAACTATATTAGAGGTAAGGCCTTCTAGGACAGGGTGTCATGGTGAGCTGCATGCCATGCAGTTCTAGAACAGACAGAAAGGGTCATACCTTGCCATAGCCAAAGCAATGATATTCTACTTCAAAGATGAGAAAATTGAGGCTGGGAAGGAGTTGGAGCCTTTCCAGTTTCACACAGTGGGGACACTGTAGAGCCGAGAATCCAATCTAGATCTGTCTGACCAGAGTGGAGCCTGGACAAGGCAGTATCCCACAGTGATGGGAAGGTACACGGCCAGGCTTTGGGAGAAGGACAAGGAGTAGGGCAGTCTTTGTGTTGGACAGAAAGATGACCACCTATGCAGCCACTTGGGGTAAGGTGGATGGCTGGTGGGAGTGGCAGAATGGAGGCCAAGGTATGGCCAAGGTCCTAGAACAATTGTACGCATGACCATATCTGAGGATGCAGGTGCCAGTAAGTCATAACCATTCAAAAGAGTCTTGTTGTTTTTAACTCCCCGGGAAGACCTTAGCAGTGTGATTATGATGACTTGTACAGTTCTCACACAGCATTTTAATTATTTACAGATGAGAAGTGTACATGAAGTGACAAACATGATTTCGCATGAAAGATATAGAAAAAGGTAACATCAGATGGAGGCAGGCAGATACTTAGGAGCTTTGAACTGAGGGTACAGCTATTAACAGAGGTGGGAGGTTGGTCTGAAGAATATAATTTTTGGGGAGTTGGTAACAGACAGAGCTGTGGGAGAATGAGAGGAGGCTCTGAGACAGAGCCTTAGCAGTTGGTGAGGTTGAAAGGTTGGGGGCAAAAACTTTGCAAGAAATTTCTACCTTTAAAATTCCACATAGTAGGTATGACCAGGAGCAGGGTAAGAAGCAATGTGACAGAAAATAAGCTGTGATTTTTTTATCCCTGTAACCTTAGTAACTTCAGAAATGTTGCTCTTATATACCACAGCCTCCTCAGATGTTCAGGGGAGAAAAGGGGAAAGGAGTTTTGCTCTGGCTTTAGTTGTGTTAGCATCAGATGAAGAAAAATGTTAGTAGATGAGTAATTCTGTGGAAATTAAAAACTAACTAGAGCAAGAAAGTTTACAACCCCAGGAATCTGCATCAGAGTTGGTATGGGATGTCCCCTGCAATATGGAAAATTGGATTAAACCTATTTGATGTGAATCTCACAGGATAGTGTGAAGCTTAGAGACCATGCAGAGAATAACTTGTCAAATCAAGCTGAATAACATGAATTTCTTGTTCATTAGGGAAACACTATAGATAATGTTAAAGATAAGTGACAGCAGAAAATATTTGCAATGCCAAAGTGAATCAACTAGTGATCAATAAATAGGTGACAAAGGAGTTCCCGTTGTGGCTCAGCGGGATGTGGCTCAGTTATGAACCCAACTAGTATCTATGCGGATGCAGGTTCACTCCCTGGCCCTGCTCAGTGGGTTAAGGATCTGGTAATGCTTCGAGTTGTGGTGTAGGTCACAGATGCAGTTCAGAGTTGCTATGGCTTTGGCGTAGGCTGGCAACCACAGCTCAATTCGAGCACTAGCCTGGGAACTTCCATATGCCTCAGGTGTGGCCCTAAAAATCAAAAATCAAAAAAAAAAAAAAAAAAGGTAATAAAATACATCCCAGTAGAAAATAAAGATATAAAGACAGGAATGTTTCATAAATAAAAGTTTATAAAATATATGACATTGCATATTGACAGAGAGAGAAGCCTCCTCCCCCCAAAAAAGTTTTTAAAACCTAGGGCTGGTAATGATGTAAGGAAATGGGTATTTTCTTTGTTTTTAAGTTTTAAAATTTTTAAATTAAATTTTAGTTTTTACTGTAGTGCAGTTGATTTTCAATGATTCAGATGTAGAGGAAAGTTGTATGTGGTATGTGTGTGTATACTTGAATCACTTTATGGTATAACTGAATCACTGTAAATCAACTATACTACAATAAAATTTAAAAAACATATGTATATATTTGCCTTTATCTGACTTACTTTACTTAATATGATCACCTTTAGATCCATCCATGTTGCGCAAATAGCATTATTTCATTCTTACATTTAAGCTTCTTTTTCATTATAGGTTATTAAAAGATACTGAATATAGTTCCCTGTGCTATATGGTAGGTTCTTGTTGTTTACCTATTTTATATATAGTAGTGTATAATTGCTAATCCCAAATTCTCAGTTATCTCTCCCCCCACCCCACCCCAACTATCCCTTTTGTTAACCGTAAGTTTATTTTTTATGTCTGTGACCTATTTCTGTTTTGTAAATAAATTCTTTGGGAGTTCCCACTGTGGCTCAGCAGTCAACAAACCCAGCTAGCATCCATGAGGACACAGGTTCAATCCCTGGCCTAGCTTAGTGAGTTAAGGACCTGGCATTGCCATGAGCTGTGGTGTAGGTTGCAGACGCAGCTCAGACCCTGCATTGCTGTGGTTATGATGTAGGCTGGTCGCTGTAGCTCTGACTGGACCCCTGGCCTGGGAACCTCCATATACTGCAGGTGTGCCCTAAAAAAATTTTAAAAATAAATTACTTTGTATTACTTTTATATTCCACATATGTGATGTCATATGATCTTTATCTTTATCTGACTTACTTCAATTAATATGATCAATTTTAGATCCATCTATTTTGCTGTAAACAGCATTATTTCATTCTTATTTGTGGCTGAGTAATATTCTGCTGTATATAAATACATTTTCTTTATTTATTCATCTATCAATGAACATTTAGGTTGTTTTCCTCTCTGGCTGTTCTAAATAGTGCTGCTATGAACACTGGGGTACATGCATCTTTTCAAATTACAGTTTTCATCTTTTCTGGATATATGCCCAGAAGTAAGATTGTTGGATCATATGGTAACTCTATTTTTGTTTCTTTTAAGAACCACCATGCTGTTTTCAAAGAAATAGGCATTTTCCAAAAAAATCTAGTGTGATTTGGCATAAACTTTCTAGAGGGAAATTTTGTTCTTCATTCTTAAAATTTAAATGTCAAATTTGCCCAATTTGACTCTTGTGTCAGAGATGCCATCAGGATATAAAAGGAACACTTAATATGGCCTGAGAAGAACAGGAGGGCAAGGTCAGTGTGTGATGAACGGATCAAAGCGGGGGCGGGGGTAAAGAGAGTCTCAGGAAGCCCACATTTGCTTTTGGTCACATAAGAGCAGGGTTTCCTCTTGCTGCCAAGGCTAAGGGGGCTACTTCTTTGATGTTTTGTGGAGCCCACCACAAGATGGTCCTGTGACACAGGGGCTCGAAGGAACCCTGTTCTCCACAAGCCAAGTATTTAACTGCTGAGGCAAAGGTGGCGGCCTAAGAAGACTATTCAGATCCTCAAGTTTTGGTGGAGGAAACTAAGGCTCTGGCAGGTGAGGCCACTTCTGAGCACACCTTCCCTGCCCCTGCACTAGTAAAGAACAGACTCTGTCCTGAGGCAGGATGGAAACCACGGGTGTGGGTTGGCACAATTTCCTGTCACTTCACTGAGGGAAACTGGAGTGTGCCCCCTCCCAGAACCGGGCCTTGTCCCATTCTCTGCTCTATTCCCTGAGGTGTGAGGATCTGGGGGTCTGACCTCTCCTTTAGTTCTGAGGTGTGCGTGTTCTCTAGAAAAGGGTCAGTCCTGGGCCCCCAGCTCCACACAGGCATCCTGGAGGCCATTCGGAAAAGAGTAGGGGGCCCCAACTTCTCCAGAGTTCTCTGCCCTGCCGCTCACCTCCCCTGTGGCCCCTGACCACAACCACTGTGGCCACTAGCCTCCTCTTGACAGAAGGTTAGATGGGCTGGGATAGAGGCTTCTTGATATTTTCAGGAGGCTTAAGGCAGAAAGTGTTGTTCTATGCTCATCCTTGGACTAAAGGATCCCCTCAGAAAGCATTTAGTGGGTAGATTTCAGCCAAGCTGACTCCTTCCTTTCCCATCACTTCTTCCAGGGCTGCTCTTAACAAGACAATGTGTGGTCAGGGAAGGACTGCTAAGATAGAAGATTCAAATCAGATACAAAAGTTTCATAATATAATACTTCATATGCCCAAGCTTCAATCTAAAATCACTCACTGTACCAAGAAACCAGAAAGTCTCATTTTGAATGAGAAAAGATAATAAACAGGTGCCAAGAGAGATGATAGATACTAAAATTATAAAGAATTATAAATTAACCATCATAAAAATACTTTACCAAGGAATTAAAAATGCACTTGGAACAAATTAAAATCTAAAAAAAGAAATGGAAAATACCAGAAAAGAAAGTAAGATATAAGGAAGAGCCAAAAGGAAATTTTAGTACTGAAAAAAAAAAAATGCCAACACACAACATATGAAATCAAAGGTAGAATGGAATGGACAGAGGAAAGAATCAGAAAACTTGAAAAGTAGAGCAATAGAAACTATCTAATCTGAACAACAGAGAGAAAACAGCCAGCGACTAGTGTAAATTATTGGAAAATATCTTTGTATTTATATCATATATTTTCTTATTCATTGACACTATGTGTTTTATACTTTATATAATGTTAATACAATAATATATTTATATGTATATATAATTAATAATTAGGTACAGGAAGTCAGATTTTAAGTTTCCTGTATTAAACATATAAAGTCTAGGAAACCATTATAAATTATACCTTCTTGCCTTCTCCAAACTGAGTTCCATATTCTTAAATGACTCAGCTGTTTATGTGATACATCAGTAACCCTAACATGAGTAACAATTCTATCAGGCAGGTGTCTGTAAGTGAGAAAGCCAGAAATTTTGATTAAATGGCTACACATTTGCATTGTAAAAATATGTCTGTTAACATCTAGTGAAGCAATTTTCTCTTCCCACCTAAGAGGTCCCTCTGTCTTGTCTTTTCCTCTCTGAGTTGTTTTCTTCAAGATTTCATGTGATTGACAGTGGGGAGAGGGCCCACACAGAAAACAGCATACTGCCTTGGCACCTCTCCTATGAATTCCTGAAGCAATGAAAGTCAGAAAGACATTGTCAATATAGGGTCATAAGAAAAGGTCCTATTGAATGCTTTTCTCCTGAGTCTGTAAATTCAGTGAAGTTTATTGCTCTGATCTAGAGTCCACAGATTATGCTGTGTGATTTAAGGCACTAAAGAAGCAGTCAGTTTGAGAAGCAGTAAAATTTCTGCAGAATAAACAAACTCATAAACTGGCACTCTACAGCCTCCTCATACTGCACCATTTCCCCTTGGTTGTTTCACTCCAGGATTATAGTGGTAAAATGATGCAAAGTATAGACTAACGTTGACTTAAAAAGACAGGATTTATATTTAGACAATACAAAACAAAGTGCTTCCTGACTTGAAATTTTCACTACAAATATTTTAATTATTTATCATTTTCTATGATAATGAACATAATGGTTCTGTGGTATAGTCTGTGGCTTGATCAGGTGTACGGTGTGTGAGAAAATACATTTCATGCATGGTGACTACCACTGGCCTGTAATTTTCTTGGCTATTGTTGCAATTAATTGAAAATTACCTGAGAATTTTCTAGGTTAAGTTAAGAAATTCTGGTGTGGACGTCGCACAATAATTTCTAATTGCTGTGTGGCGTTCCTATATCTTCCTACCACCCTTCCTTTTAAGTAGTTAGCAGAGTACTTTCATGATTCAGAATATTTGCAAGTCTAAGAATTTTCTAGCCTTTTGAAAAAGACAAAACTATTTGGAAGGAGAGTAGAAAAAGCTGTTTGGGTAAAAGAGAGTGACTTGAGAGGAATAAGAAAGAGATCTTTTCTTTCACAGCCTAGGAAGAATATGAGTAGCAGAGAACTGTGTCTAGCATCTTGGCTGTGCACTAAGGAGGTGAAAATTTTCTGATGGTTGGCTGTGAAAATATCAAGCTTACTAGGCTCAGAGTCCAAGTATTCACAGCCCAGCCCAAGAGTATGGATCCCAAATGTGTCAAAAGATTATCAGTTACTGGACCTGAAGATACCCAGGAGTGCAGGGATGATGATAGTTATGTTAATGGTATCCAACGTGGACAGAGGGCTGATGACTGGAGGAGCATCCCGAAAGTCTTTGAACTATATGATGTTGTGCCTTAAGTACACATGAAGGTTGGGAGCTGAAAAATCACGGGATTCATTTTTTCAAATCATGATGTAAGCTTGCATACCAGGATATGCAGTTTGTTATTCATATCAGCTACAAGATATTCAATTTGTATGCCCTTAAGATCTGCAACAATAGCTAACTACCTGGAGGCACTCACTTCTATGATACTAATTTCCAAACCTTTTGTACAATATGTCTTTTATTGTACCTGAGATGCGATAAAACTTATGACATGGCTTACTGGCTGTTTCAAAATACTTTGTGGTATTCTTTCTGATACTGTTTGCATTATGTAAGTGTATACTGCTTGATTCTATTATTATTTATCTCTGCTTCTTTCTGGAGAGACTTACAGCTTACTCTATTCTGCTTGTTTTACTTCTAAATTCTCAAAAAAGGAGACACAGGGAACAACATGAGGAAGTTCACATTAAATTACATTAGCTAAAACTGAAAAGAGCAGAAGAAAGCCAAGAAATGAAGCCAAATGTCAGGACTGTTCTTCTTTCATTACATAGCGCAGGTATACTATAGTGGGTGTATCATATTTCACTGAATCTAAGATACTAATTATACAGTCATTATTTTATGTACCAATAGGAAAAATACATTAGCAAATAAAAGATACAGGAAGTTCCCCTGTGACTCAGCAGGTTAAAGATCCAGCATTGCCATAACTACAGTGAAGGTTTGATTACTGGCCCTGGAACCTCCACATGCTGACAGTGGATTTTTATCACTTAGAATTTTTATTTTATACTTACTGAAAAATATCTTATGCTTACTTAAATCCAGACTTTTATTACAAATCAATCTTGGACATGCATGCAAAAGAAGGTGGACTGAAGTATTCCTGAAGCTTCTTTATCTGCAAAGTCTGATTTTCCTTAATTGCTTCTCACTGTAGGTTTATCAAGCCCATGTATTATTCCAATATGGTCTGAGACACCAAGAACATTGGTGAGGTAATGTTTCTTAGAGAGTACTCCACTCTCATCTCTAGAATTTTCTCCCAAGATGCTCATATCTATTTTGCAAGTCTTAATGGGGCCACTTTTCATGTTTGCATAAGCCAAAGAAATAGCAACTACATGATAATTGTCATCTGCCTGCAGTAATCTTTAGATGCTATGAATTGTAACAGGCACTTCAATATATCAAATGTTTGAAAAGAATATGTTCTTTGAATCAATGAAACAAGGAACTAATAGCCTGTAATTTGTTATCAAATGGACTCATAACACAGAAATTACTTTATAGGATTAAAAAACAAGATCTTTTACTTAGTGTTCTTCTTACATTGTTATTTTTAAGGCAAAATATAAAAACTCTTCTTTTAAAGCTTTCGGCAAAGTTCTAGTCCACCAAATATTGCGAAATGATTTTCCACTGTGATAGTTAATCCTTAAGATTCCTGTTTACATAAGATTACTATTTAACATTCTTCTATAGTTCCTCTATTGAACAAAACATCACAACAGTAACTTAGAAAATAGAAAACATGAAAAAAAATTAGTCAATGAATACAGAGATTTTTCTTAAGTAATGTCACTTTTTTCAAAAGATAGAATAGTGAGATTTTTGTGATAGCCATTTTTCAATTTAATTTTTATTTTATATTGGAGTATGACTGATTTAGAATGTTGTGTTAGTTTCAAGTGTACAGCAAAGTGATAGAGAGATATCCATTCTTTCACAGATTCTTTTTCTACATAGACTGTTACAGAACACTAAGTATAGTTCCCTCTGACATAGAGTAGGTTCTTGATTATCTATTTTATATATAATAGTGTATATGTGTAAACCCCAAACTCCTCATTTATTCCTTCCATACACTTTTCCCCTTTGATAACCACGAATTTGTTTTCAAGTCTGTGAGTATGTTTCTGTTGTGTAAATAAATTAATGTATAGTTTTTTTTAGATTCCACATGTAAGTGATATTTGTATTTGACTTTCTTCTCTTAGTATGATAATCTCTAGGTCCATTTTTGTTGATGAAAATGGCATTATTTCATTCATTCTTTTTATGGCTGAGTAATATTCCATTTTATATATGTGTCACATCTTCTTTACCCATATCTCTGTGATAGTGATTTGATAGTGATTTGTCATCTGTATAAAACAGCTTCTTCTAAATTATTTGTTTCCTAGAAGTCTTGGGGTCATATTCAAACACTTACGGCATGACCCCACTTCAGTAAAATTTTCTTGAGGATGCACCTTCAATGTGTGTATGTTTGTCCATATATAGTACACATGTAGTACTATACTAATATGTACTACATAAAACATAGATGCAAAGGATGTGATAACAAATAAATGCAAATTAAAGTTATAATTTTTTTTTGGATACCCAAAGGGTAATCTGGAACATTGGTTTTGAGCACTACCTTCCTAAAATGTCAGAACTGTGCTAAATCTGATGAGGGTCTTTTTTTTCAGGGAAGCTATAATTCATCATTTTCTCAGTTTTTTTTTTAAACTAGCTTCTTAATGCTAGAGGGTTAATTTGTTTCTGCAAGTGAGTCTTTGATGACCAGAGTGTAACTCCCTCATGTGGCAATAGTTAGTCTTAGGAAAAGTTGCTTGTGAGGTTAATCTTTATAAATTGAGTCTGGCTCCCTGCTGACTTCATAAAATGGAAAATTTGTTTCTCTTGGGGCAGAGGGGAAACATAGCCCTTAGATGTAATAAAGTCACACTGAAGTGTCGAGAAAAATCTTTGAAAACCCTATGTTTAAAAGAAAATCATTACTTTTATGCTCAAATAATGTTACTCAAAATGAGATCAAGTCTTGATTGGAAAACAGTAGAGCCCTCACCCTACCTTTTTAAATTCCTGTAACACTGCTAAAAAATCAAAGGAGAAAAAAAATCATAAAGAAATAATCTTCACTGCACTAAATGAAAATTTCCATTTTTCTTTTTCCCATTTTTCTTATCAAAGCCCAGTTCAAACTCCAGCTATTTTACATTCTCATGTTAAGATTATGGTGACAGGATCAATATTGCAAATAGTATAATCAGCTTATATGTATAATATTGAATATATTTATCAGGGTACCATTATATAAGTAAAACCCTTCCTCTTATTTATGAAGTCAGATTCTTTGGAGTGATGACTGAACCTGTCCCTCAGGATCCCTCACTTAAAGAGCAGAGAAGGTAGGGCGTGTGCATTTCCTAGTTTTGAATATTTATTTTATTTTATTTTAAAATGTCGGTTATATAGCGAACATAAGTATATCAATATCTGTTAAATCTTTAGGAGGGGGTATTAGAAACTGAATTGCTGGATTGAAGAGGCACATTTTAAATTTGGAACATATGCTGGCAATATATGAGTGCCTATCTCGGAAACTATATTCACCAGTATTGATAATTGTACTAACTTTTGTCAATGTGAGTTGAAAAATAAAAGTCTATTTAATTTGCATTTTGTAGTATTACTTAACCATATATTGTTTTAAAAATTAGCCACATTGATTTTGATGTATAAATCCTCATATATGTTGGCCATTTTTTTTCTTGTAGGAGCATTAATATATTTTCCATGTGATGTAACACATCTGCACATATTATTGTTGTTAGAATTTTATATTATTTTTGTAAACAAAGTAGTATTCTCTAACAAAATTTTTAATTTTTATGCAATGGTTCTCTTGTTCTGGCAACAAGCTGGAAAAGCAGACCTATAGTCCTTTTAATTATAAACTGAACAAATGAAAGATTTAAATGTAATGTATAGCTCACTTCATAAGAAAAAAGAGAAGATTCTGTTTGCCAGAAATAAAGAAGAGGCTTAAAACCAGAGCATTACGCCAGTAAACTGAGGCTCTGTTGTCCTTGTAAATGATTATCAAATCCAAATTTAGTCCCAAGTTCTAGAGAATTAGACTTTAATTTTCATCAAAGGAACATAAATTTGGACTTGGACCTTTAAATAACAGGAAGCTGGGACTAAAACCTGCCTACATAAAGTCAGGACACATGGGGATGTACTCTCAGGGAAAGTAGAAAAAAGAAATCTCTGAAAAATAGCTTTGGAGAGAAAAAAATTTTGATAATGTTACATTTAAAAAACAAATCCATGAGAAATCAAAGTCCTGAACTTGTGCTGAGTTTACGCAACTTTGCCTGGCACTGTAGGAATTCCCAAAATAGGAACTTAAATGGGACTCAGACTGATAATTGTCCTAAAGACTGAGAGAAGCTAATGTTCTGAAAGCCAGAGCCACACCTGGAGAAGCTGACCCATCCTATATCCAAATCAGGAAAAGAAGAAAAAGTTAAAAAGAAAGCAGCAAAGAAAATGTAAGGGAAATAAAAGCACAAAATAAAGTAGCAGAAATAAATCCTGTGTGTAAGTAATCAATATAAATATCAATATATCACGCTCAGTAGTAAAAACACAGAAGCTCAAGGACTAGATTAAAATAACAGCAAAATCCAGTGACACACTACAATTAAAATACTGTAATGCATATTGCTCGGAAAAACAAAGATGGAAGAAAGAAATAAATCTAGATTCAGCAAGACAGTAGAATAAGATAACCTAAAAATACATTCACTCTAAACATCTTAGATCCTGAGTAAAACTACGGTTGTTTGGTATCTCCCACAGGAAAGAAAGGAATATACGCAAATGCCAGAAACTAAAAAGAAACTTGAAACAACAGGGACAAAAACAAGTGCTCGAAATCTGGTTGTTATGGTAATAATATGGGAGGACTTAATTGTGTGGTCATGGTAGTATAAAGGATTCAAGTATAATACCCAGTACAACAGAAGATAAAATTTGGCTCTTAAAAAGCAGGGAGACTGGGAGTTCCATTTGTGGCTCAGTAGGTTATGAACCTGACTAGTATCCATGAGGATGCAAATTCAATCCCTGACCTCACTCAGTGGGTTACAGATCTGGCATTGCTGAGAGATGAAGTGTAGGATGCAGATGCAGATGCAGCTTTGATCTGGCTTTGCTGTGGAATAGGCAGGCAGCTGCAGCTCTGATTCTACTCCTAGCCTGGGAACTTCCATATCCTGCAGGTGCAGCTCTGAAAAGTGAAAAAAAAAAAATCAGGGAGACAGATCTGAAACTGTCTTTGATAAACTGAGAATGTCAAGGGATTATATCCTCAAAAAAAAAAAAAAAGTCCAAAGCCATCTACTGGCATAGAGAGAAGAAAATGAAACTTCTGTCTTATGACTTTGACTCTAGGGAAAGTCATACTCTGACGCATGCAAGACTGGGATAAAAAATTATACTATTTGCAAAGGTCCAAAATTTTTAAATCAAAGAATTAACACCATTTTTGTACAGGTAAAAGCAAATGAAAATTAGTGTAGGAAAGATATTCTCACGAGATTTCTAAATTTCAAAAAGGTATGTCTAATAAAGATTAGCTGCCACTTAGAGCAAATTTTAAAAATCTCAACAAGGAGTTCCCGTTGTGCCTCAGTGGTTAATGAATCCGACTAGGAACCATGAGGTTGCGGGTTCGATCCCTGGCCTTGCTCAGTGGGTTAACAATCCGGCATTGCCATGAGCTGTGGTGTAGGTTGCAGACGCAGCTCGGATCCCACGTTGCTGTGGCTGTGGTGAAGGCCGGCAGCTACAGCTCCTGTTAAACCCCTAGCCTGGGAACCTCCATATGCTGTGGGTGCAGCCCTAGATAAGGCAAAAAAAAAAAAAAAAAAAAAAAAAAAAAAAAAAAAAAAAAAAAAAAAAAAAAAAAAAAAAAAAAAAAAAAAAAAAAAAAAAAAAAAACTCAACGAAACAATTCAAAGCAATAGCTAATAGATAGAATGAAGAATTGAAATAGACTGACATTAATTTCTGATAATAAAATTTAAAAAATGTTAAAAAATGCTTTAAAATATAAAAAGGGGCTGGTAATATAAGAAAAAGACAACTAAAACTGAAAAACAGTTTTGAAAAAGAGTTAACAATAGCTTCTAAAGTTACGTTTAAAAATACAGTTGTAACTAAAAAATATAGTAAGTCAAAATATCAGATCAGAAATGGGTAAAGGGACTATTAGTTAAGTGGAAAGAATATCAGAAAAACTATGCAGAATAAGAGATAAAGAGATGGAAAATAGTTAATATAGGCACTTGAGGTATAGCAGTGGACAAAAAAAGACAAACTCCTTTCCCTGATAAAGCTTACAGTCTACTGCTGGCATGGGGTGGGCTATACACGTTAAACAAGTCAATGTTTTGTGCTTTGAGCAGCTCATTTTCCCACTTTCTAAAAAAACTCCCAGTGTTTCAAGAAGTTGTATTTTTCAGGGTTATCCAGAGAAAAAACATTAATAGGATGCATACGTACAAAGAAAATTTATGTTATTTCATTCACTTATGGAGGCTGGAAAGTCCAAAATCTGAAGGGTAGGTCAGCAGGCTGGAGACCCAGGGAAGAGCTGATATTGTAGCTCAAGTCGAAAGGCTGTCTGCTGGCAGAAATTCCTCAGGAAAGATCAACTTGTTTTTTTTCTACTCAAGCCTTCAATTATTATTAACAACAACAACAAAGAATAAAAAAAAAAGCCTTCAACTATTAGCTGAGGCCTACCCAAATTATGGTGAGTAATCTGCTTTACTCAAAATTCACCAGTTTCAGTGTGCATCTTATCCAAAATATTCTCACAAAAACATCCAGAATAATATTTGACCAAAACTGGGCATTGTGGCCCAGCCAAGTTAACATATAAGATTAACTATTCGAGGGCCCAGCAACCAGGCACAGGCTACTAGCCCTGCCCATTGTCTCCATCTCCCTGGAAGCACACACAGCAACCTAAAAATAAATAGTAAGCCCTCATAAAATACCCAAGGGGTGCTCATGCATATAAATAGCCCTCCAAGCCTATAGTAGTTGTTTTCCCTAAACTCACAGAATAAGAAAAATATAAGCAAAACGAAGAAGCTCAGGAAACATTTCCAATTAAAAGAAAAGGAGAATTTATCTGACAGAGCTAATAATGAAACAGACCTCTGCAGTCTAACAGACACACAGTTCAAAAAGGAGACAGCGAAAATAATGAAGGAATTAAGAGTGAATATGAAGGAATTAAAAGTGTATATGAACAGTAATACAGATTACTTTAGAAAGGAACTAGAAACTATAAGGAGGCATCAAGAAAAATTAGAAAATTCATTTGCAGAGATGCAAGTTAAGTTAAAGGCATTGAAGAGCAGAATGAATAATGCAGAGAAATGACTAAGTGACTTCACAGATGAAATAATGGAAATCACCCAGTCACCCAAGACAGCAAACAGAAAAACAAATGAAAACACATAAAAGCAATATAAGAGATCTACGGGATAATATAAAGTGGACCGATCTGTGCATAATAGGGATTCCAGAAGAAGGATAAAAAGAAAAGGGGATTGAAAACATATTTGAAGAAATTATGGCTGAAAACTTTCCAAAGCTAAAGGAAATACAGATTAAGATACAGGAAGCACAGAGGATCCCAAACAAGCTGAACCCAAACAGACCCACACAAAAACATATTACAATAAAAATGGTAAAAGTTAAAGATAAAGAGAGGATATTGAAGGCAGCAAGAGGAAAATGAATACTTAATTATAAGGGAACCCCCATAAAATAAGGGGAAGGAAAGTAAGAAAATCTGGAGTCTTTTTTTAAGAATGTTTTTGAGCCTATATATCAGGCTAAAGCAAGCAGATAAAGAAAGGAGTTAACATACTTAAAAACCAGGGCAACCACAAATCGAAACCAAATATTACATTCATATACGCTAAAAAGAAGAGGAGGGAAGCATAAAATAAAGGGAACTCATCCAATCAAAACAAACAAACAAACAAACAAACAGAGAAACATAAAATCTACCAGAAAACAATTTAAAATGGTAAGAAATGTATATTTATTAATAATTACCTTTAAATGTCAATGGACTGAATACTGCAATCAAAAGGCATAGAGTGGGAGACTGGATAAAGAAAAAACAGAACCCTTCAATAGGCTGTCAGCAAGAGACTCACCTTAGGGCCTACAAACTGAAAGTGAGGGGATGGGAAAAGATATTTCATGCACATGGAAAAGACAGGAAAGCAGGAACTGCCATACTCATATCAGACAAAATAGACTTTAAAATGAAGGCCATAAAGAAAGACAAAGAAGGATATTATTTAATGATCAAAAGATCCATTCAAGAAGAGGATATTACAATCATCAATATATATTCTTCTAATATAGGAGCATTCAGATACATACAACAAATGCTAACAGACATAAAAGAAGAAATTGATGGGAATACAAAAATAGTAGGAGATTTTAACACCCCACTCACATCAATGGACAGATCCTCTAGACAGAAAATCAATAAGGCAACAAAGATCCTAAATGACACAATTGAAACGTTAGACTTAATTTTTTTGAACATTGCAGCCAAAAAAATTTGAACATACATTCTTTGCAAGTGAACATGGAACATTCTCAAGGATTGACCACAGACTAAGGCACAGAACTAACCTCAACAAATGTAAGAGTCAAATTATTTCAAGTGCCTTCTCTGACCACAATTGCATGAAACTAGAAATCAACCACAGGAAAAGAAATGAGAAAAACTGACTACACGGAGACTAAACTACATGCTACTAAAAAACCAACGAGTCAACGAAGAAATAAAAAGGGAAATTAAAAAAATACCTAGAGAAAAATGAAAATAAAACCAAACCATTCAAAATCTAGACTGCAAAAGCAGTGGTTAGAGGGAAATTCATGGTAGAATCAGGTCTTCCTCAGAAAAGAAGAAAAATCTAAAACTGACAACTTAACCCACCACTTAAAAGAATTAGAGAAAGAACAAACAAAACCTAAAGTCAGCAGAAGGTAGGAAATCTTAAAGATCAGTGAGTAAACCAATAAAACAGAGATTCAAAAAAAAAACAATAGAAAAAAGTTAATAAAACCAAGAGCTGGTTCTTAGAAAGGGTAAATAAAATTGAGAAACCTATGGCCACCTCACCAAGAAAAGCAGAGAAAGAACTCAAACAAAATAAGAAATGAAAAAGGAGAAATCTCAATGGATACTGCAGAAATAAAATAAATAAGAATACTGTAAACAATTGGATGTCAACGAATTTGACAACCTAGAAGAAATGGGCAACTTCTAGAGACTCACAGCCAACCAAAACTGAATCAAGAAGAACTAGATCAACTGAACACACTGATCACTAGAAGGAAATTGAATTTGTAATAAAAAAAAAAAACATTCCCTACAAACAAAATCCAGGACCAGAAGGCTTGACCAGAAGGCTTCACACTTGAATTGTACCAAACATACAGAGAAGAACTTATATCCATCTTTCCTAAACTTTTCCAAAAAGCAAAGAAAAAGGAACACTTGCAAAGACATACTATGAAGTCACTGTCACCCTAATACCAAAATCAGACAAAGAAAATACCAAAAATAATATTATAACCAATATCTTTGAATACAGAAACAAGCATTCTCAACAAATTTTAGCCAACCAAACCAAGCAACATATAAAAAAACCATACACCACGACCAAGTGGGATTAATCTCAAATTCACAAGGATGGTTCAAAATATGCAAATTAATCAATGTCAGATATCACATTAACAAAAGAAAAGTCAAAAATAGAATGTTCACCTTGATAGAAGCATAAAAACATTTGACAAAATCCAACATCTGTTCATGATAAAAACTCTTACCAAAGTAGGTATAGAGGGATCATATCTTAACATAATAAAAACCATTAATGACAAACCCACAGCCAATAGCATATTCAACAGAGAAAGGAAGAAAGTTGTCCCACTAAAATCTGGAACAATACAGGAATGTGCACTCTCACCACTGTGATTCAGCATAGTATTGGAAGCCCTAGTCACAGCAATTAGACAAATGAAAGAAATAAAAGGTATCCAAATAGGAAGAGAAGAGGTAAAATTGTCACTCTATGCAGATGACATGACACTATATGTAGAAAACTCTAAGGACTCCACACAAAAATTACTCGAACTGACCAATGAATTCAGCAAAGTAGCAGGATACAATATTAACATTCAGAAATGAGTTGCATTTCTCTATACTAAGAATGAAATATTAAAAAAGGAATACAAAAATACAATGCCTTTTAAAAGCACACCCCCCAAAAAAATTAAATACCTAGGAATAAACCTGACCAAGGAGGTGAAAGACTTATATGCTCAGAACTATAAAACATTAATCAAGGAAATTAAAGAGGATTCAAAGAAATGGAAAGATACCCCGTGCTCCTGGGTTGGAAGAATTTATTTTGTTAAAATGGCCATACTGCCTAAAGCAATCTACAGATTCAATGCAATCCCTATCAAATCACCCATGACATTTTAAACAGAACTAGAACAGAAAAACCAAAAATTTATATGGAACCACAAAAGACCCAGAACTTCCAAAGTAATCCTAAGGGGCGGGGGAGACAAGAAGGAGGAATAATGCTCCCAAGACTTCAGACAATATTACAAAGCTACAGTCATCAAGCAAGTGTGATACTGGTGCAAAAGCAGACATAAGGACAACAGAACAGAATAGAGAAACAAGAAATACACCAAGACACCTATGGTCAAATAATCTGGGACAAAGGATGCAAGAATATAAAATGGGCAAAATAATCTGCCCTCTTAGCACAGCAGGCCAGCGCGTCAGTCTCATAAAATGGGCAAAAGACAGTTTCTTCAGCAAGTGGTGTGGGAAAACTGGACAGCTACATGTAAATCAATGAAACTAGAACACACCCTCCCACCATACACAAAAATAAACTCAAAATGGTTTAAAGACTTAAACATAAGACAAGACACCATCAAACTCCTAGAAGAGAACATAGGCAAAACTCTCTGACATCAGCTTTACAAATGTTTACTTAGGTCAGTCTCCCAAGGCAACAGAGAGAAAAACAGAGATAAACCAACAGGACCTAAGCAAACGTGTAAGCTTTTGCACAGCAAAGGAAACCATAAAGAAAAGGCAAACTATGGAATGGAGAAAATAGTTTCAAACAATGCAACTGACAAGGGCTTAATCTCTAAAATATAAAAACAACTTATACAACTCAACAGCAAAAACAAACAAAAAAAATTGAAAAATGGTCAGAAAACCTGAACAGGCATTTCTCCAAAGAAGGCATACAGATGCTCAACAGGCACATGAAAAAATGCTCAACATCAGTAATTAGTAGAGAAATGCAAATCAAAACCACAATGAAGTACCACCTCACATTGGTTAGAATGACCATCAATAACAAGTCTACAAATAACAAGTGCTGGAGAGCATGTGGAAAAAAGGCAACTCTCCTTCACACTTGGTGGGAATATAAACTGGTACGACCGCTACGGAAAACACTATGGAGGTACCTGAGAAAACTACATACATACCTGCCATATGATCCAGCAATTCCACTTCTGGGCATATATCCAGACAAAACATTCATTCTAAAGGATACATGCACCCCAGTGTTCAGAGAAGCACTATTCACTATAGCCAAGACATGGAAATAACCCAAATGTCCATTGACACATGAATGGATTACAAAGGTGTGTGGTATATATACACAATGGAATATCACTGAGCCATCAAAAAAAGCACAATAATGCCATTTGCAGCAACATGAATGGAACTAGAGACTCTCATAAGTCAGAAAGAAAAAGATAAATACCATATGATATCACTTAGAGCTGGAATCTAATATATGGCAAAAATTAACCTAACTACAGAAAATAATCAAACTCATGAACTTGGAGAACAGACTTATGGTTGCCAAGGGGCAGGGGGAGGGAGTGGGATGGAATGGGAGTTTGGGGTTAATAGATGTAAACTACTGCATTTGGACTGGATAAGCAATGAGATCCTTCTCTATTGCACAGGGAACTATACCTAGGCACTTGTGATGGAACACAATGGAAGGTAATGTGAGAAAAAGAATATATATATGTATATATATATACATACACACACACACACACTTATACATACACACACACACACACATGTATATATATATATATATGTACTATGAATGGATCACTTTGCTATTCAGAAGAAATTGACAGAACACTGTAGATCAACTACAATAGAAAAATTTAAAATCTTATAAAAAGAATAAGGGCCAAAGAGTTATTTGGGTTCCACAAGTGTGTACATTTGTCAAAACTCATTGCTTATACACTTGAGATTTGTTTATATCCTTTTGTTAGACTTTTTTTTTATGAAAAGGAAAAAAAAAACCCTGAAATACTGAATTCTAGATAAAAATATGCATGGTTAAAGAGAAGGAAGTATATGATATGTGTCACATACTTTGAAATGCATCACAAATAAGATGAACTTTTAGATGAATAGACGGATAGCAGAAATGTGTTGAAACTAGGTGTTAGATGTGATTGTTCATTGCACAATTTTTTTCAAATTTGCTGTGTTTTGGTAAATTTTCATAATAAGTTGTTAAAAAGTAAAGAGGCTGGTGACTAAAATAGTCTCCAACTAGTAAGAAAAATTAACTTCCAACTTAAAGTATTCATCTAAAAATTTTAATCAGGAGTTCCTGTCGTGGCTCAGTGGAAATGAATCCGACTAGGAACGATGAAGTTGCAGGTTCAATCCCTGGCCTCGCTCAGTGGGTTAAGGATCCTGCGTTGCTGTGGCTGTGGTGTAGGCCGACAGCTGCAGCTCCGATTAGACCCCTAGCCTGGGAACATCCACATGCCACAGGTCTGGCCTTAAAACGACAAAAGACAAAAAATAATAATAATCAAATGACTATTCATGTTTAAGCATGAAATGAAGATATTTTTAAACAAAGCCTGAATTTATCACTAAAGGAAGTTTGTTGCTGACTGGACATCTGAGAGCACTTCAGGGAGAAGGCATTAAACAAAGAAGGAATAAAATGCAAGAAGTAATCATGAGCAAAACAATATTTTAAACACACTTGTGCTTATCTCACCTATTAACACACTCGTAAACAGTTTCTGAGAGTGCCTGTTTCTCCAGACGCTTTCCAGCATTCAATCTTGTCAAAGTTGACAACTGAGTTTATTACCATTTTACATTATGAATTTCAACAGTAAGAGAGTTTGAACATTTAAAGGTATTGCATTTGGGCAATTTTAATTCCTTTTTCAATAAACTCTCTCCTTAACTCAGATTTTTTTTTCTGTTAAGTTAATGGGTTCAAGTTTATAATTGATTTATGAGCTACTTAGTAAATTATTTTGCTTTTTGACCTTCATGGGTATTGTAGACATGGTTTCTCTGTTTGCCACTTATTTAGTTCTATTTATGGCATTTTTTTTGAATTTTAGTTGTTTTAATATATTTAAATTTCTCCAAATTTTCCATTGGTTTTAATATAATACTTAGAAATCTCTAACCACTCCAACAGAATAAGTGAATTCAACTAAGGTTAGTTTTAGGTCTGAAATTTTGATCAATTTAGATATTATTTTTTGTATCAACTGTGATGGGAGCCTAAATTTTCTTCCTCAGTGTGATTGCATTTCTTTAAATTGCATAATGGAAATCCATGGATTAGTTAGAATTCATTTTACAAAATTTTCTCTAGTGTCAAAGTGGCTGTAAAGTGTGGCACTTTTGTAATATATGCTAACATTTCTATTTCTATGCTGCCCATATTAAAATAGTGTTTTAAGTAATATAAGGGCATTAAATATTCAGGATTGCACATACAGTTGAAGGACTAATAAGTTAATATAAGAAAATATCTTTGACATTTTGATAATGACAAGGTGTCTTTATAAAGAGATGCTGGGACAAAATTTAATGTTCTAAAATTGCTTTTACATTGCTGCGGATTTTTTTTTTTTAAATACATAAAGGTATTAGTTTTACAGAAGTTAAAAATGTGAACAGTAATTAAGCACAGACTATTGATATCACTTTGCATTTAGTTATTTAATATATCATTGACTGTTAATTTCAGTGCATGAGTTAAGCATTCATAAAAATCCCTTGGAGAGCTGGTTTCATCAAAGGTTAATGAGTAGTTAATCTCATGGTGGGAAGTATGACAATAAATGTTTTTCTTGTCACTTTCATTTTTATTTTCAGTTGTCTGGATGATTTGGGGAATGATTTCTAAATTTATATACCTTTCCCTTTTCCTTCCATCTCTAAATTTCATACAGTCATAAAAATAAATTATATATAACATATAATATATAATTTATATAATATATAAATTATTTTTTTGGTCTTTTTGTCCTTTTATGGCTGTACCCATGGCATATGGAGGTTCCCAGGGTAGGCGTCTAGTCAGAGCTGTAGCCACCGGCATACACCACAGCCATAGCAATGGGGGATTCAAGCCACATCTGCGACCTACACCACAGCTCACGACAATGCCGGATCCTTAATCCACTGAGCGAGACCAGGGATCGAACCCACAACCCCACGGTTCCTAGTCGGATTTGTTTCCGCTGTGCCACAGCGGGAACTCCAATATATAAATTACATATATTATTCTTACATATTTTTGATTCTTAATTAATACTGTCATTTACGCATTGCCACCAGTTGTTGCTTTTGTACTTCAATAAAAGTAACAAACGGGGCTTATAAATTTCGATGTCAATTTGAGATACTTTTGACTTCTCTGTTTTTAAAAGCTGATTAGTAGTTCTGAAACAAATACTTAAGCAGGACCTACAGCTCTCTGGTGTTCTCTCTGTGAAGCTGTTCCTCTTCAGTACTCTGCCCTTCAAAGACTAGATGTCTGGGTCTCCTGACTCCTAACTCCATCTCCTCAATTCAAGGAGGACACTGGACTGTTCCTGGATGTGTCCTCCCACGGTGTGACTTGGAAACTTTTTCCAGGCAGTAATTTGGAACAAGCAAAAAGGGCTCCCCTCATATGTTTCCTATATCTTGGGGACTACTGTTCTACATTGTTTGATGTCATTGTTGAGTGTCAATCGTTACATACTTTTTGTTCTGCTTACGCAGGAGAATAAATCTGGAACTGGAAGACTATCTAATGGTTAAAATACTACAAAGCATTTTTTGTCGCATTTGACAAGCTTATCATAAAATTTATTTGGAAATTCAAAGAAACAAATATAATCAAAACAATTTAAAAATCAGAGGAATGAATATTATCTGATCTGAAAACATATTCTAAAGCCAAAATAATCAAAATAATTTGGTACTGGCATAAGAATGGATATAGAAAACAATGAAACAAAAAATGAGAGTCCAGAAATAAATTATTATATTTATGATCTTTTGACTTTTAACAAAGGTGGCAAGACAATCAAGTAGGAAGAGGATAGTCTTTTTAGCAAATAATTCTGGGTCAAATACATATGGACTGTTAACACACTACATAACAAAAATCAACTTGAATTGTGGACTTAAATCCAATACCACACACTAAAGCACAGGGGAAAAAAGAGAAAATCTAAATGAGCTTGGCTTGATTAAAGAGTACTAAGTATGACACAAAACACAACCTTTAAAATAACAAATTGATAAACTGGACTTTATCAAAGTTAAAAATATTGTGCTCCAAAAGACACCATTAAGAAATTGAAAAGACAAGTCCTATACTAGCAGACAAATCTGCAAACTATATATCTGATAAATGACTTGTATCCAGAATGCCCTCTGTAACCACTAATGATGCTGAGGGGACCAGAAATCCGAGGATTAACATGTATTAGAATACATTTGACTAAAGTATCAACTAGAATCATCACCTGTTGTTTATTTCTAGGGAGTCCAGTGAATAGTGAGCTCAACATGGGGCCTCTAATTTTCCCCAATGGCACTCACCTGGAGGTGATCATGGCCTTCATTCTATACCTGGGGCATGGGAGACACCCGTTCCAAATAGGACTATATGACTGAGACTTCTGCTGGAACAGGCATGGCACTAGGCATAGTAGGGGAGGGTCTGAACTGTTGTTCAGGTTTTAAGGCTTTCCCCAGGCCAACCAACATATCACTGGGTTGTCAGTATATCTTTTCAGGTAGGGTCTTGGTAGCAATGATGTCAAACCACATTTGCTTCTGGGTTACTTTTACTGGACTCTTATAACTGATTGGGATAGCAACTTGGGCTTTTCTCTCAAGCTTGCTCTCCATCTTTCTCACACTCCATACCTGTTCCTGGGATTTGTCACTTTCTCCCAGATCATCAGTAGATAACCCAATGTCATAAATGTCTTGTTCCATGGCTGAGCTCAGTAGGGAGAATCAGCATTCCAAACCAGGTGCTGGGGGTGGTCTGGACTATCTCAGCTTTCATTCATGCAGTGAATGTGGCCTGATCAGGGCCTTCAAAGACAAGGGAATAGATGGCCTGTCTCATTCCATCTCCCTAAGAATTCGCACTGTCCCTCCTCCATACATTTTCAGGATCCCACATGCCCAGGGAGATCCTCAACATTAGGCCAAGACTCTTTGCAATAATCTAGTCTGTAAAGGAGGGAGTACCTTGAAACTCCCCAGCACCATGCAAGCACTGTTAGAGGTCCATTGGTAATAATGCTTATTTTCTCTGCCTCTTGCCATTATCCCAGGCATCTCATAGCACACACTCTCCATGCCTGCATACTTTCCCTGACCTTTTGTTGGATCCTGACACCTATATCAGTAAGCTCAGTGGGAATGCATTCTCTCATCACAATCAGTTCCTGAACTGGAGGATGCCCTGCTGGATGGGTTGCCTTTGCTGTGTTTTTTCTTTCCTTTGTATGAGGCGTCAGACAGTAAGAAGCACTTGGTCTATTTCATAGTCAATCACCACAACATCTACCTCTTTTTTCTCTTCACTTTTTTATGGATTCCACCTCTTAGTGTTCTGATCAAGCCTTGTCATTAACTTTGCAAAACAGCACACTAAGATCTCTAACTTATTATCTTGTTTTCCTACATTGTTTGCCCAGTTCCTCAAACCTGCACATTAATCCAGCTAGTGTTTTCAGGGCATCCCTGTACTCATGGGGTCCACAGCATCTAACATACTAGACACTCCTCCCCACACAGAAATTGATGTCTAACTCTGGGTTTCCCCATGGATACCTCTTTCCCAAGACCCACTTCTTCACTCTCTTGGTTTGCAACTTTGGGGGCTTTTTCAGGTGAAATTCAAAATGGGATCCTATTTATGAAGGGCAAGGAGAGACTAAAGAAAGATATCTACCACTTTAATAAGCAAGGGAACTTACACATGAGGCTGACCACAGGATGAATAGATTTCCATAACCCACTAGTAACACAAGTTTATCCTTACCTTTTCATTATAATGTTTTTCTTTCTAATATATCTAAAATTTTAGGTAAATTATGGAATACCAACTTCAAAATAGATACATGACTTCAGTAATTTAATATTCAGAGTTCAAGTAAACATAATTAGATATGGTTTTATCACATGGCATTAAAGGGAATAGTATCAGTCGAGAAAAATTCTGACTAATAAAATATTTAAGCAATCCTAACAAATAAGTAGTACCTCATACCAGTTGTATATTTAGTACATATAAACTTCTCATTGAGTTCTCTATAAGAGACTATTTGAACATAAAATACATAAAGTAAAAAAGGATAGTAATTGAAGTAGTAAGTAAACTGAATGGTCAGTAAGTAATTGTGGTTTAAACAGTTTTAGGAAATGTCATCATTTATCTGAATTGAGGTTATGGTATACAGTAAACTATACTTTTCAGTTACAGATTCTTTGTAAGAAAATATAATATCCATTTAAAATGGGACAGAAGTATGAACAGTTCAGTAAAGAACAACTATAAATACCAAGAAACATAGAGATGGCCAACAGACACATGAAAAAATGCTCGACATCACCAGTTATTAGAGAAATGCAAATCAAAACTACAATGAGGTACCACATTACACTGTTTAGAATGGCCATCATTAGTAAGTTTACAAATAACAAAAATGCTGGAGAGAGTGTGGAGCAAAGGGAACCCTCCTACACTGTTGGTAGGAATGCAAATGGGTACAACCACTATGGAAAACAGTATGGCAGTTCCTCATAAAACTAAATATAGAATGACTGTATGATCCAGCAATTCCATTCCTTGGCATATATTGAGACAAAACTTTCATTCAAAAAGATATATGTGCCCCTATGTTCACCACAGCACTATTTACAATAGCTAAGACATGGAAACAACCTAAATGTCCATCAACAGACGAATGGATTAAAAAGGTGTGGTACATATACACAATAGAATACTATTCAGCCATAAAAAATAACAAACTATACCATTTGTGGCATCATAGATGGAACTAGAGATTCTCATACTGAGGGAAGTCAGAAAGAGAAAGACAAATACCACATAATATCACTTGTGTCTGGAATTTAAAATATGGCACAAATAAACCTATCTATAGACCAGAAACACTCTCATGGACATAGAGAACAGACTTGTTGCCGGGGGTAGAGGAAAGGTGTGGGATAGACTGGGATTCTGGGCTTAGTAGATGCAAACTATTACATTTGGAATGGATAAGCAATGAGGTACTGCTGTATAGCACAGGGAACTATATCCAATCACTTGTGATGGAATATGATGGAAGATAATATGAGAAAACGAATATATATATATGTATATGTATATGTGTGTGTGTGTGTGTGTGTGTGTGTGTGTGTATGAGAGAAAGAGAGAGAGAGAGAGAGAGAGAGAGAGAGAGACTGGGTCACTTTGCTGTACAGCATAAATTGACAACACTGTAAAATCAACTATAATAATTTTTTTAAAGATATTTAGCTGAAAGAGTAATCTGGGGAATGCCTAGCTGGTCACTACCAGGAGATACACACTGGGAGATAATACCTGCAAAAGAGAAGATAATCAAGATGCGTAAGTAAAGAAGTGGTAATATAGTCTACTACTGTAAGTGAGGTAAAATTAAAACAATAGTATATTAGAAAACTGAAGTGCATCAAAAGATGAAGTTCCAATAATATACATTCTAAAAGTTTGGTATCGACTATATTGGAGCCTTCTTATTTGTTCTAACACATAAAAAATCAACAATGTAGACTAAATGTTACCAAATGCCTTTTTACATTTATCTGTGCAATTCTAACATGTATTTTCTTTAACCTAATGTTTTGGGAACTAATATTGATACATATTCTAATACTGGGTCATGCTTGCACATCTAGAATTAGTCCGACTTATAATGTATTTCTTAGTTTCCTTTGGGATATAATTGCTATATTTGTTAAGACATTTCAAGTCTTCTAATGATTCCTTTTGTCAATAGTTTTATTTTTATATTTTATAAGGTTTCCCTCACACATATTTACTATTTATTTTTTGCCTACTTAACATGGTAACAGCTTAGGAAATCTGTACTCCTAAATTCTAGTGTTTTGCTGTCAGTTTCCTGTATGTATAATTTTTAAAAATCTACTTTGATGTAACAGTAATCAGCGCATAAAGATTCCTGACAGTTATAACTTCATTGTGCAGTTTCATTGCACCTAGCCTACTGTTGCTTCTTATCAATATTAAAATTTCATAAAACCCTTAAACATTTTCTCTCACATGCTGCAACATATGCACATACTTCTTAATTTATTCCTGCACATTTTGTGGAATCAAATGTAAGGCTTCACATGCTTCCCTGCTATATTCTCTTTGTACTGGACACTTTAGGGTGAGAACATGCTTTTTATTCCTCTGATCAGTTACCTAGCTCTTCCTCCTCTACCTAGGATGAAAAGGAACGACTTCATACATGGCAGTATAAAATTAAGCACATAACTGTGTAATATACACCCTTTGTTCAAAACTGTGTTATAGAAATAAAACAACTAATAGTGAATATTCACAAAGGATGTTACAAGTTATACAGATCTTGATATAAGTAGCTGTAAGCAAACAAAACTGTAAGTAAAAACAAGTCCAATTTCAATCTGGAAATTCCTTAGGAAAATATTGTTGCTGCAAGGTACATTTATGCATTTAAGTTTGAAAAAAACACTTCAGCTTACATTAAAAATACAGCTTTATCTTAAAGCCACAGTATTATACTATGTTTCTCTGAATGGGGCTAGTCAATTATACAGTGTTTATCAAGTATTTGGAAATGCTCTTTACTCAAGCACATATAGCATGTCAATGTTGTAGACTGTTTGTTGCCCTAATATACAGAAATATCCATTTATCTGTTTAAAATTCTTGATTTAAACTGATGAGTTGTACGGTCAACTTCCTTAACAGCCAACTAAGGAAGGAGTCCCCATCATTTAAAAGAAAATAGCACTAGGGGGAACTTCGATATATACAACCTCTCCATGGTTTCTGTTTTTCTCAGAAAAAAAATAAATAGGAGGATAACAGCAAGATGGTGGACTAAGATGACCATATATATGAATTGGGGGCTGCCAAGATTTCCGTGCCAAAACCTGGAAATAACCTACGTGTCTGCCAGTGGATAAATGGATATAGAAAATGTGATATATATATATATATATCACATTTACAGATGCTGTGCTAGCCAGAAAAAATTAAAGTTGCTTACTCTATAGGCTATTACAGTTTGATACAATGTCAGAGTACATTTACTTCAATTTTATTTCATATGAATGGGTGTTTTCCTAATTGCTAATCTTCTGAGGTTCAGGGAGCCTTTAAGAATAAGAAAAGTACAGATAAGCTTATAGCCATACAATTCTGGGAGAGGGGGTTGTCACAGACCTTCTGAAAGCATATATTGGGCATCAGGGATTTTCCAAAAATCTGTGAAAGTAGAATGAGAGCCTCTAACTGTAACATCTTTGATAACTGATCATTCATGCTAGACTTAAATGCTTCTGCTAACAGGGATCTCACTAGTTGACGTATGCTAACTTTAAAAACCACCTTTCTCTTCTTAATCTAAAGTCTGTTCCTTTGTACTTTCCTGTCAATCCTTTAGTTAGATAAGTTTAATATCAATTCCACATATTCCTCTTCAGGTAACAAAAAATAATACTTGCCTTCTTTATAAAAGAAATTACCAGAATTAGTCAAGTAATGACAGAACTTCCTCCAGAGAGACAGCTACTAAAAACTGCTTCTAAAAACCCACCGGACAAGAACAAAAATATCACAACTCCATGTAGAACAATTCACTCCTAAGACTGTGATAAATTTTGTCATTCAATAGTTTAAACAAAATGGTTCTTGATGAAAACACTTGAGATTTTATGGGAGAAATGCAGGAGAAAAAGCATCTCACAGTCAAAATAATACACAGAATAAAAGAATGGCTGACAGCCAAAGGGAGGTATTCCCAGGGTAACCCAGAAACATAATCCAAATCTTGTTGGAAAGAGCCAAGTGAACATCATATAGATACTGACTGCTAAATTAACTGAGAGATCTTTAAAGGTCTAAAGACATTATTTCTGTTGCGTTTGCTGATAACAGTCCCTAGAGAGTCTCATTAACTTTTTTAGAAAAACAATGAGGACTTCTGTCCTGATAGAGACTTAGATTTTGTTACTTATTCTGTTTTCTAGTTTGGAAAACCTTGGAAACAATTAACTACTCAGATTATAGTAATTGACTGAAAAGTAGCACTGTGTTTTGTACATTTACCACAAGTAATATAATACCAATACCTTTTGCTTTTGCTTTTTTTGTATCAATTAATAATTTCTGTATAATAAATACAAATTCAGGGCTTAAAACAATAATCAGTTATTTACAAAGCTTATGGGTTTGTAGGCTTCCTGAGACCTCAGTGGTCTAAAGCTCTGCCAACTTTCTTGGCAGCTCTGCTAGTTTTCTCTCATCCTCATTTTTGGACCAGGAAACTGGCCCAGGCATGTTTTTTTCATAGTGACATCAGAAGCACAGCATATTTTAAGTCTCGCTTTATATCTCACTGGCCAAAGCAAGTCACATGGCTGAGCCCAGATTTGGAAACATCACAATCTTCTTTCCTATGAAGGTACTGAAAGATTACATGGAAGAGGATGCAGAGATGGAAAAATGTGAAAAAATGCTAGGGGATTAACACAATTTACCACATCTTCCATTATCCATGTTAACATGAAATGACTTCAGTAATGTGCTACTTGAATCTGAAAAAGCATCTCCTATCAAGCAGTAATGTAATAGTAAAGAGACTAATGAAATGAAGTGAAATGAAAAATTACAGTATTGACTTAGAAAAAGAGCTTTACTGCTGAAAAAAGTATTAGAGCAGCAAATTTTCAATGTGTGTTCTGGGGACCCTTGGGGGTCCTCTGAAGGAGGGTTATTAAGTAAAAGCTATTTTCACAATAATACTGAGATGTTATTTGCACTTCGTACTTTCATTCTCTCACAAGTATACGTTGGCACTTTTCAAAGGATGCATAATGTGATTTCGCATCAGACTGAATGTACTGCATATATGAGAATATATCTCTCTTTCATTAGGTCATATATTACACTGATTTGCAAAAATGTAAAACAATGCCACTTTTCTCATTGTGTTTTTGCTTAGGAAAGTATAGTTATTTTCATAGAAATGTGTTATGTTAAATTGCAGTGGGTTTATATTATCTTAAATAAATGATGAAATAAAGACTAAAACATTTCTCAGTCTTAATTGATGGGTATAATCTGCAAATTAATATATTTTTAGGGGGTTCCCATAGTGGCTCAGTGGGTTATTAATATGACTGGTAGCCATAAGGATGCAGGTTTGATCCCTGGCCTCGCTCAGTGGGTTAAGGATCCAGCACTGCCATGAGATGTGGCTTGGATCCTATGTTGCTGTGGCTGTGGCATAGGCTTTCAGCTGTAGCTCCAATTTGATCCCTAGTCTAAAAACTCCCATATGCCACAGCTGTGACCCTAAAAAGCAAAAAGAAAAAAAATGTATTTGGTGTCTTCTATAATTTTTGAGTGTAAAAGAATTCTAAGAAGAAAATGTTTTAGAATATGAAAAGAATTTTTAAAAAAAGTTTAAAACTTATATATGAAAAGAATACAAAAAATAATTTCTATGAAATAGAAGTAGAAAACCATATGGAGAAAATATAATGAAATTAAAAGAAGATGATTTGCAATAAAAAGATCTTTTAGGGGATAAAAAATTATTCCAAGAAAGGCAAAACACGGTCACAGAATTAAAAAGCCCATCAGTAGCATCCATAATAAGAATCCACACTTCAAAATAATAAATCAATTACACTGAGGGAAACATTGGAAGGTTCACCTGAGAATTCAGTGAACAAGGATGAAATGAGTGAAAAGCATGAGAAAGAAAATGACAGTTATGAAAATAAAATGTCATATACATGCCTCTCTGAAGGAAAATCATAGACTCTGGAATAAATGTGACAATGGCATACATAACTGAGCAGAACTTTCCTAAAAAGTAAATATGCATCAATATGTCTTTAAGATCAATACGTCCTTTAAGATCTGAATATGAAGTTTGAAAAGTCTTATATAAGCTAAAAAATCAAAGAAAAGAGAGTCACAATTCTTCAGAACTTACTGGTTAATAGCCTTTAATGTGTTATTTATTTCCACTTGATGAAGAAAGGCTGCTTGTTACTCCTAATTTTATTCATATTTGAATCAACTTCTAGTTCATGAAGAACAATTTGGATTCATGATCACTTGGTCCCTTGAGACCATGGGCTCAATCTCTACCAAGACCCAAATGAATACTCTGAGCTATTTAAGAAAAGGAGAATAGTCAGTTGTTAAAGAAGCTTAAATTTGTTCCAAGATTGTGGCTGAGCTGACTATGAGGTTTTCTACGAACTCCATCCAGCATCCATATCTGACTCAGATACTTTGTGTATCATTAGTTAGAATAGGCTCTAATTATTAAAAGAACTTCCTGCTCACAGGCTGTACTAACTAGAAAGATTTCTTTTGCTCAAGCTCTACTTTGATAGCCTCTAGGGTGACTTCTAATAATCTCTGACTCCTAGTATTCAATCACTCCCTTAGTAATTCCTTCCCTTGACTGTGGGCTGGACCTAGGTACCCACTTCTAGAATAAAAAAAGGGCAGCACAATTAATGGGATGACATTTCCAAGTTTAGGGCACTTTAACTCCTCTCACTCAATTCTCTTTCTCTTGACTCTCTCATTCCAGGGGAAGCAAGCTTTGAGGAGCTCTTCAGAGAGGCAAAGATGGCCAGGAACTTAAATTTGCAATCAATAGCTAGTCAGCTTGAAATCACATTCTTTGAGGCTTGCCGTAGGCTCATGAGGTAATCCTACCCATATTGAACTTTATTAACCAAGCAAACATCTTGACTGCTCCCTTGTGAGATACCCTGAGCCAGAAGACCGAGGTTAGGTACTCCCAGATTCCTTACACACAGAAACATTAAAGTAATATTTTTTCATTGCTTGGCTGATACAACTGGGGCAGCACTAGATAACCAATTTGTTATGCAGTAGTAGTAGTAGTAGTAGTAGTAGTAGTAGTAGTAGTAGTAGTAATGGTAGTAATGGTAGTAATGGTGGTAGTAGTAATAGTAGTATTTGGTAACTAATACACCAAATCAAAGAAGAAAGTCTTTGAAGTCATTTGCCCAATTGCTTGGAGGAAGAATCCAAATTTGTTGTATACTGCTTCTGATATTAAAGAGACCACTGAGTATTCTTTTTCTCAGTAGAAGGAAGCGTAAGGAGGAACAGCTTTTCCTTCATTATGTAGAAATAGCTCAGACCACCAGACCACCTGGAATTTTATTGAGGTGACAAATTCTTTTAATTTCATAAGACTATTTCTTCTGTTCTAGCAGTATGCATCTTACCAAAACATCTACAGAACCTGTCTTCTTACACTGCAGGTTCTATTTATATGCTGTCATTAATATGGCAGATACATATGACATTATGCATGACTGAGATGCGGTTGATGAGCGAAATGCTTGCATCTTAAACAGTGACATCTCACCACATAAAAGGCCTCTCATTGTCAGTACGTTCTCTTTCTCAGCACTGAGAAGCTGCTGAAGTCTCTACTTCATTCAGCTTTTGGTTTTCACTGGTTTTTTGGGGTGTTGCCTTACCCACATGTAACTTAGTTGTCCACCAAGGATATGAGAAAATTTGTATATATAGACTTCATGGCTCCACCCTTCTCTAGAGTCTTCCTTCCCCATGGTTCCCTTCTTAATTTCCACACTTGGGCAGTCTTAAACTCTAACTGGTAATGCAACAGACTAACAAAACTCCTAAATTCTTTCTGGTTTTGATGCTCTGTGTACCATCTAATCTGTGTTCCCATGAAGGAAGATCAATTAAATGTCAATCTGACCTAATCTGCATCAATGGCCATTTCCTCTCTAGGTTATGGATGTTTTTAGTCAATTTGCAGAGTCTTCCAATAATGTCTAGGGATGATGATGATGATGATGATGATGATGATGATGATGATGATGATTTTAGTGAGGCAAGTAAGTGTTTATTTAAAGAGAGAAGAGAGAGAAGATAGGTCCAGAGAAACACAGGCAGACTGGTGGGGTGAAGGGGGAGAGAGAAAAGACAGATATTCTTTGAGAGAAAGAGCCAGAGAGGAAGAGACATGATTATTATTGACAGGAAGGGTTTGCTCAATCTACCTTTCTTGAATCAAACTGTAGAGCTAAATGGAGTTATTATTTGTAGCAAGGTGAAGGAACTACAAAGTTTTACTTGGCTCTTTTGCTCATATCTTTTATGTATTCCTATGAACCTATCATGAGATATATGTTATCTTAAGTAAATGCCATGAAATTCTGGATCTTCAAATATTAGTGTTAGCTCAGAACCAAAGTTGAATAACTTCCAAAATATCAGGGTATTTGTCATTTTTCTTTCTTTTTTCCTTCTCTCCTCCTCCTCCCTAATGCATGGCCACATAGCCACAGATAAATCAGGGATATATAGAGCAAAGTGTCACATTTGAAATGTCACAGTTCACATTTGAAAATGGTCTTTCTGCAGGGATATTTGGCATCTCCAATATTTAATTGGCTCTCATTTTCTAAACTAGCTCAAGAGGCGAATCAAGATGGCAGAGGAGGAAGAAGTCTCGCTCACCGTCTCCCACAAATACATAAAAAAAAAACACATCTACATGTAAAATGACTTGCATAAAACATCTACCGAATGTTGGCAAAAGAACTTAAACCTCCAAAAAGGACAAGAAACTCTTGACACAACTGGGTAGAAGAAAAGAAAAAGAGAGAGAGAGAGAAGGAATCAGAAAGGGACAAGCATTCCTGAGGGGAAGCTGTGAAGAAGAAAAGGAACCCACATTCTGGGAAGCCACCTAACCTATGGGGAGATCAGCTGAGACAGAAGGACCTCAAAGTCACTAGAAAAGTGCAGCAGCTGGTCTGAGGAGGACTAAGTAGAGTGAGAGCTGCACAGATCATCTGAACCACCAGCTGGGACACCACAGCCTGAGATGCTCAGGAGGGGGCTGGGCGTTGAGACTTGGGCTCTGGAGGTGAGTCCCAGGGGAGAAGACTGGGGTTGGCTGTGTTGGGACAGCTTGAGGGGCTGAGCAGTGGTGTGCCACGGGCAGGGTATTGGGGTGTTATGGGCTGGGAGTCAAATGCCACAGCAGAGGGAACCCGGGAGAAGGTCTGGGCTGGCAGGAGAGGCAAGGCACCATTGTTGGGGAGGGTGAGAGGAGGAGGGGCAGACGCCATAGGAATCTCCCTGTGCATGTACAGGCTCTCAAAGGGTGTGGTGGCTCTGACACAGGCTATGGGTGGCAAAAAGCCACTTGTTCAGGCTACAGGAGACTGGGTGCTTCTTGTCTGGGTTGCAGGTGGCTGGGCATCTCTTGTGTGGGCTGGGAGCAGCATGGGGCTAAGTGCAATGTGGTGCCTCTTGTGTGATCTACAGGTGGCAGGGACAGACTGTGGTGGTCTTCTCAGAGGCCGGAGGGAGACTTGGCCTGCTACCACTGGGGCCTGTGAGTAGGCTCCATCTGTGGCCCCAGTCACCTCAAGTGTTGGCAAAAAAAAAGGGGGGGCACTGCAACCAAGCACCACACATTGTTGCTCTTAAGCCCCTAGGAACACACCCACCATGCAGCTGCTACACCCAAATGCTCTGGGTGGTGCCCAGATGCTTGATCACTGTCCCTTCCCAAGACACTACAACTAGGAACACCTCCTGTGTGGGCTAAGTGGGACAGGGTGCTTCCTGCACAATCTGCAGGTGGCAGGAGCAAACCACTGCAGTTATCACTGACCCATAGGCAGGCGTGGCCTATCGCCATTGGGGATCCCTGAACAAGAACCCCCTACAGCCCCAAACACCTCAGAGGGCACCACAGAAGAGGACATTGCGATGGAACACCACCTGTTGTTGCTCTCACTCCCCTGGGAGCACACCAGCCCAGCTGCTGCCACTGCCACATGCTTGATCACTGTCCCTTCCCAGGAACCCACAACTAGGAGCAGATGAAGCAGCACCTCCTGTGGGGACTAAGTGGGACAAAGTGCTTCTTGCATGGTGAACAGGTGGTGGGGGCAAAACGCCACAGTTATCACTGATTCCAGAGGTGGTGGGAGTGCCCCGCCACCACTAGAAGTCTGTCAAGAGGAACTAGCTGCAGCCCCCATTACCTCAAAGGCACTACAGAAGAGGGCACTGTGACTGAACACCACCTCTTGTTGCTCTTGAACCCCTGGAAGCACAGCGGCCCAGTTGCTGCCACTACTGAACGCTCCAGGCAGTACCCACATGCTTGGTCTCTGTCACTTCCCAGGATCCTGCAACTAGGGCAGCCTGTGTAGCACCTCCTGTGTGGGCTAAGAGAGACAGGGTGCTTCTTGAGTGGTCTGCAAGTGGTGGGGGCAAATCACCACAGTCATCACTGACTCCACAGGTGGGCGTGGCTCACTACCACTAAAGGTCCCTGAATAGGCACCATGTGCAGCTCCAGTCACCTCAGAGGAGGGCATGGCAATTGAACACAACTTGTTGTGGCTCTCACCCCCATGGGAACTCACATGCCCTCCTGCTGCCACTGCTAAATGCTCTGGGCACTTTGCCAATCTGCATAAGGCTCGTTACCACTTCCCAGGGCCCTGCAGCTAGGAGTAGCCTGCATCACCTTCCTGCAGGTCTTTGCTGCTGTTAAAAGCCCAGCAACCATGCACTGACTACCAGCCCTACCCACTGCCGTCTCCCCATAAACACACTCAGCACCTTGGGGATAACAGCCTGCTCACACAGAAGAAAGAGATAGCAAATATTCAAACTCCCACACCAAAAATAAATAGTAACCCCCCACAAAATACGAACAGGCACTATTGCATAGAAGTAGCCCCCCAAGACTACAGTTTGCCTTCCCTAAACTCACAGAAAGAAAAAGAAAAACAGAAGCAAGATGAAGAAGCTCAGAAACCATTCCCAGTTAAAAGAACAGGAGAATTCACCTGAAGTAGCAAACAATGAAACAGACCTCTCCAGTCTGATGGACATTGAGTTTAAAAGGGAGGTAGTGAAAATACTGAAGGAATTAAGGCTGAATATGAATGAATTAAGAATGGAGATAAAAAATAATTCAGATTCCATTAGAAAGGAACTAGAAAATATGAGGACCATAGAAAAATCAGAAAATTCATTTGCAGAGATGCAAACTGAGCTAAAGGAACTAAAGAGCAGAATTAATAATGCAGAGGAATGAAATAGTGACTTAGAAGATAGAATAATGGAAATCACCCAGTCAGGATAGCATACAGAAAACCAAATGAAAAAACATGAAAGCAACATAAGAGATCTGTGGGATAATACAAAGCAGGCCAATGTATGCATAATAGGAATTCTGGAAGGAGAAGAAAAAGAAAAGGAGATTGAAAATACATTTAAGAAATTATCGCTGAAAACTTTCCAAATCTAAAGGAAACTGATATGAAGATACAGGAAGTAGAGAGGGCCCTAAACAATAGAAACAAAACAGGACGACACCAAGACATATTATATTAAAAATGGCAAAAGTTAAATACAAAAAGAGGATTCTAAAGGCAGCAAGAAACCAAAAAAAACCTAAGAGTTAATTATAAGGGAACCCCCATAAGGCTATCATCTGATTTCTCTACAGAAACACTACAGGCCAGAAGGGAGTGGCAAGCTATATTTAAAGTTCTGAAAGGAAAAAATTTGCAGCCTAGAATACTCTATCCAGCAAGAATATCATTTAAAATAGAAAGGGAAATAAAGAATTTCTCCAACAAACAAAAGCTAAAAGAGTACAGCAATACTAAATCCATTCTAAAAGAAATACTGAAAGTGCTTCTTTAAATTAAAAAGAAGTAAGAAGAAATAGTGTGGAGGAAACCACAATTGGAAAGCAATCACCCAAATATGCCAGAAAAAAGATCTAAAAGAGGGGGAAAAACCTGCTGTAAAAGCAATGATAAACACAAGGAACAGCAAAAGGATACACATGAAGATGTTAAAAAGGGACTACAAAATCATAGAATGTGGGGAAGGAAAGTAAGAAAATATAGATTCATTTTTTTTTTTAAATAATGTGAGCCTGTATGACTATCAGGCTAAAGCTAGCAGGTACAGGAAGGGGTTAGCACACCTAAAAAATAGAGCAACCACAAATCAAAACCAAACATTACATTCACAAAAACTAAAAAGAAAAGTACTACAGCATAAAATAAATGGAAATCATCCAACCAAAAGAAGATAGGAAGAAAAGAGAAACATAGAAGCAACTGGAAAACAAGGTTTAAAATGGCAATAAATATATATCTATCAATAATCACCTTAAATGTCAATGGACTGAATGCTTCAATCAAGAGACACAGAGTATCAAATTGGATAAAAAAGATAAAACCTACAATTGTCTGTCTATAAGAGACTCACCTTAGGGCAAAGGACACATACAGATTGAAGAGGGTATAGGAAAAGATATTTCATGCCAATGGACAAGACAGGAAAGCAGGAATTGCAATCCTCACATCAGACAAAGATAGACTTTAAAATGAAAGCCATAAAGAAAGACAAAGAAGGACACTAATTAATGGTTAAAGGATCCATTCAAGAAGAGGATATTACAATTGTCAATATATATGTCCCTAATATAGTAGTACCTAGATATTTACAACAAATACTAATAGACATAAAAGGAGAAATTGATGGGAATACAATAATGGTAGGAGACTTTAACACCCCATTCACATCAATGGACAGATCCCATAGACAAAAAATCAATAAGGCAACAGAGCTCATTAATGACACAATAGAAAAATTAGACTTAATAGACATTTTCAGAACATTACATCCAAATAAATCAGAATACACATTCTTCTCAAGAGCACATGGAACATTCTCAAGGACTGGTCACATACTGGGGCACAAAGCTAACCTGAACAAATTTAAGAGCATAGAAATTATTTCAAGTACCTTCTCTGACCACAATGGCACGAAATTAGAAATTAACCACAGGAAAAGAAATGAGAAAAAACTAACTACTTGGAGATGAAACAACATGCTACTAAAAAACCAATGGGTCAATGAGGAAATCAAGAAGGAAATTAAAAAATACCTCAAGACAAATGATAATGAAGACACAACCATTCAAAATCTATGGGATGCTGCAAAAGCAGTGCTCAGAGGGAAGTTCATAGCAGTAAAGGTCTCTCTCAAAAAAGAAGAAAAATCTGAAATTGACAACTTAACCCATCACCTAAATGAATTAGAAAAAGAAGAACAAACAAAACCTGAAGTCATCAGAAGGAAGGAAATCACAAAGATCAGAGAGGAAATCAATAAAATAGATTCAAAAAACAATAGAAAAAAATGAATTAAACCAAGAGCTGCTTCTTTGAAAAGGTAAACAAAATTAACAAACCTCTGGCCAGACTCACCAAGGAGACTAGAGAAAAGACCCAAATAAACAAAATAAGAAATGAAAAAGGAGAAATCACAATAGATACTGCAGAAATACAAAAAAAAAAAAAAAAACATAAGAGAATACTATGAACAATTGTATGCCAACATATTTGACAACTTAAAAGAAACGGACGGTTTTCTAGAGCCTTACAGCCTGCCAAAACTGAATCAAGAAGAAACAGATCAACTGAACAGACTAAACACTAGAAATGAAATTGAATATGTCATAAAAACACTCCCTACAAATAAAAGTCTAGGACCAGACAGCTTCACAAGTGAATTCTACCAAATATACAAAGAGGAACTTATACCGATCCTCCTTAAACTTTTCCAAAAGGTTGAAGAAGAAGAAACACTCCCAAAGACATTTTATGATGCCACCATCATCCTAATACCAAAACCAGACAAAGATACTATGAAAAAATAAAACTATAGGTCAATATCTCCGATGAATATAGATGCGAAGAAATTCTCAACAAAATTTTAGCCCACAAAATCCAACAACATATAAAAATGATCATACACCATGACCAAGTGGGATTCATCCCAGGTTCACAGAGATGGTTCAACATTTGCAAATCAATCAATGTCATACACCACATTAACAAAAGAAAAGTCAAAAACCACATGATCATCTCAATATATTCAGAAAAAGCATCTGACAAAGTCCAACATCCATTCACGACAAAAAATCTCACCAAAATGGGCATAGAGGGAACATACCTTAACACAATAAAAGCCATTTATGACAAACACACAACAAATATAAGACTCAATGGAGGAAAGCTGAAAACCTTCCCACTAAAATCTGGAACAACACAAGGATGCCCACTCTCGCCACTGTTACTCAACATAGTACTGGAAGTCTTAGCCACAGCAATCAGACAAACAAAAGAAATAAAAGGCATCCAAATTAGAAGAGAAGAGGTAAAACTGTCACCGTATGCAGATGACATGTACTATACATAGAAAACCCTAAGGACTCAACCCAAAAACTATTCGAACTGAGTAACAAATGCAGCAAAGTAGCAGGATACAAAATTAGCATTCAGAAATCAGTCACATTTCTGTATACTCACAATGAAATATTAGAAAAGGAATACAAAAATACAATACCTTTTAAAATTGCATCCCAAAAAATCAAATAGCTGGGAATAAACCTGACCAAGGAGGTGAAAGACTTATATGCTGAGAACAATAAAACATTAATCAAGGAAATTAAAAAGGATGCAAAGAAATGGAAAGCTATTCCATGCTCCTGGGTGGGAAAAATTAATATTGTAAAAATGGTCATACTACCCAAAGCAATCTACAGATTCAATGCAACCCTTATCAAATTACCATGACATTTTAAACAGAACTAGAACAAACAATCCAAAAATTTATATGGAACAGCAGAAGACCCAGAATTGCTAAAGCAATCCTGATGAACAAAAAACAAGCAGGAGACATAACTCTCCCTGACTTCAGGCAACATTGTAGAGCCACAGTAATCAAGACAGCGTGGTACTGGTACCAAAACAGAAATATGGGCCAATGGAACAGAATAGAGCCCAGAAATAAACCCAGACACCTATAGTCAATTAACATTCAACAAAGGAGCAAAGAATATAAAATGGGGAAAAGACAGTCTTTTCAATAAGTGGTGCTGGGAAAACTGGACAGCTGCATGTAAATCAAAGAAACTGGAACACACCCTCACACCATGCACAAAAATAAACTCAAAATGGCTTAAAGACCTAAACATAAGACAAGACACCATCAAACTCCTATAAGAGAACATAGGCAAAACATTCTCTGATATCAACCTTACAAATGTTTTCTCAGGTTAGCCTCCTAAATCAGCAGAAATAAAAGCAAAAAATAAACCAATGGGACCTAATCAAACTGACACGTTTTTGTGCAGCAAAGGAAACCATAAAAAAGACAACTTACACAATGGAAGAAAATTGTTTCAAATGTTGCAGCTGACAAGGGCTTAATCTCTAAAATATAAAAATCAACTTATACAACTCAACAGCAAAAAAGCCAACAACCCAACTGAAAATGGAACAAAGTCCTGAACAGGCATTTCTCCAAAGAAGATAAACGGATGACCAACAAGCACATGAAAAAATGCTCAACATCACTGATTATTAGAGAAATGCAAAACAAAACTACTATGAGGTACCACCTCACACCAGTCAGGATGGCCATGATTAATAAGTCCACAAATAACAAATGCTGGAGAGGTGTGGAGAGAAGGGAACCCTCCTGCACTGTTGGTGGGAATGTAAATTGGTACAACTACTATGGAAAACAGTATGGAGGTACCTTAGAAAACTATATGTAGAACTACCATATGATCCAGTAATCCCACTCTTGGGCACATATCTGGACAAAATATTCCTTGAAAAAAACATGCACCCACATGTTCGTCATAGTGTTATTCATAATAGCCAAAACATGGAAACAACCTAAATGTCCATTGACAGACAACTGGATTAGGAAGATGTGGTATATATACACAATGGAATACTACTCAGCTATAAAAAAGAACAAAATAATGTCATTTGCAGAAACATGGATGGAACTAGAGACTCTCATACTAAGTGAAGTAAATCAGAAAGAGAAAGACCAATACCATAATGATTTCACTTATATCTGGAATCTAATATAGGGCATAAATGAACCTTTCCACAGAAAAGAAAATCACGGACATGGAGAACAGACTGTGGTTGACAAGAGGGAGGTGAAGGGAGTGGGAGGGATTGGGAATTTGGGGTTAATAGATGCAGACTATAGCCTCTGGAAAGGATAAGAAATGGGATCCTGCTGTATAGCGCTGGGAACTATGTCTGATCACCTGTGATGGAGCATGGTAATGTGAGAAAAAGAAATGTAAACAGATATGTGTGACTGGGTCACCTTGCTGTGAGGCAGAAAATCGAAAGAACACTGCAAATAAGCTATAATGGAAAAAATAAAAAACATTATAAAAATAAACTGACTCAAGTCTAGAAATTCATTAAGGACCTTTAATCTATCATGTCATATAGCATGTTGGCAAAGGCAGATTTTGATTACTTCATATGTTTTTCATTTATTCAAGTCACTGATCAATTAGCTTTAACCAAATACTTCTGTGAGTTAATCCATTCTCATTGCCCATCTAGTCCTGCTGCCTATTATGCTAACCATGCTCATCTTGGATCTGAGTTACATTCCAGTATTTCCTTTGACAACCATGACTCTTCAATCTTTAGTGAGATAAAATAGTCCATTTCAAGAGCAACATCTGCCACCAGCTTGCCTTGCATTCAAAGAATAGCATTAAGTCATGTTCATGAATGCTGGCCCACACTTCTCCATGTTTTCATCAATGATTGGTAAATAAGGTACCTTATGCTGAAGTTATATATAGTGGGTGGGTAAAATAGATTGAAATGATAAATCCACTTCAAAATTTTTACTTAAGTTTTAAATTTCTTCTCTATATTATTAAATCAACATTTATGTAAAGCATATTAACTCTTTAAAAAGGCTGAAAGTACATCTAAGTTTAGCCAAAGGAAAAAATATAATCAATCTCAAATGACAGGGATTACTTTGTCATTACACACATATTGAAAGTCTCAGCATGATATAAAGGGAACAGGGACTTAACATGCTCAGTATTTCCACTTTTAGCAATATATACCCTGTGAAAATAGTTACTGACACAGATACACTATTTATATATAAAGATCACCGTGTATCCTTATAATAAGGGTGAAAAAGTAGAAACAAATTGCAACTCCAACAATTGAGAATCAGTTATATTAATTATGAAATAACTATATGATGGAATATCATACCACCTTTAAAACAAATCTTTTTCAAGCAGATACCACTTTAAGCAAAAACGATGTAATATTTAAGTCAAAAAATGTCATACACAATTCTGAAGTGTCATTTATAAATAAGCTAGAAGTAAATATATTATTCTAATCATATTTTCCACATTTTAAAGTAAATAGAACACATTTTATGTATTAGGACACATATTAACTTTTAGTAAAAAGATAATATTTAGTATAAATAAATTAAAAATTGAATATATACACAGATGACAACATCTACTGTGATTTTCTGATAGACTCTGAGTAGACTACTGTGACCAGAATTAAGGATTGTATTTACAATAGTGGGAGCTTGTAGTGGGGCCAGATGCTTGATAATAGCAAAGCACACTATAATCATCACGCATTCCAGTCCTTAATAGCACTGCTTTTTTTCATTTCTATCTTTATTTCTTAAATTTTAGACCTAGCTAACTATAGCTCTTTAAAAAGATGTACTTACTTTACTTTTAAAAAAAAAACATATTTGGCTTAGATAATCAAAGAGTAAGATTGAACTTCCTTAAAAACATTCTAACGGCTTCTGTACAGTTTTTCTCCCTCATTATTAATAGAAAAAGATGCAACAGATCTGGATTTGTATTCTAATTCTTTTTGTAGCTAGCTGCATAAAATGTCAAATTTCTTAACATCTCACAAACTCAAGTTTTTGTTGAAGTTTATGAGTATCTGTAAACATCTTTGAAAGGGTCAAATGGTATTATATATGCGAAATGTTTTGTGAGGTTGAATGTCACAGATAGGTTAGGTTACCTATTATGATAAAATAACAATTAAATTACAGATAACAAAATGCTTTTCTAAAATGTAGTCTATTGACTACATTTCTGTTTCTAGCATCCATACACTGTCTACCCGATACTGAAATACATTCTTAACCTTTTTTTTTTCACCAATATGCTCATCCATCATTCAGTCATGAATCAATTAAGCATTACATGCTTAATTTACACATTAAAGTTATTTACGTGGTGCTCACAGAAGATCATAGATAATAATTCCATTTAAAAATGTATTACAATGGAGTTCCCAACGTGGTGTAGCAGTTAACGAATCCAACTAGGAACCATGATGTTGTGGGTTCAATCCCTGGCCTCACTCAGTGGGTTAAGGATCCAGTGTTGCCATGAGCTATGGTGTAGGTCACAGACACGGCTCAGATCTGGCGTTGTGGCTGTGGTGTAGGCCAGCAGCTGTAGCTCTCATTCGACACCTAGTCTGGGAACCTCCATATGCTGCAGGTGCAGCCCTAAAAAGCAATAAATGAATAAAATAAAAATGAATTAAAATGAATTAATAGAGAACAAGTTGGAGAGAGGAGACTTGGGTATCAGATCAGGTTGGCTGCTAGGGTACTTTAAGATTGCATAGGTTTTTTTATAGTTAATTTGCAATGTTCTGTCAATTTCTGCTGTACAGAAAAGGGACCCAGTAGATACAGAACATTGTAAATATATAAATATATATATATATTCTCTTTCTCACATTACTCTCTATCATGTTCCATCACAAGTGACTAGATACGGTTCTCTGTGCTACAGAGCAGAATCTCATTGCATATCTACTCCAAATGCAATAGTTTGCATCTACTAGTTCCAAACTCCCAGTCCATCCCACTCCCTCCCGACCCCCTTGGAAACCAAAAATCTATTTTCCACATCCATGAGTTTGATTCTTTTCTGTAGATAGGTTCAGTTGTGCCATATATTAGATTCCAGATATAAGTGATATCATATGGTACTTATATTTCTTTTTCTGACTTACTTCACTTAGTATGAGAGTCCCTAGCTCCATCCATGTTGCTGCAAATGACATTATTTTGTTCTTTTTTATGGCTGAGTAATATTCCATTGTGTAAAATATGGAACAAGACAAGGATGCTCATCCTCATCTCTTACTCAATATAGTATTGGAAGTCCTAGCCACAGCAATCAGACAAAGAAAAGAAATAAAAGGTATACAAACTGGAAGAGAAGAGGTAAAATTGTCACTATATGCAGATGACATGATACTATATGTAGAAAACCGTAATAAGGACTCCACACAAAAACTACTCGAACTGATCAATGAATTCAGAAAAGTAGCAGGATACAATATTAACACTCAGAAATGAGTTGCATTTCTCTATACTAGCAATGAAGCATTAGAAAGGAATATAAAAATACAATACCTTTTAAAATTGCATCCCAAAATATTAAATACCGGGGAATAAACCTGACCAAGGAGGTGCAAGATGTGCTGAGAACTATAAAACTTTAATCAAGGAAATTAAAGAGGATGCAAAGAAATGGAAAGATATTCCATACTCCTAGACTGGAAGAATTAATATAGTTAAAATGGCCATACTACCCAAAGAAATCTACAGATTCAATGCAATCCCTATCAAATTACCCATGACATTTTTCACAAAACTAGAACAAATAATTGAAAAATTTATGTTGGACCACAAAAGACCCAAAACTGCCAAAGCAATCCTGATGAACAAAAACCAAGCAGGAGGCATAAATCTCCCAGACTTCAGACAATATTTCAGAGCCACAGTCATCAAGACAGTGTGATACTGGTACAAAACAGACATATGGACCATTGGAACAGAATAGAGAACCCAGAAATGAACCCTGACACCTATGGTCAATTTATCTTTGAGAAAGGAGACAAGAACATAAAATGTGAAAAAGATAGTCTCTTCATCAAATGGTGCTGGGAAAATTGGAGAGTTGCATGTAAATCAGTGAAACCAGAACACACCCTCACAGCATGCACAAAAATAAACCTAAAATGGCTTAAAGACTTAAACATAAGACACCATCAAACTCCTAGAAGAGAACATAGGCAAAACATTCTATGACATCAAAGGTAGAAATGTTTTCTTAGGTCATTCTCTCAAAGCATATAGAAATAAAAACAAAAGTAAACCAATGGGACCTAATCAACCCTACAAGCTTTCGCACAGCAATGGAAACCATAAAAAAAAAGACAACCTGCAGAATGGGAGTAAATAGCTGCAAACAATGCAATGGACAAAGGCTTTGTGGTAGAGGCCCTCCCGGAACAAAGGAAAGGCAACGTGCACAATCAGCATCTGTGTGTGCATGGGCAACTTTGCAGTACGATATAATCCGTATCCATGCGCAACTTTGTAGCACAGATCATCCAACCAGAATTTACTGAATATATGTTACCTTATAAGGGAGACAAAGGGACTAAAGTGTAAAAGTAAAAAAATAATGGAGGGTATATAAGACAGTGCCCTGCTGTGTTCAGGGCTCAGCCTTTGGATATGAATCCACTGAGCTAGGGCCAGCAAGAATAAACACTGCTTCCTGGCAAAAAGCCTCAGTGTCCTGTCTCCCTGTAAGAGAATCCAGCAAAATCTCCTAAATATAGCCTAATCTCCAAAATATAAAAACAACTCATACAACTCAACAGCAAAAAAAAAAAAAAAGGACAACCCAAACGAAAAAAACACAGAAGACTCTGAACAGACATTTCTCCAAAGAAGACATACAGATTGCCAAAAGGCACATGAAAAATGCTCAACATCACTAATTATAGAGACATTCAAATCAAAACTACAATGAAGTACCACTTCACACTGGTCAGAATGGCCATCATGGAGTTCTCTTCGTGGCTCAGTGATTAACGAATCTGACTAAGAACCATGAGGTTGCGGGTTCCATCCCTGGCCTTGCTCAGTGGGTTAAGGATCCGGCGTTGCCGTGAGCTGTGGTGTAGGTTGCAGACGCAGCTCGGATCCCGTGTTGCTGTGGCTGTGGCGAAGGCTGGCAGCTGCAGCTCCTGTTAGACCCCTAGCCTGGGAACCTCCATATGCCGTGGGTGCGGCTCTACATAAAAAGGCAAAAAGACCAAAAAAACAAAAGGGGGAATGGCCATCATTAGTAGATCTACAAATAACAAATGCTAGAGAGGGTGTGGAGAAAAGGATACCCTCATACACTGCTGGTGGAAATGTAAATCGGTACAACCACTATGGAAAACTGTATAGAGGTATCTCAATAAACTAAATAGAGAACTACCATATGTCCAGCAATCCCACTCCTGGGCCTATATCCAGACAAAACTTTCACTGAGAAAGATACATGCACCTCTATGTTCATGGCAGCACTATTCACAATAACCAAGACATGGAAATAACCTAAATGTCCTTAGACAAGTGAATGGATTAAGAAGATGTGGTATAAGATTCTATAGTTTTAAAAAGTGCTTTCTAAAGCTGTTACTTTGGCTTAAGATGAGGGTTAATGTTAGTCTAGGTGATTTCTAAATTGCCTCTCATCATTCTCTTTGTGCAGAGAGGTAGTTAACAGATTTCAGTAGTGACTTTTCCTAAGACACTGGGTTGTGGCTGCCACTCTGTGCCCTAGTCCTTAACCAGACTCCCCTACTATGGAAATATGATGACAAGACACAATAGAGGAAGGAAGCACTGAGCTCTGCCAACATTCAGAGAATATTTCTGACAGGAAATATGTTGATGGAAAGGTCAAAGAACAGGTGGAGAATGAAAATGAAGTGAGATATGGAAAATCAGACAGCTGAGAGTCTTGCTTCCTTAACCTTGAAAGGGAACATAAGGTGCTTGTTAAAACAATCCTCGTTCTATAATCACCCACACCCTGTTGAATCCAGTACTCTGTGCACACCAGCACCCACCATGCAACCAGCCGTCTGTGCCTCGTGCAGATTATTGAACTTCCCACTCACAGCTGCTCTCCAATTGTGCCTCTCATTCTTCAAACCAAACCTGTTTGCCCAAGGCAGGGAGTCTTGGATTGACGACTCTCAGAATGCAGTGTGCAATGGAATCATCTATCAGGCCTGTTAAACGTCCTGATTCATGGGCCTGATCCCCAGATATTCTGATAAGGTGGTTTAGAGCAGTGCCAAAGGTTTGACACACACAGAAGCACTCTTATGTAACTGGCCTTTGGGCTCTGCTTTGAGAAATGCAACCTCAAATCAATGGCCCAAGAGTTCTCTTACTACACAAGAAAAACCTCAGCTTGTGACAATGTGTCTGTAAAATCACTGTGCATCATGATCTCTTTCCCTCAGTGAAAAGGTGGGATTACTATTTTTAAAATATTCCATTTTTTATGGTGCAACTCGTTATATTTTAAAGCTTTACAAAATGCTATATAAATGTAGTATTGATGCCTATATATAGTTTTACATATATAGAAATCATATACACCCTCTTAGAAACTATTTATAGTTTACAAATGTAACATGTATCCAACTATTTATACAAAAGTGTCTGCCTGTGTTCACATGTGATATGCATAAGAAATTTAAACTTAATAACATGCTTTCCTTGAAAAATGTGTTGTAGAGATACACAGAACCCCTTATCTGTTTGTAATATGCATGGATATATGTTTCTGTGAATTTAATTATTATTTATTTGATGTATAATATCCATCAATTTCTAATTGATTGATGGAATTAATTTAATAACTCATTGTGCTTATTGTAAGTCCAGGAAGGAAGAAATTATGGAAAGATTTAAAAAAATAAAATGCATGAAGGTAGTACACTATGGGCTTTCAGGGACTTTATCTCATTGATCAGGTAAACCTCTGTGCTTGTCCTAGCAACACTCCTTCAGCAGTAGAGGTAATAATGCAAAGCATTGCTGAAACAGTAGGATGCAGTACTAAATGAGAATGGATAAAGATGGAATTAACTTTGACTGGGAGCTTTTTCTTGGCTTTACAGAAAAGGTGCCTTTTTCCTGGTCTTTAAGGATATACATGCTTGCATGCTAGGCACTACTCCAGGTGCTAAGAGTCCAGTGATGAACAGGAAAAAAAATCTATGCTTTTACAGAGTTTCCATTCCAGTGGGGAAAATAAGATGCACAGGAGAGAGTGCAAAAACCAATAATAATAATAAATGTTCCCATTAGTTCCAGGTAGAAGGGAAGGGACGGGAAAAGGATAGTACTTTTGAGAGTCTAGAAGTTGTTCAATTTGCATGGGATGTAAAATGAAAGAGTGAAAGAAAGGAAGCTAAAGAACTGGTCAAAAGATAGATGATTATGGGTCTTACAGATAGGATAAGTTTTCAAAACCACTGACCCATAGAGTGACATTGAGTCAATAAAAGGGTCCCTATAAAAGAGGCACATCATCGGGCCAGTGGCACATGCACAGGCCTCATTGGCTGCTGTCAAGGGACTAAATTAGAAAGAAGAAAACTACATATGTGAAGACAGGTTAGGAGAGCAATGCTCTAGTCAAGCTATGGGATGAAGCAGCAACAGTGGCGCCAGAGTAATGAGGCTGTCTAGAGTCTTAGACATGACTGGGTGAATGACACAGCATTTTGGCAGGAGAAGAAATAAAAAAGAGAAGTAGTTGAGGACAACTGCCATGACTCCATTTTGGAAAATGAGATGGATTTGCTGAGAAAAGGAACCCCAGAGTAAAGACAGGCCTAGGGACACTTATATTCTGGACTTTTTGGAGCTGCCTTCGTGGCTCAGTGGTTAACGAATCTGACTAGGCACCATGAGGTTGCGGGTTCGATCCCTGGCCTTGCTCAGTGGGTTAAGGATCCGGCGTTGCCGTGAGCTCTGGTGAAGGTTGCAGACGCGGCTCGGATCCTGCGTTGCTGTGGCTGTGGCGAAGGCCTGCAGCTATAGCTCCTGTTAGACCCCTAGCCTGGGAACCTCCATATGCCGTGGGTGCGGCTCTAGATAAAGGCAAAAGAAAAAAAATAAATTCTGGACTTTTTAAAAAGTGAAAATGCTTGTGAAACATTCAGCTGGAATTAAATTATTTGCAAATCTTATGTCTGATAACGATAAAGGACTTGAATACAAAAGTAACTATTACAACTACTACTAAGACTTAAACAACTCAGTGGAAACTATAGGCAGAAGATTCTGATATGTCACCAAAGACAATATATGGATGACAAATAAACATGTAAAATGCTTATAGCACATAAAAATTATTAATCATTTGAGATTTAAATTAAAAACATGAGATACGACAATGCACCAATTATAACAGCTAACTTTTTTTAACTGATTATACTGAGTGTTGGTGAGACTATTGATGAATTGAGATTCTCATACACTGATGGTGGGAATGTAAAATAGTATAACCACTTTGGAAAACAGTTTGGCAGTTTCTTAAAAGTTAAACGTACACTTAGCATAATGTCCGGCCATTCCTCTTCTAGATATTTGCCCTAGAGAAATGAAACATATGATCATATATGTTCTTGTACATGAATACTCATAGAAGTTTTATCTGCAAAGGTCAAAAATTGAAAACCAACCCAAATGCTCATCAACATCACTGGATGAATGGAGAAACAAACTATGGCATATTCATCCAAGGGAATGCTCCTCAACAATAACATGGAATCGACATGGGCAAGCCTCAAAATAATTATGAGTAAAAGAAGCCAGACATAGGACACATATTGTATGATTCCATCTGTCTAAAATTCTGGACAACAAAAACCAGTATGCAGTGAATGAAAGCACTAGTAGTGCAGGGAGCAACAGGGAAGGAGCCTTTTCGGGGTCATGGTTATGTTAACCATTTTGACAGTGCTCATGGTTTTACAGGTGTATGAAAGTGTGCTCTTACCACACTTACCAAATTGTACATTCTATAGGTGCAGTTTATTGTGTGTCAATTATACCCCAATAAAATTATTGTTACAAAAGATACAGATAAACGTGTCATGAAGGAAAGATCTCCCCTAGGAGAAAAGAGGAGATGGATCTGGAGCAGGGAGGAAGGGACTGGACTTTGAAAAAGGTAGGAAATAAGATCTTTCACTGTAATAGCCAAATATGTATAAAAATCCCTATGTTTGATTCTGGGAGATTGAATTTTTCCTTCAATGGAGTATATTTTTTGTATGAAATTAGAAAAATGGTTAATTGTCCATTTTGGTTATTTTTTATTGTGCCGAAGGAGGTAGAGATGGATGTAATTCAATCTAGAAAAGTTATGTTGGTTCCAGATTTATAAAGTTCTCTTTTATGTTATTCTAAGGATCTGGGACATCATTAAAAGTTTTTAGAGAGCAATTTACTAATATCAGTGTTACTGTCAAAATTCCGACAATTATAAGTTTAAAAGAATTTGTTCTTATTGTAACTTAATGTCCTCAGTCCAAATATTTAGAGGTAGTGTAATATAATGAATAAAGCATTTGGTTTATTCATTCAATTTGTTACTGATTTACACATTCAACAAATATTGATAAGCACCGACAATCTGTCAAGTGTTCTATTAGGTAGGAAGAGCTAAGTGAATATACAAACAGGATCGTTTAAGTTGGCAAAATGTACTATTAAAAAAGCCATCAATTTTACGCAATAGAATATAAGGTAAATTGTGATCTGACTACTGAGTGATGAGAAAGAGTAAGGCAGGTAAAATTTGTGGGAGGAACACTTTAGGCAAAGAAACAAGGCTCCAAACCAGAGAATGCAGAGCTGCTGTAGCCAAGTAATTAAGGAGTCTGTTATGAGATAAGGCTGGATTTAGGCTGTGAAAGGAGTCTGAGTTTTATTCTCAGTGATGCCAAGACATTGGAGGACTTTACAAGGAAGAAGTTTCATCATATGATCTACACATTAAAGCAGCTCTATGTTCTCTTTGTAACAAATGTTCCTGTGTGTTGTAATCATGAGGTTCATTCACAAAAAAATCAGTTCTCCTCTAATTCTGGAAACAGAGTAAGACTGCGCCTCCCTATCTTCTGTAATGTTAGGAATGGCCATGTGATTTGCTTTGGCAAATGAACTTCAAGTAGAAGTAATGTGTACTACTTCCAAGTGGAAGTGTAAAGAGCCCTTTCACAATTTACCATTACCTTTTTATTCTGCTTTGGGGATCATACATTAAGAATGGAGCCTCCTAGAGTTCCCATCATGGCTCAGCGGAAACAAATCTGTCTTATATCCATGAGGACATAGGTTCGATCCCTGGTCTCGCTCAGTGGGTTAAGGATCCGGCATTGCTGTGATCTGAGCAGAGGCAGCTCAGATTTGGCATTGCTGTGGCTGCGGCGTAAGCCAACAGCTGCAGCGCTAATTCGAACCCTAGCCTGGGAACCTCCATATGCCTTCGGGCAGCCCTAAAAATACAGAAAAAAAAAAAAAAGAGTGAAGCCTCCTATCAGCCTTAATTCCAAAAAAGCGTCTGATAGGCTAAGCACCTTCCATGCACTCCCTCCTCACTTGTTGTTTTAAGCCACTGAGATTACTGTTATTTGTTTATTACTACAGTATATTCTAGTCTACTTGATTGACGTATCATGTTTATGGAATTTCCATTTATATGAATCCTCACTTTCCAAACGACAAGTCATAAGCCTCCTCTCCACCATTTTTTTGCAGTAGGAACACAAGTGTTATTTAGGTACTGTTAATCAAATGCATTGGAATATTTAGATCTGAAAAAGAACCATGTGAAGGAGATATTGTCCAATAACCATTAATGGTAAGAGGTAGCACGGGCTTTGGTCCACGGAGCAGTGTCAATGGCTTCTGGTAGTCTCAAGAGTGCTGCTGCCCAGTGACAGTGATGGCAGAGTAGTTCAGATGTTAATATGCTGCATATTCCTGGCTTTGTAGCTCTCATGCCTGATTTTTTGTCCTTAAAGAGATTCCACAAGCTAATGTATATACTTAATACCTTCCTGTTGAAATGGGTACAGAAGGTTCTGTTTGCAACCAAGAGCTCTCAGTGATAAAGGTGCTCATCAAACACATTGATGGAGATGCTGAGCAGATATTTACATATGCAAGTTTCGACTCTGGAGCATAAGACATAACTTTTGTATTTGAATTACAAACAAAATATTTGAAGTCTTGGAACCGGGTGATATTGTCTAGAGAGAAAGTGCAGACAGAGATTTTAAAAAAAAGGTTCAAGATCAAAACTGAAATATTGCAATAGGTCAAGCAGAGTTGAATGGCCCATCAAAGATGTCCAGAGCGGAATGCTCAGTATAAGTCAAGCAAATAAACAAACAAAATCCTCAGGACAGTGGGTGACAAGGAGGTCAAAAGAGGAAAGTAATGTTTACAGAGGCAGTGAGAGGCCAAGCGTGTTTTATGAATAAAATGAGAAGAGGTGTTTTTTGGGTTTGGCAAAATAAAGGCTGGAATAGGTCATGCAGATATGCAGTTCAAGAACAGGAACCCTATTGGCTGAGTGGATCACTGGAGGACTTCAAATGGAAACAGATCCAACAGACAAATTTCTTAGAAAAGTTATCAGTTATGTACATTTGACACTGACTTGTTTACTGTTTCAGAAACAACTACAAAGTCTCAACAACGAAAAAACAACAAACACATTTCTATTTATTTCTTACTTGTGCACTGATGGGTCAGCTGGGGCAGGTTAATTTCAGGATACAGGTCCACCAGTTGCCTGGATATCTCTGCACCACTTTTCTCCTTCAGGAGAAGTCACTGATGTGGAAGCAGCCATCTGAGGCATGATCTTCTTTTGGGGAGGCCAGGGGATCCTGGTGTAGAAATACATAATATTTCTTAAGTTTAGACTTAAAAGCAGGTCTCTTGTCATTTCTGCCCACCACCCACTAACCAAATAGCAAATCATTTTCAGCAAAATCAATTCTCCGGGAAAGTTGCTTGGAGGATAGTGCAAATAACTGCTGAAAAAGAATATATTTAATTTAATAATGTAATCTACTTGGCCACAGATACAGGCAAATTATTTTTTTTTGGTTTTCATCTTATGTAATTATCAAAAGTAAAATAAGATAATTATTTATGTATATAACTACCTCATTTATTTTTATATAAATTTATTGTTATATCTGTTTAACTTAAATAAATATATTTATTGTTCTATAATTGCCAAAAGTAAATTGAGGAAAGTGTAATCTTGAAATTCTTTATTGAAGATTGTAAAAACAAATGTATCTGGAAGAATCAAGGTAAAATATATTTCTTTTATTTTCTCATGAAATCCTCTGTCAGAGCAACATTACCCAAAGTCTGTACTCAGGAATATCAATTCCACAGGAGTGATAATAGGTGTTAGATATAAGGTACAATAAAATTTATGAAAACACAAGTTTACAAAAAAGCTTTAAAAATGCAGTATTTTAAAAATATATCACAATGTATTCGCATATTATGATTCTCCAGAACTAGAATTCATTGGAACAGAATTTGAGAAAGTGAGATATAAATCACTTTTTTCTTAAAATTTTATGCTTTAAATTTGTAGGTCCTGAGAAATAAAGACCCTTAGTAGTAAATGATTTTCTTATCAGTAAATTTTACCATGAGCCTCCATTGGTGCATAGAAATATGTCACCAAAAACCCTCTTAAACTGAGTATTTTCCCTCAGAGATATATATTCAGTCAGTACCACCAAACAGAATTTTTATTGTCTGTGCTGGATTACATACCAGAAACAAGGCTGCGTGAAATACAAGTTCTTGCATCAAAGAAATTCTTGGTCTCTTAAGGGAGAGCAGACACAGATAAATGTAATGTTAAAAGACACTTCATCTCCTGAGAGAGTTAGATAAAATCTGTTGGGAGTTTTGAGTCAGAAGAGCTCCCTCATACCTGGGAGGCAGGGCGGGGGCGGGGGGGGGGGTGTCAACTTTAGTCTAGAAGGCAGGACTTCTGGCCATCCTCTGCTGGCTTGGCCAGCCCTTCTGAACTTGTAAAGTTCTGTGGGAGCCTGCTCTGAAGTGGCTTGGCTGTCTGCCGTGGTGGAAATGCTCATTTCTCCAACAGCCTATACAATAAACAAATATGCTTTATGTGCTGCTTTTGTGCTTAGAGTACCTGCACGAAATACGGCTTTGGGCTGCTTGAAAATGTAACTTGTAAAATTTTATAGGGGATAATGGTTCCCAGAATGCAGTTCCCCATTACCTTCACTCGCACAGCTTTTATTCAATGTATACAGTTCCTGCAATAATTGACCTCTCTTGCAGAAATTGGTCCAGTCCCTGACTATTAATTATTTTTAAATACAGATTGACTACTTTAAAATTACATTTCTGCCTGTGGCAACTTTGTGAAGAAGAGCCACAGTGAAGCAGAAGGAGAGGCGCTGCTCAGGGAAGGGTGACTCATCCAAGCATCCCCCAGGAGCCTTCACCTTCATCCATCAACCTGGTCTATGCATTCACTATCAGCCTTTCTGGACCATGACCCAAGCTTTCAAGGCCCTGAGAATTTTGTATTTTGGCCTTCTGGATTCTGTCTTATGCTTAAAAACAGTTAATAAAATAGACCTTGTGACTTACTGTCTTTTCCTCCTTTCATCCCGCCCTCTACCTCTTCCTATATTTCTTTCCTTTCTTATGCAGAACCATCTTATTACCATGGAAACATGTTTATACATATAATCTATTGTTTCTAATGGTTACACTGAACTTCAGTGTACACCCAACACATTTAACTAGTCCAAATGATAGCCTCTAACATTAAGTCTGACTCTCTGCTATCAGGCTCTATTCTTATACATAGCCCTTTATGTATAATCACATAATCTAGAGAAAAATTGCCGGGGCACTGTATGCCTTCTCAAGAGTGATATTCGTGGTATAACAAAGGAAATGACCAATAAGAATGGACACTGCCTGTGGTTCTAGAGCAAGTTCCTGGGGGACCCCTGTTCTGCTAGGTACCACTACTTGAAGAATGGATAATGGAATGATCTAGAGGTTCCTAGGGGAAGGTCCAGGTCATTTGTGGCAGCAGGCGGCAATTTGTGGGATTGAAAAGAAGCACTTATTAACCAATCAGAGCAGAAGCAATTTCAAAATATTAACAAGAGATGCATGGTTCCTGCACATCCAGCTGAATGTCAGTGACATGCTCATATATGGTTCATAGTGCCAGGTGACTCTCTGGAATGGCGGCCCTAGTCCACATTCCCACCGGCAGGGCAAGGGGTTCCTATGAGAATTCACCCCACAAACAACAGAACTATCTAACTCTCTATTCTCATTCAAATCTAAGACGTATTAAGAGGTACCTCATTGTTTTAATTTTTATTGTATTGAATATGAAGGTGCTTTGCATTTTTTCTTATTTGTGTGTTCATATAATTTTTAAATTTTTGTATCACGGTTCATAACTTTTTCCTGTTGTTTTTTAAATATTCTTTGTGTTTTTTTGGTTTGTCTTCTTGCTTCTTTTCTAAGATACAAAAGTATACTTTCGGAGTTCCCGTTGTGGTGCAGTGGAAACGAATCCGACTAGGAACCATGAGGTTGTGGGTTCGATCCCTGGCCTCGCTCAGTGGGTTAAGGATCCGGCGTTGCCATGAGCTGTGGTGTAGGTTGCAGAAGCGGCTCAGATCCTGCATTGCTGTGGCTGTGGCGTAGGCTAGCAGCAGTAGCTCCGATTAGACCCCTAGCCTGGGAACCTCCACATGCCGTGGGTGCAGCCCTAAAATGACAAAAGACAAAAAAAAAGGTATATTTTCATATAATATAATGTATCTGTGATTATATCCAAGGTGTACATTTTTGAAATGGAGCCACTAATTTTGTAATATCAGATTAATTTTTTGGCCTTAAAATTTAAACAAATTGAGCTTCATTTAAGAAGGCAGTCTCTTCCACCAGTTGAATAGGATAATATTCTATTATCTTCTTATGTTTACCCTTCACGTGTAGGTCTCTAATTCATCTGGAATCTACTTTTGTATGTTGTAAGAGGTAAAAATTCATTAACACATTTCTCCATTTAGAGAGATTGTTTTCACAGTACCATTTACTTAACAGGTCTTCCTTTCCTTTTTAATTTATGGGGCCAATTTTATTATTTAAAGTTTTTATATAGACAGGATTCTACCTTCACGGCATCTATTTTCTCTCTCAGTCTGGTCTGTTTGCCTAGTCTTACAATAGTACCTCTTTATTTCTTCTGTAATGTATCTTTCTATGATTTTGTAACATGTCTTAATCCTGCAGGGCAAGCTTCCTCACCATCCATGCTCTTCATTTTCAAAATTATCTTACTTAAAATCAACCAAAATTATTGCAGTTGAATCCTTTTCCTAGAAGTTGCAAGTCTTTAATTGACTTAGAGTTCTAAGATAATTAGATCTGAGAGATTCTGCCATTGCACTTGTCTAGATGGGGAGACAGTGCTTCACACTCTCATTCCCCTCTGACTCCACTGTCATTTATTTCTATAAGTTGGTTTATATCCTGCAACTCTGTTAATCTCTCCTATGTTTTGATTATGTTGACTGGCCAATGTAGAAAGCCCAGCCTGTCTACAAGAATGTCAGTTTTATGTCTTTTCTTCCAATCTTTAAAATCCTTATTTATTGTCCACTATAATTATTTTTTGGCTCTAACTTCCAGTTTTACATTCCATAGTTGCTGTGTTTGTAGGCATCCTTGCCTTGTTCTCAGCCTCTAAGGAAATATATCAAGATTTTTTCATCAGGTATAATGTTTATTGTGTGTGTATTTTTTAACTAAATAAAGTTCCTTTTGCTTTCTACTTTTACGAGTGCTTTTTTATTATTGCAAATTGTTGAATTCTATAAAATTAGTTTTATACCTCTAGTGATAGTCATATGACTTTAAAATTTTAGTCTATTAACATGATGAATTATATTGGTAGATATTCTGATATGGAATTATGCTGCAGTACTAACTTTAACTTCTCAATAGTGATAAAACACACTATTAGCTATTTGGTTACCTAATGCTTTAGTTAATAATCTGCAAATGGACAAAATGAACCCCTTTTTGAATTCTTTCCCTTATTTTTGAAATAAATTGTATTAGCCTCAAACATTATTGATTAATATTTTTCTCCTTTTTCTGTTTCTTTTCAGAACATGTTAAGACTAGGATTAACGCTTCTTGAAAAGTTGATAAAGGTACCTGTAAAGGTATCTGGGCATTGGAGATATTTTGCAGACACAGGCTTCTGTCACCCTATCATTTTATTTTAGTAGCTTTTCCACATTTCAATTGTTTTCTTGGATTTTATCCTTTTGTATATCTCCAAATACTATAGAGATTTGACTCATATATAATTAGTCAATATTTTCTCTCCTTATAATTTATTTGTCTTTCCAATAGCTCTCAAAGTCCTAATGAGGACATCATTAATAAGAGTGGTTAAATGATATGTTCCTTTCAAAGTTTTTATTTTCTTTCCTCCTCTTCCTCTCCTGCCCCCTCCCTATTCTCATTCTCATTCTTATTTTCTCTCCCTCTGATTCAGACCCTGCTCTGACAGTGCCATATGCTGAACACAGCAATAAACTCCGGTCATTGCTGTGTCTTTTTCTGCATGCAACCATATCCACTCCACCATTGCTTTAACTCACAGTTGCTTCCAGTGAGTACTGCACTGTCCATCATGTCCTGCTTCAGCTTCCATTCTAGAAAATCAATTCCCAGTTGACTCTGCCTTTCTTACTGAACACTGCAGTAAGTAAAGGACACTGACTGGGTGGCAGTCCCATTGACTCTATTATTCATTTATGCTCTGAAAGTATCATCAACTTCATTCAGGTATGACATTACCTGTTGCCACGTTTCTGCATAACTCCCTTCACTGTAGTCCCAAAGCCAATGGTAATCTGTAATGAATTCACTTTATATGACCCTTTGAGAAAGAGTATTAAAGCAATCCTACTTGTGTCCCAATTTCTCAGAGAGACTGAGGACATGAGATTTTGAAGTTTTTAGTTACAGCCACCAACCCTTTCTACATGACTCAAATTCTGAGTATTAAGTGCCTGGGCCAGGAGACAGATTTTGGAGACAAACAATAATGCTCTACCTGAGAAACCTGGTAACAAGCCGTTTGCCTAGATTTCTGTCTTTTGATATGAAGGATCTCTGTTCCTTATGGAAATGGACTTTTAGGAGATTGACTTCCATAAGTTCCACAAACATAATTGGATATTTCAGCCTCCCAAGGATGCACACAGGTTCCTCTCTCCATTCCACCACACATCCAAATAAGAATGTCCATGGAGAAAATAGCTAGTAATAAGATGTTGTCAGCAGCCTGACATGTATGGTAAGTTACAGAGTAAATCAAAATAGATAATGGTGGGCACAGATAACAGATGACAGAGCACAAGAGTAATTTACAATTCCAAATATGTCTATCAAGTGCTCCTACCACTGGCACATATTTAGATGAGTCTTGCACACCAGTATTTATCAACCTACTCTCCTGGAGGGTCATTTTGTTTCTTTAGTGTGATTTCGCATACCTCTTTATTGATCTGGTCAGTACACACTATATAATAAATACAACAATCTCCAAGGGACCAACATGATGCTTCCCACTTTTCAATTCTTGGGAAACTTACCTCTATCCCATCACCTACTCAAGAAATATACCAGGTTTGAAAACACCCTTTGAATAATTTTTTTAAAAAATGAATTTAAAGCCCTTGTTGGGACAGTGAATGGAGCCCCAGTCTAGTAATTTTTACTTGTCCCCCCAACAAACCAATGAGCCTCAGCTATGTCTCATAACTGACTCATCTCTTCAATCTTATCCAATCTCTGGTACATACCCTAAAATCTAAAGGTACTTCTTTTATTGTTTCTACCCAGATAATCTGTAGAGCGTATATGAAGCTCAAATCATGCAGAGTAAACATCATTATTATTTTGGGGAATACACTGTAATTTTCCACTGCTTGTCTCTATTATTTTGAGGTTTCCAGTTTGACAAAATCAACTCTGTTTATTTTTGATGGCATCTACTCAACACATATATTTGAAAACTATTATTTCTTCTGTGCTTATATAGGATGAGAAAGTGTGTGTTTACTCATATGAAAAAATATCTTAAACTGTATAAATTCTTCTGCTTTGAATAGATGCTTATCTGCTCACTTTTCCCTCTGCTTATTCTGTGACTCTTTAACTTTTACAGGTCAATTAAAAGAATCTAACGAAAGCTCTGGACATGTCATTCTAGAAAAAATGGACAGACATATTTTGCAAAAAAAATTTAGGATTTGAAAGCTGCAATGCAGCTTACTTATGAGACAACTAAGAGCCGAAGAACACAAATCGAGTCTCTTCCTACTATTAAAAAAACCCTCTTATCTCTTTTTTTCTCTTTAAAAATTTTTTATTATAGTTGATTTAAACTGTTCTGTCAATTTCCAGTATACAATAAAGTGACCCAGTTATACATACACACATATATATGTGTGTGTGTGTATATATATATATATATATATATATATTCATTTTCTCACATTATCCTCCATCATGTTCCAACACAAGTGATTAGATATAGTTCCATGTGCAATAGAGCAGGATCTCATTGCTTATACACTCCAAATGCAACAGCTTGCATCTAAAACCCCCAAACTCCCAGTCCATTCCAATCCCTCTCCCCTCCCTCTTGGCAACAACAAGTTTGTTCTGCTTCTATGAGTTTGTTTCTTTTCGGTAGATAGGTTCATTTGTACAAATATATTAGACTCCAGATATAAGTGATATCATATGGTATTTGTCTTCCTCTTTCTGACTTACTTCACTTAGTATGAGAGTCTCAAGTTCCATCTGTGTTGCTGCAAATAGCATTATTTTGTTCTTTTTATGGCTGAATAGTTTTCCATTGTGTACACGTACCACATCTTCTTAATTCATTCACTATCAATGAACATTTAGGTTGTTTCTGTGGATAGTGCTTCTATGAACACAGGGATGCATGCATCTTTTTCAATGAAAGTTTTGTGGGCATATATTCTGAGGAGGGGGATTGCTGTTTTCCATAGTGATAGTACTAATTTACATTCCCACCAACAATGTAGGAGGGTTCGCTTTTCTCCACACCCTCTCCAGCATTTGTTATTTGTAGACTTACTAATGATGGCCACTCTGACCAGTATAAGGTGGTACCTCGTTGCAGTTTTGATTTGCATTTCCCTAATAATTAGTGATGTTGAGCATTTTTCATGTGCATTTTGGAAATCTGGATGTCTTCTATCGAGAAATGTCTATCCAGGTTTTCTGCCCATTTTTCAACTTTTTTTTTTCTATTGAGTTGAATGAGTTGTTTGTATATTTTAGAGATTAAGCCTTTGCTGGTTACATCATTTGCAATTATTTCCTCCCATTCGGTAGGCTGTCTTTTTGTTGTTGTTGTTGTTGTTGTTATGGTTTCCTTTGCCGTGCAAAAGCCTGTAAGTTTGATTACGTCCCATTGGTTTGTTTTTATTTCTATTGCCTTGGAAGACTGACCTAAGAAAACATTTGTATGGTTGATGTCAGAGAATGTTTTGCCTATGTTCTCTTTCAGGAGTTTGATGGTGTCTTATCTTAAGTCTTTAAGCCATTTAGAGTTTTACATGCAGCTGTCCAGTTTTCCCAGCACCACTTGCTGAAGAGACTTGTCTTTTGCCCATTTTATATTCTTGCCTCCTTTGTCAAAGATTAATTGACCATAGGTGTCTGGGTGTATTCCTGGGTTACATATTCTGTTCCACTTGTCCTTATGTCTCTTTTTGTACCAGTACCACACTCTTAATTGCTGTAGCTTTGTAATATTGTTTGAAATCTGGGAGAGCTATCCCTCCTACTTGGAATTGCTTTGGCAATTCTGAGTCTTTTGTGGTTACGCATACATTTTTGGATTGTTTGTTTTGGTTCTGTGAATAATGTCATTGGTAATTTGATAGAGACTGCTTTGGGTAGTATGGCCATTTTAATAATTTATTCTTCCAATCCAGGAATGTGGAGTATCTTTCCATTTCTTTGAATCCTCTTTAATTTCCTTGATTAATGTTTTATAGTTCTCAGCATATAAATCTTTCACCTCCTTAGGTTAATTCCTAGGTATTTAATTTTTTGGGGTGCAATTTTTAAAAGGTATTGTATTTTTATATTCCTTTTCTAACACATCACTGTTAGTATAGAGAAATGCAACTGATTTCTGAATGTTAATATTGTATCTGCTACTTTTCTGAATTCATTGATCAGTTCGAACAGTTTTTGTGTGGAGTCCGTAGGGTTTTCTACATATAGTATTACGTCATCTGCACGGAGTGACAATTTTACCTCTTCTCTTCCAATTTGGATACCTTTAATTTCTTTTCTTTCTATGATTGCTGTGGCTAGGACTTCTAATTATATGTTGAATCACAGTGGTGAAAGTGGACATTCTTGTCTTATTCCAGACTTTAGTGGGAAGGCTTTCAGCTTCTCTCCATTAAGATGATATTGGCTCTGGGTTTGTCATAAACGGCTTTTATTGTGTTAAGATATGTTCCCGCTATACAAACTATAGTAAGAGTTTTTATCATGAATGGATATTGGATTTCATCAGATGCTTTTTCTGTATCTATTGAGATGATCATGAGTTTTTTTAAATTTTCTCTTGTTAATGTGGTTTATGATGGTGATTGATTTGTATGTGTTGAACCAGCCTTGTGAACTTCAGATGAATCCCACTTGGTCATGGTGTATGATCTTTTTTATATGTTGTTGGATTTGGTTGGTTAAAATTTTTTGAGAATTTTTGAGTCTATATCTGTCAAATATATTGGCTTATAATTTTCTTTTTTGGTAATATCTTTGTCTAGCTTTGGCATCAGGGTGATGGTAGCTTCATAGATTTTTAGTCTATGGGATTATTCATACACTTCATAGTCTTTAGGATTATTCCTTATTCTTCAGCCTTTTGGAAAAGTTTAAGAAGGATGGGTATAAATTCTTCTTTGTATGTTTAGTAGAATTCATCTGCAGAGCCATCTGTTCCTGGACCTTTGTTCGCAGGGAGTCTTTTCATTACATATTCAATTTCATTTCTAGTTATGGGTCTTTTAAATTGATCTATTTCTTCTTGGTTTCACTATGTCTCTTGAAAGGAGTCCATTTCTTCTAGATTGTCAAATTTGTGACATATAATTGTTCATAATATTCTCTTTCTTTTTTTTTGTATTTCACACTACCTGTTGAGATTCTTTTTCTTTTCTTTTTCTTTTTTTTTCTGAGGCTTTGAGGTTCGTCCCTCTAGGCTATCTCCCTAGACCAGCTAGGTGATCAGTTAGGTGTCATTTAGGTGGCTTCCCAGGGCGCAGGTTCCTTTCCTCTTTAACAAGTCCCTCTCTTGAGTCTAGTCCCCTCCTGATTCCCTTCTCTCTCTCCTCTCATTTTTTTCCCAGTTATATAAAGGGTTCTTGCCCTTTTTGGAGGTTTAAGGTCTTCTGCACGCATTCAGCAGATGTTCTGTGCAAATCATTCTACATGTAGACAGTTTTTTTTTTTTTTTCAATATGTTTGTGGGAGAAGGTGAGCGCCACATCTTAGTCCTCTGGCATCTTAATACCACCTCTTTTTTCAGTTTCTAAAACCACATCCATAGCACCCTGTTTTGAATTTTGGACCTATATCTTTTATTCTCTAGCACCAAACTATTTCAGAATTTTATTTTATGTTGCTCCTATGGTTCAACTTCTCTTCATTTAGTATTACATCTAGTTTATAATGGATATATATATATATATATATATATATATGTATATATGTATTTGGACATAAACTGTATCTTTCACAAGAGACACGGTCTTGTCTTAGTTTCTTTCATATACACTTTCTTGATGTAACTTGTACTTAAGCTATTTATTGTTTTTGCCTTCTGTCTTTCCATACAGTATTAGAACTTAATTATGTGAGATGGAAATAGAAAAAGAGTCAAATACCAAAATTATAATTAATAGTCACTCTTTTGGGCCAAGTGAATAAACATTATTAGTAGTGAAGACCACTGTTTTTTTTTTTTTTTTTTTGTCTTTTGTCCTTTTTAGGGCTGTGCCCATGGCATATGGAGGTTCCCAGCCTAAGGGTCAAATCACAGTTGTAGCCACAGGCCTACGCCAGAGCCACAGCAATGCAAGATCTGAGCCGCGTCTGCAGACCTGCACCACAACTCATGGCAACGCCTGATCCTTAACCCAGGGATCGAACCTGCAACCTCATGGTTCCTAGTCGGTTCCATTAACCACTGCGCCACGACGGGAACTCCAAGACTACTGTTTTTAAAGGGACTGCATTTTCCACTGTACTGTAAGTCCTTGAACACATATAAATACCATCACCTTTGAATTGTTCCAGTGCTGAACAAATCATTTGGTGTGGAGCAGCAGCCCATAAAACATTTGAATGGAGAATGAATGATATGTGATATTTGAAAAATTATTTTTCTTCAAGCTATGTGTTTTTCAGTTTCATGGTTCAATTATTACTGGATTAGATAGTAAACAAACCCCACTTTTCTTCCACTTCACTTATGACGACTGACATTGTGATTAATAATTCTAGTGTATAAACATTAAAATAAACAAAAATGGAACTGTAGGATATATTAATAAATGAAATCTAGTAGGATTTTGTTTCTTCAAAATCAAGTTATACTCTGTACCAACAATCTCTTGCTTTTTATACAGTGCATCATGCAGAGGATGTTAATTTCCACATACATTCATAAATACATAGATCTGTTCATTATATAAAAACAATGAAAATAGCTACGGTAAGGAGAAAGGGAGAAAACAAAGTTGATACTAGAGAACAGAAATAGGCAAAACCAGGTAGTGTAAAGACTGAAAATAAAACCCAACTTTGAGCTTCCTGACAGTGATGACAGCTTTATAAATGAAAAGGTAAGAGTTCATAAAACATTTGATTGCGTTCTCTGTTACATTCATTCTTGTAAACATCCTCATATGACTATTTTCCTTGTTATTTATGCATCCTTCTTTAAATACCAAAAACCAGGTTACTATACTATATGAACAGTTGAGGACCATTTCTTTCCCCCAAGTGAATGACTCATTCTCATCCCTTATGTTATTATTTCAAAGTCCACCTCTTCATATTATACACTTCATGTCTCCATCCTTTTTCCAATGTGTTGCTGTGGGGTTTGGGGAAAGGGGTAATCATTTTGCCTTTATAAACTGATGAGGCTAAATTTGGAAAGAAATTTCTCACTCAGATCTTTTATAAAATTTCAGCGTACTTTTAAGAAGTCTTGGTGCAAAATCCCTTTTGTTAAAGTCTGTCTGTCTTTCTCTCTCTGTCAATCTGAAAAGTTTATAATAAACTCTCTTCAGTAATCAGTTTGCCGGTTCCTTACTCCAGAAGCCCAGCAATGTGTTCTAAACTTCTTGAGTAGTCCACCTCAGCTTCTTTAAACCTGACTTATTTAAGGATTTTTCTTAGGCTATTTTCCTATGTCCTTTCTAAGAGGCCCCCATCCCTTTTTTTTTTTTTTTTGTCTTTTGTCTTTTCAGAGCCTCAGGGTGTGGCGCATGGAAGTTCCCAGGCTAGGGGTCTAATCGGAGGTGTTGCTGCCAGCCTATGCAAGAGCCACAGCAATACCAGATCCGAGCTGCATCTGTGACCTACACCACAGCTCACAGCAACGCCAGATCCTTAACCCACTGAGTGACGGCAGGGATCGAACCTGCAACCTCATGGTTCCTAGTCGGATCCTTTTCCGCTACACCTCGACGGGAACTCTTAAGAAGACTTTATTTTCATCTGTGTGAAATCTCTTACCTGTATTTTTTTCAATATTGTCCTATGTTCACTCTATTTTGCAGAATTTTTAAATAATTTTTAAAAAGAGAGAAAAAGAGAAAAAAATAATGTCAGATGTTCCCTATGAATTTTGGTATTTTTGACAGTTATTTTGGAAGAAGTTACTTATAATTTTAGATATTTCCCTGTTTGCTTAATACTTTGGTCTTTCTCTTGGACATCTGGAGAAGCAGAGCCAAATAAATATGAAAATTTACCATGTTTTAGAAGCAGTCTCCTCCTCTTTTTGACTGAGAGGCATGTTTAGATGGTAGTATGTTAGGAAGAGTTAAAAGGTAACCATGTAAAGAGACTTAAAACGGAGCCCCAAGCTCTGTATTTTGGTCCAGCACCGCCACCTAATAGAACTATGGTTCTGCAGTATGTAATTGAAGCTCTGGCCTTTCCACCTCTAAAGACAGCTTAAGGGAATTCACTCTGGCCCCCCCAGTCTCCTTCACCAACTTCAATTAGAACGTTTTTTTTCAGTAATGACAACGTTCTGTTTATGGGATCATTTTGCCTCAAGTCTGTGAGATCCTCAAGGGTATAGTCTTGATATTATTCATCATTTTTGTCTGGTTCCTCACACCACGTCTAGCAAACTGTATTAGTCAATATATGCCTGCCAAGGGAATTAACAGGAATTAATTGAGTGTCTCCAATTTCAGTCTTCCCCTAGAGCTAGAAAGATTTCTGTTTATTAACTTTCAAATTGTTCCAATGGTTTTACTTGTATCCCTGTTCTTCTACCTAATGAGAACTCAAGAGCAATTTTTTAAACCAGCCACGGTGATAATTTTCCCCTATGTTACTGCTGAGGAACATACCAAAATGTCCTAAAATGGTTATTGCTTAGACACTATGTCAGGGTGACTTTATTTAGGAGCTTATTCCTGAATAATCTTTCAGTGAATGTGACCTGCATCTTATCTTTGTATGTTACCAGTGTAAATTCCTTAATCTCTATTGCTTTATCCTTCTCCAGTTTAAAATATTCTTCAAACTATTTCTTTACTTCTGATTTTCCTGTTTCTTTTTTCTCATCTTCAATAAGTTTTATCCCTTCTGACATGGCATCCTGACAAACTGATGGGCTCTATAGAACAAGGCCCAACTCTGATACCTACTCCACTCCCTATCCCTAGCAATCACACATACACACACACATGCACACACACACACACACACACGCACACACATGCACGCACAGCTGTTACTGCCTCCATGGGAAGTTCATAACAGCATCTATCCTAAATTCACTGAGTGGTACTACAAATGGTCCGGATTTACACAAGAAAAGTATCATAAAATTTCAAGTTACAGTCTCATAAAAGGGAGAAAAACTTTACCTCAGGTGTGATGGTCGGGGGAGGGGCTTCATTGACTTAACTGTCTTTGTGACTAGAGTCCCAGATCTCATAAAAGGAACAATTTTAGTTGTATTAGAATTGATTATGCTTAACATTACAATTGCCAGTATCTTACTATTTTCCTTTATAGAGACATATGTCTTAGAAATTGTAGATATCATCAATCTCCCTTTTTACTGAGATGAGAAAATGAGGTTCAGAGAATCTAAGTGAATTGCCCAAAGAATAAACAAGTAAGTAGCTTTGATAAGAGCTGAACTCAGAGCTTAGTTTCAAAAGCCATACCCTGACAATTTCTATTGGACCTTATAGTTTACAAAACACTCTCACATAATTAACTTACTCCATTCTTATAATATTCTGAGTTGATATTTTCTATAATTTACTAACAAGAGAATCTACCACAAACTCCCCAGAATTGGAGCCAGGACATATCCCATGTTACTTGTCTCCAAATCTATGAATTTTTAACTGTTACTACTAAATGTTTTGTCTATCATTACGTGCCTCAGGAATGGTGATGAAAGGATTAAAAATAATGCCAAAATTATATTTTAAGTCAAAACTATCAGTGGTACACAGTTTCTGGCACTGGGCTCATTGCAGCTTCTCATTCCAAAATAATTTACCTGCTGATAACAAGTATCAGGATAATTTGACCACTAACCAAAGCGATCAGGGAAAGATGGTATAGAAACAGGGGTCTGTTATTGGCTAAATTGTGTCCCTATAGCTACCCTCTAATTAAAATGTTGAAGTGCTAACTCCCAGTGCTAATCTTCAGAACATGACTATATTTGGCGATAGAATCCATAAAAGAGATAAATATGTTAAAAGGAAGTCTTTAAGATTGGTTCAATCCAACATGACTGGTGTACTTAAAAAGAAGAGAAAATATGGACACAGACACGTACATACTGAGGAAAGATGACGTGAGGACCCAGGGAGAAGATGGCCATCTATAAGCCAAGGAGAAAGGCCTGGAACATATCCTTTCTTCATGGTCTTAGAAGAAAATGACCCTGCCAACATAACTGATCTTGGACTCCTGGGCTCCAGAATTGGTAGAAAATGCATTTCTGTTTTTTAAGTCAGCAGTTTGTGATACTTTGTTAGGGGAGCCCTAGGAAACTCATACAGTGACATAAATACTTATTAAGCTAAGTTAAAGATGACTTTGCCAGTCTTGAGAAAATAGAGAACTATGTTTGAGATAAGGAGAATTATTTTACATATATATAAAGAATAGGAACCTAGCTTCTCACAGTCCAGGATATTGGTAATGTCAGAAATATGGAGACATCAAATATTAAAACTTTGAGATTTTTATAAGTACCTGATTAGAGTGTTTACCTCACTTCTAGGCATAAGGAAGATGACAGCTACAGCTTGGTTACAAAGAGTTTGTGGTAACCAAGGATAGTGTGAGGCAATCGTAGAAAGTTAATTTCCTAAGTTTTCCTCCGTTTTTTTTATAGTTCCACTTTTTTGGGGGGGAGGCACACCCGTGGCATATGGAAGTTCCCAGGCTAGGGGCTGATTGGAGCTGCAGCTGCCAGCCTACACTGCAGCCACAGCAACACCAGATCTGAGCTGCATCTGAAACCTACAGCACAGCTCATGGCAATGCCAGATCCCTGACCCACTACTGAGCGAGGCTGCGAATCGAACCCATATCCACATGGATACAAGGCAGATTCATTTCCTCTGTGCCACAACAGGAACCCCTAGTTCCACTTTTTGGTCATTTCATCATCCAGGTTTCTTACACATTAATTTATAATCAGGAAACCAGCAGCACCCCTTTACTATTGTCACTAAATTAATTGGTAGCAGTTAGAGGTAAAACATTTGGAAAGTCGAGTATCAATAGTCTATTTAAAGATAATGGCTATAAACTGACATATGTAACTCTAAGGAATTTCCTATAACTTTCCTAGTGTAAGGAAGTATAAGGAAAAAATATATTCCCCTTTTTACCTATCTAGATCCTTGCCTAAGCTTTTTTAACAAGAGACAATTTGATAATAGAAAACAAACAGAAGTTTATTAACAAATGTGTTTACATCATATATACATGGAAGAAACTCAGGGATGAGTAACTCAAAGGGTAACTAGGCTCTTAGCAAAGGAAGAATAAATTTTTACATAAATGATGAGACAAAGGAAAAGGACCTAGAGTTTCTATGGTGAATTGTAGGAAGGCAAATATATAGGAAACTGACCATAGAAAAGTTTTGTTAGTATAGTTTGTTATCTAGGTTCCCCTGTGCTCACTGAATGAGCGCTTCCGATGAGCTATCTCTGGGCTCACTGGAGTCTAATGTTGTCTCAGGTGACTAACTTTTGTCTTTCCTCACAGACAGGAGAGGATGAATACCTTTATAAATTTATTTCCCTCTTTAGTCAAATAGGGGGATGGCAAAGAGCTTTTTGTACTTGCTTTTTAAAACAACTTTTTAAAACTATAGTCGATTTAAAACGCTGTGCCAATTTCTGTTGCTTTTTCTCAATTGCCTTCAGCTCAAAATAATCATTATGTCAAAGTGGCATAATTGTGTGGTAAATTCTGCTATCCTTCAGAAACACCTCTGGAAATAAAGTGGGAAGAAAGTCCATACGAAATTCACAGGTTTTAAGGGATACAAGGAGTGTTACTTTATTTAGTTCAATAACTTTGAACCAGAGGTTCAAAGCAATTCAAAGATGAGTGCTTGAAGACAAATAGACCTAAATGTGCCATAGGTTTGTTGGCCCTAGGATGAAACTTGTGCATCTAAAGTTATAAAAATTGTCCTGATTCTGATGCTCCCTGGTGATGAAGGACCAGGACAACTTCCTCATTTACAGGTCTCTGCAATGACCTAGGGTTTGGGGGCTGCAAGAAGCTTGCAGGAGGTTCTGAAATCCAGCCAAACTCCTTCTGCTGCATCCTAATGCCTCTTAGTGTTCATTTCCTTCCTTAGTTTCCCCAACACCACAACTTTCCCTAGATTTAAATTTGACCTTGGGAAAGAAAAGCTGAGGAAATCACTAATAAATGCTCAGCAATCAGAAAGAAAAAGGAAAAAAAAGCCGCAAAACCATTTGCCTCATCATCATGTTTGTTATTCCCTGGTGGGTGTGATTTCTATTTCAACATCAGCCTGGCTTGGCAGCCCCCTAATTAAATAGTTAGCTTCATCAGCTGCAGGTTTTGAGATAACAGTGAGAGCAATAAATGACAGAATGTGACTCCAGAAAAGTAGTTATAGATAATGATTCATAATCATAGGCAGAATTTTAAGTGCACATCACTGGGAATACATTGAGTTAGTGTATTACTATAGGAATTGCTAACAGTACTAACTAGAAGACTGGACCTTACATTTTTCATAATCTAGCCCTTCTCTTACTTGAGCTTTCTTCTTCTTCCCTTTTGTGTTAAACACTAATCTTAACGAACACATACATGACAGCACATATCTGTTTATAGGCTGTTTTGAAATCTCTAAGTTAGGTCCTATCTATATAATTGAAATGTCTGTAATCCAGATTTCCTGAAGAAAGACCATGTTTATGTATTCAATTTGTTATCACTGTTCTGATATGCTTAGTAAAGGACTTTCCAACTACCTCAAAGATTGTATGGTCCAATCTAGTGGAAAGAACAATTCCATGGGAATCTGAAGAGTTGGATTGGAGCCTGCATGCAAGGGTGAGGCATGCTTACTTAAACCTGTCTACTTCCCAAATGCAATTAAGTGCTTATGAGCTTTGATTCATGAGTCATTGGGAGAATAAAATTAAACATGCATAAGTGCTTTGGGGATTACAGTGTTGCAAATGTATAACGTCTTTCTGTCCAGTTCCATTGACTCATTGCTGTGTTCCTTAAAAACGACATAATTAGTTTTCAAAGGCAATTTTCACATTTCAATTAGTCTTTTTAAAATATATTATAATATTAAAGCAATTTTCTAGGTTTGGAATTGCTGCCTCTTCTATAGAAAATAATGGAAACTGAAAAACTGAAAATTTAATGTAAATGTAATTAGATATAATTCTTTGCTAATACCTTAGGTTCTATTCTTTTATACAACTGGGGAAGTTGGCTATCTACTTGTTATGCAATCTTTCATGTTTATGAAACAATTAACACTCCTCTAGAACAATTTAGAAAATATTATGTTGTATAGGTCCCAGACTTCTGTTGGTAATGATCTTGCTAGAAATGCCTGAGGTGTTTGTTCTGCCATATTACTTGTAGGAGCACCACATATTTTCCCCACTGTGGCCAGCGATGCGGTTAGGCTGGCCCTTGTGGTTTTTATTATGCCTGTAGGACACACTTCAGCAAAAATCCATTAGGGAACATTGAAGAACAAGATCTCTTACTCACAAGTCCTGGCATACACAGCATGCCTGAGGGTCACACAGCAAGGTAGCTTTTGGGGTCAGGGAGGGGGGAGAATAGGAGGTGACCTGGGGCTTGGTTTTTATTAGAGTCCAATGGTTGGGGTTCTTAGAGATTCATATTTTGGGCTAATTTGAAGCATTTGAGTGGAAATAAGAACAGAGGAGACTGGAGACAGTCACTGAAGGTATCAGTTAACTAGGTCACAAAGGGCTTTCTGAAAAAGGAATTTCCTGGCTATGGGTGGCTTAGTTCCTTCTAGAGTTGTTTTGTCATACAGCTGGCAATGGGTTTATTCAAGATGGGTGTCTTTTAAAACAATAATTGGCAATGAAAAGCTTAATGTTAGCCACTTACACTTCAGTTCACATAAACAAGGAGGCAGAAAGGAATTCAGAGGTGTGGAGCCATAAAGAGGGGTGGCTTATCCACCATCAATGGAACCATATTTATTCATGCTTTCCTCTAACTTCCTAATTTATAATGGCTGTACTATTAGAGGGGTTATTTCTTAAAAACTGATGAAAACATTACCTATTTATGGAGAGATGGTTTGGGGATTAATTTCTAAAGGAAAATAAGTCAAATAAAATTACCTTTTTATGTTATTTTATTTGACTAGAATATGATTCTAAGGTCTTAGAGACACAAAGTAGATACACTATTCATTTGTTCATTAATTTTTAATGATGAAATTTTATCCTGATTATAAGTTACATAAACAGGGTTAAAATGCTAGACAATAAAGAAATTTATAAAGATGTTAATGAAAATCACCCCTAATTCTGCTCACAGAACTAATGTCATTTGGTGTCTCCTTTCAGACTTTTTTTCCCTCTTCTCATGTGCTTCTCTAGAAAAGTAAGTGTGTTTGTATATGATTTACAAAGAGTAGGATGATGTTTTACATGCTCTTTTGCAAGGTATTATTTTTATTTGGTACTATCCATTAGATAAATTTCAAAGTAAATGTGTTTTTACATCATTTTTCATGAGTTTAGTTTATTTTCTCTAATGGACTGATTGTAATTTAATTTTCCAAACATTTTTCTTGGGCATTTGAGTCATCTTCAATATTTTCATTGCTATGAAACAATGCTAGACAATACTGAGCTTCGAGCACTATTATCTAATCCACAAAGAATGGTAAGAAAGCCTATTGCCCAGGCTTTCTGTGGGGAGTATATAAAGAAATATCTGGGAAAATCATAACATATATTCATACATGACTTTTCATGCTATCTAGATTTTAAAGTGTGTTATCATATGAGTGTGGACTGTACAGATTTAAACTTTAAAACTTTCTTTATGGGAGTTCCCACTGTGGCTCAGCAGGCTAAGAATCTGACTAGTATCCATGAGGATGCAGTTTTGATCCCTGGCCTTGTTCAGAGCATTAAGGAGCCAGTGTTGCCATAAGTTGAGGGGTAGGCTGCAGATGTGGCTCATGGCTCAGATCTGGCATTGCTATATCAACCTGTAAACTGGGAACTTCCATATGTTGTGGGTGCAGCCATACACACACACATACACACACACACACACACACACACAAAAGCCCACTTTCTTTACATCTGTATACATGTCATTTCTCTTTCTAAATACTTGTGATGTCTCCTGACTACATCTGTTTGGGGTCACTTGGTCATTCATTCAGTAAACATGCATAGATGATTTTTCCAGTGTCAGGCAAAGTGCTAAAGGCTAGAGTTACAATGGCTGGCAAGGCAGACATAGACTGTTCTCTAATGAAATGCACATTGTCCTGGTAGACACTGATTTTTAAAAAGAGCAGAGAATGAGATTAGATAATGAATTTTAATAAGTGTTATGAAAGAAATGAATAGGGTTTGAGAATTAAAATATTAAGAAGTAGAGACAAATGAAGTGTCAAGGAAGTACTTTCTGAAGAGGTGACATTAAAAAACTCTGAAAAAAAGGGAAGGGGAAGAAGTGGATGAACTGGGAATTTGAGGTTAATAGATGCAAACTATTGCCTTTGGAATGGATAAGCAATGAGATCCTGCTCTATGGCACTAGGAACTATATCTAGTCACTTATGATGGAGCGTGATAATGTGAGATAAAGGAGTTCATGTGTGTATGTATGACTGGGTCACCTTGCTGTGCAGCAGAAAATTGACAGAACACTATAAACCAGCTATAATGGAAAAAATAAAAATCATTAAAAGAAAAATACCCTGAAAAAAAAGGAAAAAGAAAAATTGCAGTAAGACTGGAACTTCTGGGATGGATGGGAGACTGGTGGAGGCAATGTAGGACAATGTATAAGCTACATCAAGGAACTTAGTTTTTACCAAAGAGTAGTTGAAAGGCACAGATATCACTGACACCTCTTACTTTTCTTACTTATATTTTCAGTTGAAAGTTTCACTTATTTTTCCCTTTATAATGAGACAAAACAGTCTTAAAATATTTTCTTTTTTGATAAACCTCACCTAAACACTATATTTGTGCTCTGTGATACCTACTTTTTAATATTGGTGAAACATTAATCTAGTAAGTAAGAAGAATGTTTTACATTTTGTAGATTTAAAAAATCAGCCCTTTTGCTGCTACTGCCAATTGCTCTGGACACTAGTTAGATCTGCCTAGAGCTCATTACCACTTTCCAGGGCCCTGCAACTAGGAGTAGCCAGTGCCACTTTCCTGCAGGTCCTTTCTTCTGTTGAGAACCCAGAGAATAGACACCAACTGCTGGCCCCAGCCATTGCATCATTCTCCCTGAAAACACACAGAGCACCAGGAGATAACAGCCTGCTCACACCGAATAAAGAGACACCAAATATTCAAACTCCCACACCAAAAATAAATAGTAACCCCACCAAAAAATACAAAGGGGTGCTATTGCCTAGAAGTAGCCTTACAAGACTACAGTGTGGCTTCCCCAAACTTACAGGAAAATAAAACCATAAGCAAGATGAAGAAGCTCAGAAACCATTCTCAGTTAAAGGAACAAGACAAGTCATCTAAAGCAGTCAACAATGAAACAGACCTCCACAGTCTGACAGACATGGAGTTCAGAAGGGAGGCAGTGAAAATACTTGAGGAATTAAGGCTGAATATCAAGGAATTAAGAGAAGACACAAACAGCAATGCAGATTCCTTTAGAAAGGAACTAGAAAATATAAGGAGGAGCCACGAAAAGCTAGAAAACTCATTTGCAGAGATGCAAACTGTGCTAAAGGCAATAAAGAGCAGTTTGAATAATGCAGAGGAATGAATTAGTGACGTGGAAGGTAGAATAATGGAAATCACCCAATCAGGACAGCAGACAGAAAACCAAATGAAAAAACATGAAAGCAATATAAGAGATCTATGGAATAATATAAAGCGGCCCAGTCTATGCATAATAGGAATTTCAGAGGGAGAAGAAAAAGAAAAGGGGATGAAAATATATTTGAAGAAATTATGTCTGAAAACTTTCCAAACCTAAAGGAATCTGACATCAAGATACAGGAAGCACAGAGGGCCCCAAACAAGTTGAACCCAAACAGGCCCACACCAAGACATATTATATTAGAAATGGTAAAAATTAAAGATAAAGAGAGAATCCTAAAGGCAGCAAGATAAAAGCAAAGTGCTAAATATAAGGAATCCCCCATAAGGCTGTCAGCTGATTTCTCTACAGAAACACTACAGGCCAGAAGGGAGGGGCAAGATGTATTTAAAGTGCTGAAAGGAAAAGGTTTGCAACCTAGAATACCCTACTCAGCAAGAATATCATTTAAAATACAAGGGGAAATAAAGAATTTCTCCCACAAACAAAAGCTAAAAGAGTACAGCAATACTAAATGCTTTCTAAAAGAAATACTGAAGGGGTTCCTATATATATATATAAAAAAAGTAAAAAGCAAGAAATAGAATGGAGGAAACCACAAATGGAAAGCAACCATTCAAATAAGCCAACATACATATCTAAATATGAAGATGTTAAAAAAGGCAACAAAATCATACATTATGGGGAGGAAAAATAAGAAAATATAGACCTTTTTTAACTTAAAAAAATGTAATGATGTGTTTGAGCCTCTATGGCTATCAGGCTAAAGCAAGCAGGTACAGGAAGGTGTTGACATACTTAAAAAACAGGGCAACCACAAATCCAAACAGAACATCACATCCACAAATACTGAAAAGAAAAGCACTCAAGCACAAAACAAATGGAAATGAACCAACCAAAAAAAGAAAAGAAGAAGAGAAACATAAGAGTCAACTGGAAAACAAGGTCTAAAATGGCAATAAATACATATCTATCAATAATCACCTTAAATGTTAATGGACTGAATGCTCCAATCAAAAGAAACAGAGTGGCAGACTGGATAAAAAAGCAAAAACCTACAATCTGCTGCCTACAAGAGACTCACCTTAGGGCAAAGGACACAGATGGATTGAAAGTGAGGGGATGAGAAAAGCTATTTCACGCCAATGGACAAGAAAGGAAAGCAGGAGTGGCAATACTCATGTCAGACAAAATAGACTTATAATGAAGGCCATAAAGAAAGAAAAAGAAGGACACTATTTAATGGTTAAAGGATCCATTCAAGAAAAGGATATTGCAATCATCAATATATATGCCCCTGTATAGGCGCACTCAAGTACCTACAAGTACTATCAGAAATAAAAGGAAAAATAGATGGGAATACAATAATAGTAGGAGACTTTAACACTCCACTCACATCAATGGACAGATCCTCTAGGCAGAAAATCAGTAAGGTAACAGAGATCCTAAATGACACAACAGAAAATTTAGTCCTAATCGACATTTTCGGGACATTACATCCAAAACAATCAGAATATACATTCTTCACAAGTGCACATGGAACATTCTCAAGGATAGATCACATACTGGGACACAAAGCTAATCTCAACAAATTTAAGAGTACAGATATTATTTCAAGTATCTTCTTGGACCACAAAGGCATGAAACTAGAAATCAATCACAAGAAAAGGAATGAGAAAAAAAAACTAAGTGCTTGGAGACAAAACAACATGCTACTAAAAAAACCAATGAGGAAATCAAGAAAGAAATTAAAAAAAATACCTTGAGACAAATGATAATGAAGACATAACCACTCCAAATATATGGGATACTGCAAAAGCAGTGCTCAGAGGGAAATTCATAGCAATACAGGCCTTCCTCAAAAATGAAGAAAAATCTCAAATTGACACCTTAACTCACCACCTAAATAATTAGAAAAAGAAGAACAAACAAAACCTGAAGTCAGCAGAAGGAAGGAAATCATAAAGATCAGAGAGGAAATCAATAAAACAGAGATTCAAAAAACAACTGGAAAAAATCAATAAAACCAAGAGCTGGTTCTTTGAAAAGGTAAACAAAATTGACAAACCTCTGGCTAGACTCACCAAGAAGAGGAGAGAAAAAACCCAAATAAACAAAATAAGAAATGAAAAAGGAGAAGTCACAACAGATATTACAGAAATACAAAAAACCATGAGAGAATACTATGAACAACTCATACCCATCCTCCTTAAACTTTTCCGAAAGGTTGAAGAAGAAGGAACATTCCCAAAGACATTCTATGATTTCAACATCACCTTAATTCCAAAACCAGACAAAACACCATGAAAAAAGAAAACTATAGACCAATATCTTTGATGAACATAGATGCAAAAATTCTCAACAAAATTTAGCCAACCGAATCCAACAACATATAAAAAAGATCATACACCATGACCAGATGGGATTCATTCCAGTTGCACAAGGATGGTTCAACAAGGATGGTATGCAAATCAATCAACGTCATACACCATGTTAACAAAAGAAAACTCAAAAACCACATGATCATCTCAATAGATGCAGAAAAAACATCTGACAAAGTCCAATATCCATTCATGATCAAAACTCTTGCCAAAGTGGGTATAGAGGGAACATTCCTTAGCATAATAAAAGCCATTTACGACAAACCCACAGCAAACATAATACTCAATGGAGAAAAGCTGAAAGCCTTCCCATGAAAATCTGGAACAAGACAAGGATACCAACTCTCACCACTGTTACTCAACGTAGTATTAGAAGTCCTAGCCACAGCAATCAGACAAACAAAAGAAATAAAAGGCATCCAAATAGGAAGAGAAGAGGTAAAACTGTCACTGTATGCAGATGACATGATACTATATATAGAAAACCCCAAGGACTCAACCGCAAAATTACTGGAACTGATCAACAAATTCAGCAAAGTAGCAGGATATAAGGTTAACCTTCAGAAATCAATCACATTTCTATATACCAACAATGAAATACTAGAAAAAGAATATCAAAATACTATACCTTTTAAACAGCACCTCAAAAAATCAAGTAATTGGAAATAAACCTGACCAAGGAGGTGAAAGACTTATATGCCAAGAAACACAAAACATTAATCAAGGAGATCAAAGAAGATACAAAGAAATGGAAGATATTCCATGCTCATGGGCTGGAAAAAGTAATATTGTAAAAATGGGCATACTACCTAAAGCAATCTACAGATTCAATGCAATCCCTATCAAATTACCCATGACATTCTTCACAGAACTAGAACAAACAATCCAAAAATTTATATGGAACCACAAAAGACCCAGAATCACCAAAGCATTTCTGAGGAAAAAAACCAAGCAGGAGGCAATACTCTCCCAGACTCGGGCAATATTACAGGGCCACATAATCAAGACAGTGTGGTACTGGTACCAAAACAGACATACAGACCAATGGAACAGAATAGAGAACTCAGAAATAATCCCCAACACCTACAGTCAATCAACCTTTGACAAAGGAGGCAAGAACATAAAATGGGGAAAAGACAGTCTTTTCAGTAAGTATTGCTGGGAAACCTATACAGCTTCATGCAAATCAATGAAACTAGAACACACTTTCATGCCATGCACAAAAATAAACTCTAAATGGCTTAAAGATTTAAATGTAAGACAAGACAGTGTTAAACTCCTGGAAGAAAACGTTGGCAAAACATTTGCACTGCAAAGGAAACCAAAAAGAAAACCAAGACAACTTACAGAATGGGAGAAAACAGTGTCAAACGATGCAATTGACAAGGGCTTAATCTCTAAATTATAAAAATTAACTTATACAACTCAACAGCCATAAAACCAATAACCCAACTGAAAAATGGGCAAAGGACCTGAATAGACATTTCTAAAAGAAGATATGCAAATGGCCAACAAGCACATGAAAAAATGCTCAACATCACTGATGATTACAGAAATGCAAATCAAAACTACTACAGGATACCACCTCACCAAAAGTCAGAATGGCCATCATTAATAAGTCCACAAACAACAAATGCTGGAGGGGGTGTGGAGAAAAGGGAACCCTCCTGCACTGTTCGTGGGAATGTAAGCTGGTACAACCACTATGGAAAACAGTATGGAGGTACCTTAGAAAACTGTACATAGAACTACCATATGATCCAGCAATCCTACTCTTGGGCATACATCTGGACAAAACTTTCCACCTGCACATGCATGTTCATTGCAGCACTATTCACAATAGCCAAGACATAGAAACAACCCAAATGTCCATCCACAGATAATTGGATTAGGAAGATGTGGTATATATACATGGTGGAACAGTACTCAGCCATAAAAAAGAATAAAATAATGCCATTTACAGCAACGTGGATGGAATTAGAGACCCTCATACTGAGTGAAGTAAGACAGAAGGAGAAAGACAAATACCATATGATATCACTTATATCTGGAATCTAATATTCTGTACAAATGAACCTTTCTACTGAAAAGAAAATCACAGACTTGGAGAACAGATTTGTGGTTGCCAAGAGGGTGGGAGAGGGAGTGGGACGGGATGGGAGCCTGGGTTTAATAGTTGTAGACTATTGCCTTTGGGATGGAAAAGCAAGGAGATCCGGCTGTATAGCACCAGGAACTATGTCTATTCACTTGTGATGAATCTAT
>PVHT021183726.1:5065534-5149294 GCA_004024745.2 Catagonus wagneri
ATAGATTCATCACAAGTGAATAGACATAGTTCCTGGTGCTATACAGCCGGATCTCCTTGCTTTTCCATCCCAAAGGCAATAGTCTACAACTATTAAACCCAGGCTCCCATCCCGTCCCACTCCCTCTCCCACCCTCTTGGCAACCACAAATCTGTTCTCCAAGTCTGTGATTTTCTTTTCAGTAGAAAGGTTCATTTGTGCAGAATAGTAGATTCCAGATATAAGTGATATCATATGGTATTTGTCTTTCTCCTTCTGTCTTACTTCACTCAGTATGAGGGTCTCTAATTCCATCCACGTTGTTGTAAATGGCATTATTTTATTCTTTTTTATGGCTGAGTACTGTTCCACCGTGTATATATACCACATCTTCCTAATCCAATTATCTGTGGATGGACATTTGGGTTGTTTCTATGTCTTGGCTATTGTGAATAGTGCTGCAATGAACATGCATGTGCAGGTGGAAAGTTTTGTCCAGATGTATGCCCAAGAGTAGGATTGCTGGGTCATATGGTAGGTCTATGTATAGTTTTCTAAGGTACCATACTTGATTTCTATTTCTTATATAACTTTTCTTATTGTATTGTGCTACATGGGGTACATTTTCTTCTGTTCTATTATCTTAATTTTAGAAGACATATTTTAAATTTTGGTTTAAAACACAATACAAAATTCACCAGTTCAAACGTAAAATTTTGGTTAAAAACACAATACAAAATTCACCAGTTCAAACATAAAATTTTTAAAAATTTTACATAATTTTAAAATTTACTTTCAATTTACAGTTATTATAAAGTATTGGCTAGATTCCCTGTGTTGCACAATATGTTCTTGCGTCGTTTTACAACCAAAGTGTTTGTGCCGTCCAGTTCTCATTCCCTATATTGCGCCCCCACACACACACATTGCAAACTACTCATTTGTTCTCTATATCTGTGAGTCTGCTTCTTTTTTGTTCTACTTACTAGTTTATTGTATTTTTTAGATTCCATATATTAGTGACATCATACAGTATTTATCTGATTTATTTCACTTAGCATAATACCCTCCAGGTCCATGCATGTTGCTGCAATGGCAAATTTTCCCTTTCTTCCTTTTTTTTCTTCCATTCTTTCTTTCTTTCTCTCCTTTCTTTTACTTTCTTTCTTTTAACTCTCTCTTTAACGTTTTTTCTTTAACTTTCTCTCTTTCTTTCCCTCATGCTCTCTCTTTCCTTCTCTCTTTCCTTCTCTCCCTCGCTTTCTCCCTCCCTTCTTCCTTCCCTCTTTTGCTTTTTAGTGCCACACTTGGGACACATGGAAGTTCCCAAGCTAGAGGTCAAATTGGAACTGCAGGTGCCAGCACATGCCACAGCCACAGCAATGCAGGATCCGAGTCACATCTTCAGCCTACACCACAGCTCATGGCAATGCCACATATTTAACCCTCTGAGCAAGCCCAGAGATTGAACCCACATCCTCATGGATCCTAGTCAGGTTCGTTACTGCTGAGCCACGACAGGAACTCTACAAATTTTATTCTTTAATGGCTGAGTACTATTCCATTGTATATATATATATATTGCATGTCTTTTTAATCTATTCATCTGTTGATGGTTGCTTCCATATCTTGGCAATTAAAATATTGCTGTTATAAACGTTGGAGTACAGGTGTATTTTCTAATTAGCATTTTTGCTTTTTTCAATATATACCCAGGAGTGAAACTGCTGGGTTATACAGTAGTTCTAATTTTAGTTTTGAAGAAACCTTCATACTGTTTTCCACAGTAGCTGCACCAATTTACGCTCCCACCAACAGTGCATGACAGTTTCCCTTTCTCCACATCCTGGTCAACATTAGTTATTTGTGTTCCTTTTGATGACAGCCATTATGACAGGTGTGAGGTGATATCTCATTGTAGTTTTGATTTGTATTTTCCTAATAATTAGCAATGTCAAGCATCTTTTCATGTACTTATTGGCCATCTACATTTCCGCTATGGAAAAAAATCTACTTTTTTGTCCATTTATTGTTTTATTTATTTGGCACTGAATTGTATAAGCTGTGTACATATGTTGGATATTAATCCCTTATCAGTCATATCATTTGCAAATATTTTCTCCTATTCAGTAGGTTGTCTTTTCTTTTTGTCAATGGTGTCCTTTCCTCTGCAAAAGCTTTAAAATTTATTTAGGTCTCATTTGTTAATTTCTGCTTTTATTTCCTTTTATTTAGGAAACAATTCCAATAAAAAATATTGCTGTGATACATATCAAAGAGTGTTCAGCCTATATTTTCCTCTGGGTGTTTTGTATCCATATAGGTTTCTAATCCATTTTGAGTTTAATTTTTGTTAATGATTTTTACTTTTTACATTATAGTTGGTTTACAGTGTTCTGTCCATTTTCTAGTGTAAAGCAAAGTGACCCAGTCTCTCTCTCTCTCTCTCTCTCTCTCTCTCTCTCTCTCTCACACACACACACACACACATATACATTCTTTTACTCATATAATCCTCGATCATGTTCCATCACAAGTGACTAAATATAGTATAGTTCCCTGTGCTATACAGCAGGATCATATATGGTGTTAGAGAATCTTCTAATTTTATTCTTTTACGTGTAGCTGTTCAGTTTTCCCTGCACACTGATTGAAGACGGTGTCTTTTCTCCATTGTATATCCTTGCCTCCCTTTGATATGTTAATCGACCATAAGTGCGTGTGTTTATTTCTGGGTTTCTATCCTGCTCCATTGATCATGTGTCTGATTTTGTGCCAGTACCATACTGTTTTTATTACTGTGGCTTTGTAGAAAATCTCAACTCAGAGAGTGTGATTCCTCCAGCTCTGTTCTTCTCTCTCAAGATTGTTTTAGGAGTTTCTGCTACGGTACAATGGGTTAAGAATCTGACTTCAGGAACTCCCATCGTTGCTCGGCAGAAACAAATTTAGATCTGCTGGACTCAGTTATCGTGGACAGATATAAAACCTATAAATATGTATGTAGTTTTAACCATAGTTGTAACTTTTGACCTTGTTTCCAGTTGTCATTTTATGGAAGAATGTATTTGCATAAAGACACATACAGTATGAGTATGGTTTGCCAGTAGACTCCATTTGTGATTGTACTTATTTGTGAGTGAAACTCTAAGCATGTACTTCAAAAAATTAAATAATATAAAAATTTTATGTCTATAGTACTATTAATGAACATACTAAATATTAATAAAGTTCAAATTCTTTCCAAACATTTAAAGAAAATAATTACACAGACACACACGTGTGTTTTTCTTCCTGGCTCCAAAGTTCATGTCTGCAGTCTGGTTTTCTACTTAGTAACCCATTAGACTTTAGAGGCGAAGATCACATCTGAGTTGTTCACCTTTGCAATTCCACTGCCTTCCACACTGTCTAGAATATTTTAGGTGTTCAGTAAATGATGGGGAATGATCATTTGACTAAGAATAATTCATAATATACTAAGTTTATAAATGCTGAGGTAGGTATCTGGAGAGATTTTCACTTGCTAAAGTCACATAGCTTTCATTCAAGACCAGTAAAACTGCAGTGCAGTTTTCTTTCTTGCACTTGAAAGTTGTTCAGCATGGTGCTGTGCAGCCCAAAGTTCCATGGCTTCCTTGTGGGAGTTGTCACAGGCATTGAAAAGGTGAGAGGAAGGAAAAGGGGAATACGATTCTATATCCCCAAATAAGTTCTACTCAAATTTATGTATTTTAATACAATTTAAAAATAAAAGATAAACATGGGAAAACAACCAAAGATGCAGTTAAAAGGCACATCACTGTACAATGCTGTCTTCTTCATAAGATCCTCGTTGTTATTTTAAGTGAATTTATATATGCATGTGACAGTCATTTTCTTTTGTGTTCTAGTGGTAAATAGTTCTGAAATGTCAGCATAATTAGTATATACATTCATAATATAGAAGGATACATTTAAATTTTTCATTAAGATAATGAATAAATCATATCAAATACTTTTATAGATATTAAATGCCCACGATTCATTTTAACATTATTATTAATATTTTTAACTATCATAAAGGTTAATAAGGGTTGTAAAACCCCACAGACTTGGATGAAGAGGTGCGACAGGACAATCTATTTCCAGGTAGAAATTTTAGCTGCCTTATCTATCTTGGAGCACAGCATGGCTATGATAAATGAGATCAATTTTGATATTGTATAATTATTGAAGTGTCCACAAGATGGCAGATACAGAGTCTCAGATGATTTATTCACTGGCACGTGACAAATATGCCCAGTAAGCCCTAATTTACAATGCTAGTCAAGCTGATTGCAACAATTAAAAAAATGAAAACTTTCCACTTCCTATCTATATTAGAATACATGTCACAGTAAAGCCTTTAAGACAACAGTCAGCCTCATGCCAGGCTGTACTGGTTACTAAAAGAACAATCAAAGAACTACTACTGTTCAACTCTCCCTAATTGTTTCAAAACAAATAACCATCCTTTATATGTATAACTCAAAGATAAATTTATGGTGTAACAAGATTGCTTCTCATAAAATACTGATGAGAGCCACTCTTTTTGGAATTTTCTTATCTACAATGTTGGGAAAGAAATATTTCAGTCTCTCACAGAAGCTGCATTGTTTGTGAATTAATAGATGTTTAAGCCTTATAGAAAAGTTGAAAGAACAGTTTTATGAACACTCGTTTGAACCCTCACCTCAATTTCTCATAACATTATGTCATGCTCTTGCTCTTTCTTTGTATATACACATACACTATTTATATGTATATACCTATTACACATTATTTATATTATATATTACTTATTTTATAACATTTACATTTATAGCACAAGCAAAGTTGATTTTTGCTGAACAATTTCAGCATAATGTGGATATCAAGACACCTCACCCTAAATACTGCAGCATACTCTCCTACAAGTAGGAATATACTCCTACCTAAGCAATATGTAATTATCACTCCTAAGAAAAGGAACTTTTATTTCATTAATATCTAATACAAATTTTATGTTCAAACTTTTCCCAATTGTCCAAAGAACATTTTATAGAAAGGATCAATAAAAGATTATGGACCATACTTCTGCTATTTAAAAAATATTATTTAATCTAGAATGGTCCTTCTTCCACTTTTTAGTTTTTCATGACATTGAATTTTTGGAAGTTTCCAGAATGCTATAGCATGTTACACACTCTGTGTACATCTGTTTCTCTGTGATTAAGTTTGAGTAAAATTTTTTTGCAGATATTAAGATGTTATATTTTCTTTGTGCAACATATAAAGATGTTAATAATGTTAGACTGTTCTATAATCAAGGGATGCTAAGTCTAATCATTTTGATAATTGGTGGCCTGAAGAATCTGTACTATAAAACTGCATTTTCTCATTTATAATTAATGAATATTCTTTTTCTTAGAGGTTTTTTTTTTATTAAATTATTGATTATAAAAACTTTTACCCACTGTTTCTGGTGTCTTTTTTAAAAAAATGATTTTATAAGGCTAAAAAAACTAAAGTTTTTAAATTAAAATTCATTCCACAGATACTCACTGAATGTCTTCCATGTTTGAGACTTTGTATTAACTGATAATACAAAGAATAACATGAATGACATGCCCCTTCAGTCAAAAAGTATAAAGCCTAATGGACGAGAAACTATAAATGACTAGACATAGAATTTAATAATTTTAATATAAATTTTAGGAAGAGCCAGAAAGCAAATTAATACCATACTATGAGGGAAAATGGTAATGCATGAGTATAAATCAGATAGAGTGACTAGAGAACTTTTCTTACAGAGTTGGCATGACGTGTAAACAGACCCTAAGTATATATGGAACAAGAAGTGTGGGGCATTGAGAATTAAGTGCTTGAGGAAATGGTTAAGATAGAGACCAGACCAATCTAAATAATTTTTTAAAGATCATTCTGCCTGCAGTGTTGAGAATAAACTTTGAGTGTAATATTAAATGTAAGAAGACTTGTTAGAAAAATACTAAATTAACCCAAGTGAGGAATCAGGCTGAGACTGGCAAAGGCAATGAAAGCACAAGGGAGATCCAACTACATCAGTTAAACATGGCATATTATGGTTACATGAAAATGTTTATATCAGTGACATGGCTTAGAATGATAAATATTTTAAGTATTTGCTTCTAAGAAATGAGGAGAGTCCTATTTAGTTCAGATGGATTTCTTGATAACAACATTGCTTGTTATTTTGTCTTTCGTTTTATTTTTGAGTGTGTGTGCGTATGTTGGGGGTAAGGGTAAAAGAAAGTATTGAGGAAATGGCTATGGATTCAAATACAGATATTATTTCCCCATTCCCCAGCTTTACTGAGACATTGCTGACATAAGATATGCCAGTGTAAGGTGTGCAATGGGATGACTGGATACACATTTATGCAGTTAACTTTTGAATAATACAGGGGTTGGGGCGCCGATCCTCTGTGCAGTTGAGAATTTGAATATAATTTTAGAGTTGGCCCCCTGTATCTACATTTCCACATAATCCTCATATTATTGGACCCATGCAGTTCAAACCCATGGTGTTCAAGGGTCAACTGTATTACAAAATGATTACCATAATAAGGTTATTTAACATCTTTATTCCCTCATGTAGTTTTAATTTGAGCTTATGCTGATAATATTCAAGATCTACTCTCTTAACTTCCAAGAATAGAATATGGTATATAAATATTTTTTTGTCTTTAGTCGTTTTAGAGCTGTACCCACAGCATATGGAGGTTCGCAGGCTAGGGGTCAAATCGGAGCTGTAGCTGCCAGCCCACACCACAGCCACAGCAATGCAGGATCCAAGCCCTGCATCAGGAACCTACACCACAGCTCACAGCAATGCAAATCCTTAACCCACTGAGCGAGGCCAGGGATCAAACCCACATCCTCAAGGATACTAGTCGGGTTTGTTGACCACTGAGCCACAACGGGAATTCCATAATATGGTATTTTAATTATAGTCACCACACTGTAATTAGTACCCAGATCTTATTTATTTTAAAGCTTGGAGTTTGTATCCTTTACAGACATCTCTGCATTATTCCCAATCAATCCCTCTCCCTCTCTCTCTACAAAAAAAAAAAAAAATATATATATATATATATATTTATATATATTTCTGTATCTATATATCTATATATCTTGTCTTTATCCATTCACCTGTTGATGAACAGTTAGGCTGTTTCCATGTCTTGGTTATTGTGAATAATGTAGCAATGAACATGGGAGTGCAGATTTCCTTTGAATACACATCCAGAACTGAGATCGCCAGATCATACGGTAGTTTTATTTTTAATTTTTAAAGGAATCTCCATACTATTTCCAATATTGGCTGTACCAATTCACAGTCCTACCCTACATTGCACAAGGATTCTCTTTACTCTACAATGACAGAAATATTTGTCGTTTTTATCTTTTTGATAATAGCCATTTTAACAGGTATTAAGTGAAATCTCATTGTGGTGTTTATTTGCATTTTCCTGATGACTAGTGATGTTAAACATCTTTTCAGATATCTGTTGGCCCTTGTATGTCTCTTAGGAAAAATGTCTATTCAGGTCCTTTATTTTATTTGTTTGTTTATTTATTTATTTAGGGATGAACCTGGGCATATAGAAATTCCCAGGCTAGGTGTCGAATTGGAGCCTCAGCTGCTGGCCTATGTCACAGACACAGCAACATCAGATCCGTACCGCCGTCTGTGAACTACTAAGGGTCAGGGTAACACCAGATCCTTAACCAACTGAGAGATGCCAGGGATCAAACTGACATTCTCATGGATGGTAGTTGGGTTCTTAACCCACTAAGCCACAATGGGAACTCAAAGCCCTTTTGTTTTTTAATAGAATTGTTTTTCGTTTGTTTTGTTATTGAGTTGTGTGAGTTCCTTTTACATTTCGGATGTTAACCCATCAGATATATGGCTTCCGAATACTTTCTCCCATTCCATACTTTGCCTTTTATTTTGCTGACTGTTTCTTTTGTTGTTCAGAAGCATTTTAGTTGGATGTAGTCCTACTTAATTTTTGCTTTTGTTGCTTGAGCTGTTGGTGTCAAGTAGAGGCTGAGATATTCTTACATGGAATTTTATATTTATGAATGTCCTAAAATATGTATCATCTGAATCTTATTAGCTTTCATTTCCCCTTTTCATAATATACAGTTAAAAGAAAAATTTATGCTTTGCCCCTATATCATCCATCACAAACAAAAAGCGCAGGTTGTGGGTATTTTAAAAAAATAGTTTAAAAACTACAATTCTGGGCCAGCTTAAAAAGAATCAACTACAATTCTGGGCCAGCTTCAATTCACTCCTGATTTAGCTTCTTCTCCACTCCAAGTCTGCCTAAATTCTGACCTTTGGAATTGTCTTCCAAATTTATCCTGTTTCTTTTATCATATACTGTCTAAACCTTCCTGCTTTTAGAGGCCATGGCAGGATCTCTTCCCTTGTACTTGCCCCTGGTACTTTGAGTCCCAGGATCTGACTCTGAGTCATTTCATTAGGTTCTCTTTGGCATGGAATTCAAACAGATTAATACACACTTGATTTCTAAGTCCTCCAAAGATCACCCTAAGATCTCGAGCCTTGTTATAACAGATGCAGAAAATAACTCAATAAGTGCTCATGATGGCAGTAACAAGTTAGTCATTTTCAAATTACCTCTCTTTGGAGGGGATGTTGCCTTCAAAGTCTCAAATGCTGGTTTCTTGAGAATGTCCTCAAATGTTGGCACATTCACCTTTGCACAACAGATTTAATATTTACTCTCAGTGATGAGTTATGCAGCATCAAATTTAGGGAAATAATGGGTAATCTAGTTAGAAATTTCCTTTTAATCTTTTAAAAAAAGTAGTTTGAATGCATAAAATCCCCTCTTCCATCTCCAGGACCAGTAAACTTACTCTGAGGGCCATTTCAAAAAGCAAATCTATTCCAAGATACAAACATCAAACTGATAATTGCTTTTACTGGGTGGGAAACATACTTTGTTTCACTTCTTCCAACCTCATAAGCCAAAGCTCCATCTTACCCCAGACCAGGCCCACTTTCTGCTCCTTAAATATTCAAAAACTCAAGTAGAACACAGTGCTCTTTCAGGAAAATTTTGTAACACATGTAATAGAATTTCCTGGCTGTTAGATAAAATTGTGACAATATAACTGCTTTTCCTATAGCCTAACACTACAAAAGAGGAAGCAGTTAGGTGTAGAAATGTGGAAATAAGGTTTAATCTCTTAAAGATTTGCTCTCAGAAGATGTAATTCAAACTGTGATTTTCTGGATTGGAAAATATTACTTCTTTCAGTTTTAGAAATCCTTGGATTTTTGTTCATCAGGGTTTTCTTAGTGCATTCTGCACAAAAGCAGCCCTGGGGCAAGAAACATTAAGAGCAGAGTTAGAATGAAGATTTGATTCTTGAAAAGAACAGCATTTATAAGCATGTTCTATTCCTCTGTTTGGCATTCTATTTTCCCATGGAAGAATAAGGACAGAGTGATTTTATTCTTAGAGTTCTAGGTCACTTGCATCCCAAGAGCTCTGAAAATATGCTTTGTGACATTTTAAAATTTTCTAATTTTTTTCCATCTATAAACAGAGAAATTACTATTCCTGAGATATATCATAAATTTAGGTCATGTCAACATGTCAGAGAAACACAGGAAGTTCAGAGTTGCCTTACAACAAAATTATCAAGTCAGTCAAGTGTGTCTTTTGTGAGTGTATCCTCCAAGCAGGCTTTTCTAATTGACCTTGGTGCTGGGCTGAGGGCAGGTCACTGTTCTTAGACTATTATTCCTCACCCATTTCTTCTCCTCAGCTTGATACTAGAGTCTTCATTAACTGTATTTAAAAATACTTTAAAGAGATTAGAGAGAGATTAAGGATAATATTAAGAATCAGATGTGAACAAGGTAATGGAAACTTATAGCAATAGAGAACGTTAAACCTTTTCCTGCAAGTTAGCGTTGTTTTTTTTTTTTTTTTTTTGTAGGGCTGCAGTAGCAGCATATGGAGCTTCCTGGGCTAGGGTTCTAATTGGAGCTGCAGCTACTGGCCTACATCACAGCAACGCAGGATCCAAGCCATGTGTGCGACCTACACCACAGCTCACAGCAATGCCGGATCCTTAACCCACTACCAAAGCCAGGGATCGAACCTGCATCCTCATGGATACTAGTTGGGTTTGTTAACCACTGAGCCACGATAGGAACTCCAACTTAGTGTTCTTGATTTCACCAAACTTGATGTTGTGCTTTTAGTTCAAAAAATGTATTAAGCACTTATCATGAGCCTTGATATGGTGAAATTTCAATGCGTATCAGTTGTTTGCTTTTTATAATTATCTTTCTGAAGGGAGTTTAACACTTAAAAGAAAGACTTTAAATTCAAATTAGAATTTTAAGAATGAGAAAGAGAAAGGGAAATCCTCATTCACTGAGCCTCTATGATATGCCAGACACTATTCAAGAGAACTTAACGAGTGTTCAAATTAACCCTCCTCAGCCCTGTAAGAGACGTATACTTTCATATAACCAACCAATGCCTTTTTATAAATGTGGGAACTAACAGAGGTTATTACAGAGCCTGATGTTCAAATGGAGGGAAAGTCTAGATTACAACACAGTTTTTTTTGACTCCAAATTTTATTTTACAACTCCCCAAACCTCACTGATAAGCATTAAATAACAGTCTAATCAGTAGAATGCACTGCTGTCTACAGATGAGTGATTAGTTCTGGAGTCAAGTTCCAGTGTGTTTTTGAACGGCTGATCACAATGGCAATCAAATGTACATCTAAGTGATGAATTTGATCCAACAGGTATTATTGAGAACTTGTTACCTGCTGCTTGAATGGCAAGCTCTCAGCTTTTATGGTGTCTGACTGGATTTGAGCAAACCTGTTTTTATCCCCTAAGATGTGCTGATAACTTCGTATCCTCAACCTGATTTAAGACCTTGATTACAATAAACAACATGAAGTCCTCCTCCACTGGCTTTCTTTACACTGGTACCTTCACTTGCTCTTTTGAGCAAAAGTTTTTAATGCCATTGCTCCTTATTAGATTCCTATCTTCTAGAATAGATATACCAAATCTGTCTGTTATGGATCCATTAGAAATATATTGTATGTATATTTTCTACATATGCTTATCCTTTCTGACCTTTTGTACAAATTAGAGACGTCTCTCCTTGACATTACTTTTGTGTCAGCAATTTGTTCCAATGTAGTGATTTTGATTGGACAATTCATTTTTTTATTTGCTTACTGAAACAAATATACTAATATCCTTTGTCTGTAATATAAATGCCTTGTTTTTGTGCAGTGCACAGCCTAAACAATCCAAAGAGTTGGCTATGAACTGTTAACAATTATTTATCAAATATCTATGTGCTATGATAATTTCAGTAAAAACAAACAGAAAGGCCAAACATTTTTCCTTCATGGAGCTTAGATTTTGTAGAAATTACAAATAACGATTAAAAGATAAATGAGAAAAATATATATTCAATTGTTGAAAATGCTAAGGAGAAAAAATAAAGTGATGAAATTAAATATAAAATGTCAGTTTTTAGCATTTATACATATACCCATATATTATGTTTTAGAATTTACACATATATCCATATATTCTGTGCATCATTAAATATACACAAAAATATAAATTAAAAAAATTATATGAACATAAACATGAATGGAAATTCTAATATCATGTCAGCAGATGCTCTTATATCTGTATTTGTAGACCACAGCTGAAGAGTAGCCCTGCTATTAAAGTCCAGTAGGACTTTCTGTGATGTTGGAAATGCTCATTCTCTGCTACCTACAGATTTAGACTTTAAAATGTGCCCAGTGAGACTGAGGAACTGAATTTTAAATTTTCTCTAAAATTTAAATAGCTGAAGTGGTTAATGGCAACATGGCTATAGAGGAAGCAAAGTTCTGTTAAGGATACAGTTTCTGAGACCAATAGAAATTTATCTCTTACCGATGATATCCATTTTTCCCTCAGACACTATACATAGCCCAATTCAAACTGGATTAATGATATGCTTCCTCCATTCAGTCTTTTGGCTTCCTCTGAATTCCAGTGTGCCTAATTAACTCTGCCTAACTCTGTTCTCTGTACACCTGCTGGGTTATTATCTTCTAATTGTAGGTCAATGCTGTCCTTGGCTCCAACCATGTGGTCCCCTACATCTGCTGGCTCTACATATTGCCACAGTAGCCACTTCTCTACTTAATCCTGAGGTTGTCCTCAGATCCCTTCTGTTATGGCATGCTGTCACCATATCATCCAAATCTTCAGAAATTGATTCTGTAATAGTTAGGGTATTAGCCCTGGGATGCTGTTTGTGTTGTGTTGTTCTGCTTTTCCAAAACCCTCTTGGGAACTTAACTAAAGAGCAGTCTTATCTTCCAGTCTCATCTTAAACCATTGTTTGAGGCCAACATGTACTATTAAACAGCTACATAAAACCCTCCTAAAAGAGTTCTTCTATGTTTAATACTGGATTAAGTCATTCTGCTGGATTTCTACTTGCTTCTCCAGAACAGAGTGGCACTAAATGTGCAAAATTATTTCGGAGTCTCTTGGAGAAAAAGTAGTAAGAAAACTAGGTTCAAGAAGGTTGGCTGCCTCAGGCTGTACCAAGTTTCTCCAGGCTACTGCCACTCCAAGGGAAGCCTCATTAGAAGGATACCTATGCTAGAGTAGGTCATCAAGAGCATCCCAACAGGAGGAGGATGGTAAACAGCTTCAAATAAACAGCTCTTTGTCCCCTAAAATTCTGTGCACACTTGGACAGACAGCTCATGTCAGGATCTGCTTTATTCACAGGGCATGACCACACACATTACACATCCCCAGCAGGTCATCCAGCAGCCCCAAATATAGCAAGAAAGATCAAAACTCCTGAATTCAGCCTGGGGCTTGCTCATCTAAACAGAAGATGAAGCATCAAAGCTAAAGTTAAGGAATTCTTTTTTCCCAGGCACCCATGTAAGCCTAGCGAGACTGATGTGAAATAAGGAGAAAGTCTAAGCAAAAATATTAAAAATAGTATTGAACCACATAAAGAGTTACAGGGAGGAAGAGTTGTGCACAAAAATTGGTTTATTTTGGTGTAAGGCAGTGAAAAAATCATGGTATTATAAAGCAGAGTAAATTGACACCAAAGAAACAAAAGATTGGAATTCCACAAGAAGAGAAATTAATTAGAAAACTGCACAAAGAAGAGTATTGATGAATACATAAAAGAATCGGTTCTTTAAACACACCAATAAAATAGAGAAATGTTTAATTTAAAATATTGAGAATGAGAAAGCAGTTGTATATAAAGTTCTGTAATAATTATGTTTTAATATTTTGATGAAATGAATAGCATTGGAAGAACATATAAATTACTCTCATTGACTAAAAAAAGAGAAATAAGCCTGATAGACTCCACACCATAAAATAAATTGAAAAAAAAAGATCAGAAATATCTATAAAAATCTGACCAAAAGTGGTTTTAAAGAAATTTCTTATAACCCTTGGGTAACAAATAATTCTCATGATATTTAATAATTCCTGATTTAAAAGTATTTGTATATAATACAAACGAACTTTTCTATGAAACAGAAACAGACTTACAGATGTAGAGAACAGTCTTGAGGCTGCAAACGGGGAGGAGGTGAGGGAGGGATGGATTGGGAATTTGAGATTAGCAGGTGCAAACTATTTATATACGTATGTATGTATAACTGAATCACTTTGCTCTACACCTGAAGCTAACACACATTGTAAATCAACTATACTTCAATGAAATAAATTTTTAAATACAGGTATTTTTAGCCACACCAATTATAGCCTTTCTAAGACTAGAAAATGGTAAAAGGTCATAAGCCAGGACCACCTGCACTGGCAGGGCCACCTGTTCCTTCAGGAGCACCTATACCAACACGTCAAAATGAAGATAGAGAGAGAAGCTGGTGTCAGTGTCCAGGAAACACAGATCATATTTTCAGGGCAAGTGAAGAATGAAAACAACTTGAAAATGAGGTAGATGAATATATATCATCTTCCCAGTATCAGCAAAGTTCTGAATAAACAAAGGTTAACAGAAGGTATTTAAAAGGACCTTGGACAAAGGCAAAAGAAAATAGATGTAAGAAACAGCATTACCTCCAAAATAATGTGTATTATTTTAGAAAAGGATATAACTACATCAAAATACATTATCAAAACTAAAATCTGTCCTACTGACACCAAAGCAAAGAATTCAGAAAATTTTTAAAAGGCAAGCAGCTATATATTACCAAAAGACATGCTTAAAATGTAAAGTTTTGTAGAGTACATGTAAGAATAATAAAGTAGGGTTTTCAAGACTAGTGTCTATATTTCTTAGTATTGATCTTAGTGGCATAAAGAACAAAAATTTTGGTATTTTTGTAGATTTTGAGGTCAGGAAGTACCAAGGCACAGTAGGGATGATCATCTATGTTTCACGATGTCTGAGACCTCAGCTGGGAAGACCTGAATGGCTGGAGGTTATTGACATGCCTGGGGGCAGATATCTCCTGGAGGCTCCTTCCCTTACATCTGCAGAGCCTGGGGTACAGCAGCGGAAAGACTGAACTCATCTGGGGCTGTCATTAGTGTACCTGTGATCTCTCCACGTGGCTCAGGCTCCTCCTAGCTGCATGGGTGGGTCATGAGAAGGAGATTTACAGAGGCAAGCATTTCAAGAGAATCAGACATAAGCTGTGTGACTTTTCATGACCTAGCTCAGCAGTCATAGAGTATCATTTTTATCAAACTTCATTGGCTGATGCAAAGTTAAGTCCATCTGGATTCAAAGAGAGGTATGTATAGTCCATCTCTCCTTGAGAACTTTTCTAAGTCTTCATAAAAACATACTATATGGAGTCCAAAGCTAAAAGCACTAAACAGGACAAATTCAACCACTTTATTTGCTACAGAGTACCACTGACAGTGAAGTTACAATTGTTAAGAATCTCTATGTGCTAAATTATATCAAAATGCGTAGAGCAGAACAGTCCCCTCTCTAATTTTTCAAGTCGTCTCAAAAATATAAAAGACCTAATTTTCCATACAAATTAAGGTTAACCTGATATATTTAATTAAACATTTTACAGAGTAGGGAAAAAGCACATTTTTTTGTGTGTCAATTGATAACTTCAAAATTAACGTATGTTAGGCCACAAAGGAAATGTCAATAAAATCTTCAAAGCATAAATTTTATGGGCCATTTTCTCTGCCTCTATACTTCTTGTAATAAAACTAAAAATAAATAGAAAAAATAAATGTTTAACATTTAAAAGCAATAACATGGCAATTAAAAAATCTTCTAAATATCATGTGTCAAAGAGGAAATCAAATCTGCAATTATAAGCTCTTTACTAATTAGTGAAAACGACAACACATGGTAAAATGTATCGGATGCAGCTAGCTCTGAACTCAGAAGAACATAAATACATACTTATTTTATATACTTAATTCCTATCCATACATGTTATGGAAGAAAGTTCCAATATTACTATATTTTTATCTGTTCATCTAGCTATCTAAACTATCATCTGTATATCTATTCAATGTTTATTTCTTTTGTCTGTGTGCACTACAGTTGGCATGGCAGGAAGTAATCCGTGCTTATCAATAGGATATCAATTCAATAAATATGACATTACTTCAATAAGTTTTGGAACCTCCATATAATTTAAATGTATGTACTGTTATATGAACATGGAATATTAGAATGCTATAGTAAAATGAAGAAGACCTGAAAGGAGGCTACAGAAGAAAATTTTGCTTGAATGTAGGAACCTTAGAAGATTTTAACTCAATGTAATATGTAACTCAGTTCTGATAAATGACATGAGGGAGCATCTACTGGAGGGTTCTGGAAAATGTTTTCTTGTTCTTAAATGGGTGAAAGAATTCCTTTTTATAAATTTAATACGTCTCTATTTGCATATTATGTTAGCTAATGCTGTAAGTAAATTGCTACCACAAGAGCTAAGTCAAAATGCTGAAGATTGCCAGTAGAAGAGGAAAAGTACCTATTTTGAGTCAGTGAGTAAACCAGCCTGGGAGATGCTGCCTTCTCTTGGAATTTATTATGTAAGATATTAACTCTTTCTACTGTTTCAGTCATTTGAGCTGCTATACCCTCTCATTTGCAGCTAAGATCATTTTATAAAATACACATCAAAAATATTACTGGGCACTAGATTGTGTACATTCTGTATTTTTCTCTCTTTTTGTCCATGATTTTTTGTATAATGTCTACATTACAGAATCTGACAATGTTTTCGTTTGATGAGACTTTCTTATTTTTTCTAAAACCTCTGTACTCTTCAATTCTTGGATCAGTTTCCCAAACCATTTGTTAGAAAAACAATGGAAGAACTACATTATGTCAAATAAAGATGAGAATGACTTCAAGTACTATGTACCTTGGCATAATTATGTCTTACTTCATAATAGCTCCTGAGAGATCTTATCCTCAGAATTATGTAGGGTATGACATACTGAGGGAAAAGCTATTTTTAACTAAATGTTATGCAAAGGAAAGAAATAGCTGGAGTTTGGCAAATGCCTGATATTAAATCAGAAGAAATAAAAATAGTAGATATTTAAATGGAGGAGTCTCAGATAACAAGAGAATAACCTAAGTAAGTCTTGGAGATTATTTCTCCAGCTCTTTCTGAATATATATATGAGGCAAAAGTTTAAAGCATTTATCCCATATTCAAGGCAAGGAAACATATCATATAATATTAAAGGACATTGAGAATCAGTAAAAAAAGCAACAAATATCAACAAGTAATTTGACATGTCAAGATTATGTGATTTTAGGCAATTGGAGTATTTTTGAAATGTGAAGGAGAAAATGAAAAACATTATGTGTGAAGGAACAATAAAATATCAGTGCAATAGAAAGAAAAGAGTAATAAGTGTAAATTAAAAAAATTCAAAAAAAAGTAAACAAAACAAAACAACACCTTGGTTAGTTGTTATTATCTTCATTAAATTCCTAGGAGATCTTTGAGATGCCAATCAGATGTTTGTAAGAGCTTCTTATTCTGACCTAAACTCTCTATGCCTCAGTTCCCTGGTTCATTAAGTTGTTCTCACAAGAAGTAGAGGAGTTCTAAGTTGGCTGTGTAAACACCAGTGAATGAAGCTGAAGTCGTGAGAAGAGAGGACTGAGACTGGGCTATCAGGATCCAGGAGTTGTGTTCCAGAAACACAACAGGAAACACCCTAGGTTAGGTGGGAATACTCAAACCTAGAAATAAGTGTAAGAGGAACATGATCTGAAAAGGCAAGGCTCTGGAGCTTCAGAGCTCCTAGAAATATCAGAAGCAGAAAGAGCAGGAATTTCCAGATCAATAAAAGAGAAGTTAATGAAATTTAAAGGTCTAAATTGTTTCTAGGCCTGGGGTACACCGCCTGTAGTAGTTGTTTGTGAGACTGCCACTTTATCTCTCTCTCTGGTTTACGGCATGGAAAACAAGTTTCTAATTCTGGGTAATAATTTCTGTGGAACTTGTCACTCTGGGCAAGAGGATTTATATGTCAATGTGAGACCCTCAAGAATTCTCTTTTACTCTGTCTACAATGACTAGCAGAATTCCAAAAAGATACTTGTCTATTACTCTGGGTCCTTCAGTGAGGATAAAGCAAAGCAAATGCTCCAGAAAACCTACAGCAGACTTACAGCATTAGGGCGAAATAAACCTTTTTTTATTAAAACACTGAGAATACTGGCTTATCACTGCAGCATAACCTATCTTATGATTAAACTAGATTGGCCAGTACATCCGTGTTTATGATAGAAGCAGAGGCAAATCCATTGTAGAGGATAACTTCTCCATAGAGATCCTCAGTAATAGCCAGTAGAACTGCATCAGATAACATAACTGTATAAAGAACACCAAATGCACAAGAAGGCAAACCACCATGAGTCATAAGCAACAGAAATAAGCAATAGCAGAGTTATATCCACCAAGACTGAAGACATTGAAAAAAATTTTTTTTTGCCCACCCCCAAGGCATATGGAAGTTCTTGGGCCAAGGATCAAATCTGAGCCACAGCTGCAGCTACAACCTGCACAACAGATGTGGCAACACTGGATACTTAATCCACTGTTCCAGGCCAGGGATCGAAACTCACACTGCTGCAGAGAAAATGATAGATCCTTAACCCACTGAATCACATAGACAATGCTGTGATAGATCCTTAATAACCCACTGCATTACAGCAGGAACTCTGACACTGGAATTTTTACAATTAGAATATAATATATCTGCATATGGACTGCTTAAGGAAGTAAACAAAGTTACGAAAGAAACAAAAAAAAACATCAAAAAAACGGACTTTAGCAAGCAGAATAGAAGTTTTACATATGAACAATATAGTCAGTGAAAACAATATCTGACTCAAGAGCTAAGTTAAATAGTAAACTAGGTACTACTGAAGAAAGAAGTATAACGTGAGCTGGGATATACATGTATCTATAAAGATATAACAAAGATATGCAAATGTACATATGTATTATATTTTATATTTATAAAATTTATCCAGAATGCAGCAAGAGACATAGGGAAATGAGAACCATGGAAGAGCAACAGAGACATGATGGGTAGAAAAATAACTGACATACTCAAAGTGTAAAATCCAAATTGAGAAGAGATTTTATTTAAAGAATAAATGGCTTCAAGTTTTCCAAAACTGGTAAGATTCCAGCCCAAGTTGGATAAACAAAAAGTAAGTTATGACTGAACATATGGTAATGAAACTGAAGAGAGCCTGAGAGAGAGAAAGGGAGGGAGAGAGAGAGAGTTCCTGAAAGGAGCCAGACAAAATGTAAGAGAATGACCGATACAGGAATAAAGTTAGAGTGACAGAATACTCCTAACCAAAAATAGGGAATGGTATTTAAGCATTTATTAATTGAACAATTTTGCTTTTAGTGTTTCATTTTACTGTCACTGTTGTAACCTCCAAGGATGCAGCAATGAGCAAAACTGAAAGGGTCTCTGCTGCCATGGAACTCACATTCATACAGGAGAAAAGAAACTTAAAAAAGTAAATGACATAACATAAAAAAAATAATTTCATAATATTTAAACGATATGTAGAAATAAATAAGGAGTTAGAAAGTGCACTGGGTAGTTTAGATGAGGTCATCAAAGATACACTTAATGGTGAAATGTCAACTGAACAGAACTTTCTAAATAAGAGGGACCCATGCAAATAATTGTGAGCAGTCCTTTGGGCCTTGAGGTATGAATGAATGGACACAGAGATAACGGAGTGCAGGGAAAGGGGAAAATAGCACGACATAAAGCAGCAAAGGTAGCAAGACTTCATAGGAGATGATATTGTTTTAATGGGGAAATAACATGAATGAAATTACATTTTCAGGAGTTTTCTCTTTCTGCTATTTAGAAAATTAAATATAGAACCTTGGTGCACAAAGTGTTGATTGTATATATATTTTTTTCCTCAAAGCCAAGGTTGGAGCATGTGTCTTGGGTCTCTTCCAGTTCAAGTAAGAGAATTAGGTAATTTAAAATGGATTATTTTTTTTTTTTTAATTTTATTTTGCTTTTTTTTCCCCAGGGCTACACATGTGGCATACAGAAGTTTGCAGGCTAGGGGTCGAACTGGAGCTGCAGCTGCCGGCCCACACCACAGCAGCACAAGATCCAAGTCACATTTGCAACTTATACCACAGCTCATGGCAATGCTGGATACTTAACCCACTGAGGGAGGCCAGGGATTGAACCCACATCCTCAAGGATGCTAGTCAGGTCCGTTACTGCTGAGCCACAATGGGAGATCCCTAAACTGGCTTAATTTTAAAGGACTTTTAGCCCCAACCAAACAAAATTTCAATATTAGCTAGCTTCAGGCTTGATTTGACACAAGGAGTTAAAAAGATACTAAGTTGAACCTCCATCTCTCAGAAAAACCTTCTTTATGTGATATGCATGCTGGCTCTAGCAGCCTGAGACTCCAATCATAATAGTATTTTAACCTCAGCACGAGGAAAACTTCTTCCTTGACAGCAATGAAGTACTCTGTGTGAGGAGAACTCCCATTTGCCTCCTTTTGATGACATTTCTATTCCTTAAACTTTCTTTAGTCTTAGGATTTGGGCATTCTGATTAATAAGGTCAAAGCCATCTTTCTAATGATGTGCAGTTGGCAGGGAAAGAAGTTAGTTTCTCGTAAATCACACAGCATGGTTTGGCCATATAAGAGAGAATAACTCTTACCAAAGAAAGGTGGGGGAGTGTTTGCCAGGAAAGAAACAGTTATCAACAGAAGAAGGATAAAAGGAAGTCTGCCCATTTCTGAAAATAAATTAGTTCACATGACTTCATGTTGTTTGGTTTTCTTAGTAGGACCAACATAACAGTCGAGGGATATTCTCTTAGTGAAAATTAGCGTGATTTTTTCCCCAATATAATTTAATTAGATATCACCATTTAGCCTCACAAGGAAGATGATAGGGCAGGTGGAGAACCTGACATTTCTTCAAGTTGGGTACCACACATCTTCTTATAGCAACTGCTGCATGAAAGCAAAGGAAAACACAAGAGAGGTCTCCTCAGATGCCAAAACCCAAAGAAAGACCTCCAAAGAGAATAGTCCATGAGGTACTGGGAGAAATTAACTTTTCTTCTTTTTTTCCCACCAGATAAACTCTTTCTCATGCAAAACTCAGCTGTTTTTCTTTGACCGTTATCTCAACCTTAACTATTCCTGAGGGGTCAAGGAAGGGTGTTTTACTGAACTGACCATAAAGATTGAATGTGACACTGACACTTGTGTAGAAATATTATAACATACAATAATAAACACGACTTTCAATGTTCTTTTGCCAGCATAACAAAGAGTCACTAAATAGAGATGAGGAATCATTAAAGAGAGAAAAAATATTTTAAATTATTCAAATTAAGGTCTCTGTAGCATACTAGATAGAAATAAATAGTTATGGAAATAAAAAAGAAAATTAATACATGAATTTTAATTTCTGTTCTGCATCATTTCGTAGTATATTTGAGCTTTTAAAATCTTGTTGAGGCTGCATCATTTGTAATTGGTCTAAAAAAAGCAATGTCAAAGGAAGATAAAACAGATTTTTTAAGATGCTAATACTGACAATGTCAAAAAGGCATAATTTTTAGAGCTTTATAGCAAATTGTTAGGGTTTAGGTATAATTGAATTTGATTACAGTTGAATTCAGAGACAATCACTTTTTTTCTAGAAAGGGAGAACATTATGGAATAATAAAATAAATCTACCATTTCTTAGAGAATTTTAAATGCATTCATCATTGTTTTATTATTGTAGACATTTCGTTTTAAAAATTAAACATTTATTGAATGGTAGCTTTCTGAGCCCATACATTCATTTCCCTCTTTCATAATTTCCCACTGGAAAATAACCAATACAACAAAGGTAAATTGGGCAAAGTCTCTATTAAGACTAGAAATCAGGAAAATAGTCCTGTCTATAAGATCCCGGGAGCAGTTCTGTTACTTAGAAAACCATATCCCATGTAAGGATGAACTACGGTGACCAATATGGAAAAGAAAACACTTTCTATAGGGAAATCTCAGCCATATAGCTGTCTTCACCAAGATTCCTATCTCATTTTTGGCAAGACTAAAAACCACATCATATACTTCCAACTGCCTCTTTCCTTAAAAATTAGGGAAAACATGCTTGCTTTCCTCTTGTCCTCAAATCAAAGTTTTAGATAGCGATCCATCTAATATAAAAAAGAGTCTCTCAAATCTGGGCATGCACATAGCAGACTTTGATATTTAGTGCGTATAAGACATACAATAAACTAAAGGTTGAAGTAATTCAAGCAATGAAATGTTTTGTAGATAAATTAGAAAGCTCTCCTCCCACCACCACAGTAAACATGAGGTCTGATATAGTAAGAAATGTGAAACAAATAAAAAATGTACTTTGCATCTTCAGGAAAGCATTATTTCAGCAAGATATATACCGCTTTTAAAAAGCAAAAACAATAAATCCAGTGATAGCACATTGTCTATGTGAGAAAATCAGTTCAGTGAGTTAGAAAATTGATGAATTCTACATGAATTTCAGGGGAAAAAGTTTATGAGAGAAATAAGATTATTTAAAAAAAAGAAATATTGAGGATATATCTAGTTAACATGCACATAATATACTCATTCCATAAGGAAAGAAGCAACTCTAATAATGAGGGAATAAAAAATAATACAATGCTAAGATACCATTTCGCACTCATAGGATGGGTGAAAATTAAAAGGAAATCTAATAACATCAAGAGTTTAAAAGATAGCTATCATTCAGTGTCAATAAGAATACAAACCACTTTGGAAATCAACTTGACAATACACACAAATATGTATGTGTATGCATGTGTGTGTGTGTGTGTGTATATATACACACACACACACATGCATACATTTTGACTTTATATTTATCCAAAATACTCATATCTTATAACACAACAATTTCACTCCTCATATACCGTTCTTTGGTTTGGATACTTTCAGAAACAGACCTGGAGATTAAGATTTCAGTGCACATAGCTTATTTGTGAGGTGGTTCCAGGAAATGCCAGCATGGAAGTCAAACAGGAAGGGAAGCCAGGATAGCCTGGGGGAACATGGAGCACCATCTTACTGAAAAACTGTAGGGGAAAGTGGAGCTATTCCAGTCAAGGATAAGTACTTTGGGGCTTTCTTTTATCTCCTTATTCCATGTGCATCACTACTGGGAGCACTGACTCCTGTGTACTTCCAGCCTTCCCTGTGTGCTGGCTGAATTGCTCTCATCTAGGAACTGTCCTCAGGGTGTCCACAGCAAGCAGGTGCTCGTAGTATGCAGCCCTCAGCATACAGAAGAGAGGACTGAAGGAGTAAAGGTGGGGCACTAATAGCGTCAGTTACAATACATTTAAAAAAGCAGATCATGTACAAGGAAATATATTTAAATTTATTTTATATGCATTTATTTATCATAGAAAAAAATGGAAGCAATTGAATGCCCATCCTTAGAAAGATGAATAATAAGATATAATATTAGATACAAGGAATAATCTAGTGCTCTATACATCAACATTACTAAATCTTAAAATCAATAAAAAAATAAGCAGCAGAATGATATATATGCTTATTATAGCCTTTATGTAAACTTAGTAACAAATTATGTACATAAATTATGCATATGTAAAATAACCTTTTAAATGAAAAAAATCCACCATACAATGTAAACATACCTATGTGCATAAAATTTTAACAAAATTTAGAAATACATATGCAAAAATTATGATGCTTTTTACCTCTAGAAAAAATAAATGGGATAGAGATAAACAGCAAAATGGGCTTTACATTTATCCATAATAATTCCTTCTTTTATTAAAAAGTAATTTGTGTTGAATGGTTACATGTCAAAATGTCAATTCTTGGATGGACATTTAGATATTGTTCTCTGTGAATTTCTTTTAAATTTCTCAAAATAAAATAAACGCTGAGAGTGAAAGATGGAGAAAAAGCAATAAAATAAATACTAAAAGTACTCCCTGAGCCGAAAAAATGCATTAAAAGTTTAGATATAAAATAACATAGGCGACTGGTGATATATTTGAATTTCATGAATAAGGAAAAAAGGTATTATTTTATTCTTGATTTTAACTTGATTGTTGTACTTGCTTCCATACCCTGTTATTAAAGTACCTGCTCAGTCTCAAGGGCCTGCTCAGTGGGCCACCAGCCAATCACTGAATTTATCCACAAGAGTTGGATATCCTGAGCATATTTGAGATTGGTGCTCAGAAGCTATGTACACATTGTCTCTAATATGAAGTCCATTTTGAAAAGAGAGACACAGCTTTAGTGAGAAAGAGAGCGAGAGTGGGAGGAGGAGAAAGAGAAAGAGAAAGATCTTGGTTACTGAACATAATTAGTTTTTGATTTTAATCTCCTATGAGGTGAGACAAATTCCTGTCATTTGGCTCCAATAGATATTCCTGCATATTTATAAGTCTTCCCTATCAAGAGAAAATTCCTTTTCAAAACTTAGTTTTTTGCTGAGGTATGACTGACATACAAAAATGCCGTAATATTTAATACATATACCTTTCACGGGCATACAGTCATCTGTATGAGTAATATTTAACATATACTCATACAGATGAGTGTATGTCAATGAAATTATCACTATGAATAATGCCATTAACTTAGCCATGACCACTAAAAGTTTCCTCCCTTCCTCTCTTTTGTGATAAGGACACAAAATTTTTAATGGTATGCTACGTTGTACAGTAGAACTCTAGAACTCATTCATCTTGCATAATTAAAACTACATGCCATTTCACCAGCACTTCCTTGATTCCCTTTCTCTCCAGAGTTTGACTACTGGTCAACTGGTACTCTCTTAGTTTGACTATTTCAGGTTCCTAATATAAGTAGAATTGTGTAGTATTGTTCTTCTGCATCTGACTTAGTTCAATTAGCATAATGTCATCCAAGTTTATACATAATGTATCAAATGGCAGGATTACCTTCCTTTTTAAGGTTGAATAATATTCATATATATCTTTAGTATCACATATTACAGTGCTCTTAAGGCACAATTAGTCACATAGTCATGATACCTATTCCAGAAGTGATATGATCAAATGAGAACATTTGGTATCAAATCTAGTTTATATAAGAATTTTATACATATATTTATATATATTAATATTGAAAATAGAGGAAAACATTATTGAATGAATATTCAAGAAATAATGTTGGGAGTTCCCATCGTGCCGCAGCAGTTAACGAATCCGACTAGGAACCATGAGGTTGCGGGTTTGATCCCTGGCCTCGCTCAGTAGGTTAAGGATCCGGCGTTGCCATGAGCTGTGGTGTAGGTAGCAGACGTGGCTCGGAGCCCGCGTTGCTGTGGCTGTGGTGTAGGCCGGCAGCTGCAGCTCCTGTTAGACCCCTAGCCTGGAAACCTCCACATGCCGCGGGTGCGGCCCTAGATAAGGGAAAAAGACAAAAACAAAAACAAAAACAAAAACAAACAAAAAAAGAAATAATGTTAAAATGACAGCTGGTTTACATAAAGAAAATAATAAGTTACACTTCATCTCATGATTTATACCACTTTCATGTGTGCATATGTGTTTCTGTGTGTTTATATACACATATTAAGCATTTAAGTTAAATATCTATACCAGAAAAATGATTTAATGTGAGGATGGTAAAGCCTTATACCAAAGACAGAAAGTACAAAAGATTGACACACTTAAGTATATAAACATTAGAGCATTTCTTGAACAATATATACAGAAGGAAAATGACAAGCTGGGAGAAAACATTTCTAGCATAACACATACAGCATTAAAATCGTAATACAGAGAGAGCTTTTATGTCCTTAAGCTAAAATATGCTTTGAAATGTAAAATCTGTCAGTGCCAAAAATACAGAACTTACAAAAATGAAATATCACCTCTAGTTGAAACCAACTAAAATGAAAGTTCATTCTCATTAGTTATTAAAAGAAACCCAAATTCAATCAGCAGCAAGGTAACCTTTATTACTTACCAGCTGGCAAAGTTGAAAAGGAAGCCATGCCTGGCAGCCACTTCTACAGATATACAAGAATTTAGTTGAAGGAGAAATTTGACTGTTTTTTATATTCAGCAAGATCATTCTCTCCAATCCTCTCAAACTTAAGAGGAAACAGTAAAAAGTCTCTACATATGTTTTTATCTGTCAGCTTTACATTTTAAATTAGGTACTGAATGGTATGCCCAATCTTTCATAAGAGACAATCTAGGCGAATGCTGTCCAATTAAATTTTCTACAATTATGGAAAAGTCCTCAAACTGCATTGTACAGTATGGTACCCATTAGCAACATGTGGCTATTGAGGGTGTAAAATGTGGTTAGCTTGATTCCTTTGTGTCATCCAAAGGAACAACTGCCTCTAACCTTCTCAAAGGCAAATTGACCCTGTAGTTGGTCAGTGACTTCTTCCTCTTACTGACTCAAGGACTTCCTTTCTCTTTATCCCTTCTGTTTTTCTACTCCACACTCCCCACTAGATCATCTGTATGAATGCAGTTTAAGATGTCATACATATCGTTCACCATTGAGAAAAATCTGTCACTAGTCTTTTCCACCTCTATGGACATGTCTATTTATCTCCTCCTGTCCAAAGCAAAACTTGATGAAAGACATTTATAATAGCTCTGTCTACTTCCCTTTACCGAAATCTTTATAGAGCTTCATTCTACCAAAATTACTCTGACCAAAATCAGTTACACCTGCCCTGTTACTAAACATACAGTTATGTCATGTCTTTTTAATAGCTTGACTTCTCAGAAGACCTTGGTACATCTCTAGTGAATTTAAATGTCCACAGCAGGGTGTAGAGAGATACATGATTACTTCTTTCACTCATTAGCTGGTAAGGATGGAAGTAAAAGGCTTTTTAAGGATGTAAAACCAGTTTTAAAACGGTCATCTTGGATAATGGCAATATGACTCTTATTAATGATATACAATGGAGCTACTGATTAGTACACTTAAGATTTGTCCATTTCTCTGCAAATTTACCCTAATATTAATAATAAATTTAAGCAAATATTGGAATTAGTTTAATATATACATGGCAAAGTGAGGTTCATTATTTAATTCTTTCAACTTTTTTGGGTATTTAAATTATTTCATAATTAAACTGGTGGGCAGAAATATTAAGGAAAGAAATTAATGCAGCAGGAGAGAAGTAATAATAAAAGAAATAATGGAAGAAAATTACTTGAACAGAATACTGACTGGAATCTTCAGATTGAAATTTCTCAATTTAAATTTAATCTCTGGAAGAAACAAAATTAAAGCAGCAAATCTTGGAGACCTCTTCAATTCCATTAATAAAGAATTAATATTTCAAAGTTTGATAAAGATTGGACTATTTCCTAACAAATAAATGAAAATCTACTTTATATATGTTTTTTTTTTTAATTATAAGAGAGGAAGGTAGAAAACCACAGAAGAACATCTTGAAACTATTGAAAGAAAAGTACTATAAATAACATATCCTATTTAACCAACATAAAGTTCACATCTCAGATAAATACACGAGTAAATACTCAATATATTTATAAGCAGAAGGTATAAGTTTCAATATTTATAAAGTCAATTCTTAACAAAGTGATAAATATTCAAATTAAATCCATTAAGAAATTAATAGCTTTTTAAAGAAATCTGACAATTCTATTTTAAAATTAACCAAAGTACTATAAATGCTAAAATATTCAAAACAATCTTGCCAAGGAATAGCAAAAAGCATGTTTCATTATCACTGATTTATATTTGTGATTTCTAATTTTGAGATGACAATATAGCTTGAATTTGAAAAAAATCTCAGGAGAAAGCAAAGAAGATCAAATACAAAAAAATGTACTCTTTTGAAAGCACTAGAAAATTACTAATTCAACCGTGATTTGGGGAGTCAAGATTCTGGAAAGAAGAGAACCTCAGAAAGAAGAGATGACGGTTCCTTAAGCATCTCTCCTTGGAAGAACTTGCCCACTTTTGGTGTGATACCAGAGGGTGCAAATCAAGCAGATGGCATTGGCTAGCAGGAGAAGAAACCAGCAGACATCTGGCAGTCCCCTATCCTTTAAAGAATATATGTAGTGATAGCAACAACTTCGTATTCCTGAACTCAGAATTTGAGTCTATGCAGGTTAATTGCCTGGTTAAACAATAACAAAAAAAATCAACATAAGAAAAAAAAATATTTAGCATCATTAAAATATATTATTTAAGTTGTAGACTATTGCCTTTGGGATGGAAAAGCAAGAGACCCTGCTGTATAGCACCAGGAACTATTTCTAATCACTTGTGACTAATCTATGTATGTATTCATAACTGGGTCACCACGCTGTAAAGTTGAAAAATTGACAGAAAACTGAACCAGCTATAATGGAAAAAAAAAATATATATATATATTATTATTTAAAATGTACAGTTTTGAAGCATAAATCACTAAACATGTGGAAACCAAAAAAAAGAATCCTGTCATTTAAGGTTTATATATCCAGTATAACTATATTTCCAACATAAATACAAATTAAAGATAATTTTAGATAAACTAAACTATGAAAATGCATTGATATAGTGGAGTTGGACTATAAACAATGCCAAATAAATTCCATTAGTCTGAAGAGAAATGACACAAGATGATAGTGTAAATCTATGAAACGAATAATAGACATTAGAAATGGTAAATAACTGACTACATAAAATTATATGTATTTACTATATTGCTGTGGTTATGTGGTATATATACTTTTTTCTTTTTTTAAAAAAATAAGTAACTGTTGAAATTAAAATTTATTATGCTATATTCTCGGGTTTACAATATACATAGAGGCATTATGTATCGCAATAATATTTCAAAGAAGGGATGGCACTGTTGTGCGAAGTTTTTATAATTTACCAGAGATATAGAAATTATAACTTGAAATAAAGATGATTATTTCAGTTCAAATCATTAAAACATAATGCAGGAGTTCTCCTGTGGCACAGTGGCTTAAGGATCTAGTGTTTCCACTGCTACAGCTCAGGCTGCTGCTGTGGTGTGGGTTTGATCCCTGGCCTGGGAACTTCCATGTGCCATGTGCATGAAAAAGAAAAATTCACATAAATAGGCTAAGAAGTGAATAAAGAAAATAAAAGGGCATTTAAAAATATTTGTTTAAGACAAAAGATGATAGCAAAGGAGGAACTGAGAACAAAGAAACAAGAGAAACATGTAAAAGCAAATAGCAAAATGATACGTTTAAGACCAATTATATTGACAGTTACATTAAATGTGAATAAGTAAATAATCTATCAAAGGGTAGAAACTGTTAACCTAAAAACAAAACAAAACAAAACAAAACAACACCAAGATTCAATTACTTGCTAATAGAAGGCACTTTAAGTTCAAAAAGCCAAAAAGTTTGGAAGTATGAAAAAATTTAAGACTCAGTGAATTAATTTGAGACAGGTGAAGCTGCTATATTAATATCAGCCCAAAATACTCTAAAATGAGAACTATTAGATACTAATAGAGACATTTCAAAATTACAAAGCAGGCAGCACAACAGGAAGATATAACAATTATGAATATATAGGCATTAAAAGACCAAGCTGCAAAGTACATAAATACAGAATTGAAAGGAGAAATACATAAATCAAAACTAGTTTGAGTGTTCAGTATTCAGTGTTTCTAAGTAACTGATAAAACAAGTAGACAAAACAGATAAGGTATAGAAGACTTGAACAGCACCTTCAACCAGTTTTACCCAACTAGCTACATATAGAGAACAAACCACCCAATAGTAGCACAATATACATTATTCCCAAATGCACCTGAAATATTTATCAGCATAAATAATATAGTTGCAACAAAATAAGTCAATCAATTTTTAAATATTGAAATAACATGAGGTATGTTCTCCAATTCCAAAAGAATTAAATTAGAAATCAAAAGAGAAAGAAATCTGGGAAATTCCAAAATGTATAAAAATTAAATACTGCACTGCTAAATAATGCATGGTTCACACTTGAAATCACACCAAAAACGAGAAAATATATCAAATTAAATAAAACTGAAAATATAATTAAAATGTGTGAGAGGCAACTAAAACAATGCTTAGGGGAAAATGTATAGCATTAAATGATTGTATTACAAAAAAAAAGTAAACCAAAATCAGTGCTCCTTTTCATCCTTAATGAACTAGAAAAATAAACACTAAGTTAAAACCCCAAAGTATGTAGAAGATAGGGCATCAATGATGTTGAAGAAAGGAAACCCCATTTTTTTTCTGTCAAGAACCAATAGCAAAATTTTTAAGATTAGAAGATACGGTCTCTGTCACAGTTACTCACCTCTGCTGCTTTAATGCAAAAGCAGCCATAGGTGATACATAAGCAAATGGGCTTGGCATTCCAGTACTTTACATGCAAAACCAGGAGCAAGACAAATCAGTCCTGTGACTTGAAACTTGTTGACACCTCATATAGAATATAGAAAAATAAGAAGGAAAATCAATAATGTCAAAAGCTAGATCTTCACAAAGAACAAACATATTGAAAAATCTTTGGCTAGATTGATCAAGAAAAAAAGAGAATACAGTATCAGGATTGAAAGAGGTGTCATCTCTACAGATTTTAAAGGGATTATAGGGACAGCAGGGGAAAAAGCTATAAATATGTAAATAAATTTGACAGCAGGTGAAATGGGCCAATTTCCTGAAAAATAGAGATTACCAAAACTAACTCAAGAAGTAACAAACTATCTCAACAAATCTAAATGAATTAACAGGCTGAAGTAGTAATTAAAAATAAAATTAAAATAAAATATAAGAAAGCTCAGGTCCAAGTAGATTCAGTAATAGATACTATGAAACATTTAAAGAAGAAATAATATTGATCTTTAAAAAAATCTTTACAAATATAAAGGAGAGTAGCATACTCTCAATTCATTCTATCAGGCTAGTATTATGTTGATACTAAAGCCAAACCCATCACATAAAACAAAATAAAACAACAATAAAATCCCTATAGACCCCAAACAAAATAAAACAACAATAAAATCCCTATAGAACCATATTCCATATAAACATAGATCTAGTTTCTTGATAAAATATTTACAAATTAAATTCAGCAAAATAATAATATACTATAAACAAGTGGGGCTTATTATTGAAATGCAGGGTTATTTTAGCATCTGAAAATCATTTGATGTTATACACCAAATTAATAAAGGAGTAAAATTATATGATCATTTCAGTAGATATGGAAAAACCCTCTGACAACACTCAAGTTCCATAATAAAATCTTTCATCGAACCAGCAAGAGAAAGGATAATCCTCAATCTGATACAGGTATCTATGAAAAATCTATAACTAATATTATTCTTAATGGAGAAAGACTGATGTTTCAACCTATGCTTCAAAAAAAAATGTCAACTCTGGATACCTCTTTCCAGATATCTTCAACTTTTCCATTTGTTCTGCTCCTAGGTCTGGAAGTTTGATTGTGCTCTGGCAATCAATTTTGTGCATACAAAAGAAAAGATGATAAACTTATAGAGCACTGACATTACCAGACCACCCACTATACTAATTTCTTTACAGATATTTTCTTGGTTAATTCTTAGATAAACTCTTAGAGATATATATCCTCTTGATGATCTCAAAGGTTAATTTTCTTGAACTTATAGAATTTACAATAGACAAAGCTAAGATTCTAATCCAGAACTACCTAACTCTATTTCTATAATTTAGAAAGCAATTTTATAATTTTTAAATTCTAGGATATTTTAGTTGTTTTTTATCTTATTAATATTATTAATTGGGATTTTAAAAACTCTTCTTTTTCATGGAAAATAACTTAAAACATTATTTAGCAAATGACCACAGATTCTTTGACAATTCCTTTGACAAGTCCATTGTTAATAGATGCACAAAATACATTATCTAGTTCCTCAAATGAGAAATGCACATATTATAGCACCACACTATACATTTTAAAGAATAGCTCTTTAGCAGCCACTGTTGCTAAATTTATGCTATGTATGTATACATTCTGTATTTCAAGGTATTACTCATGGATCCTTGTTTCATTTCTGCATGAGATTTATTCTGTAGGGAATATCCTATAGCTCTGATGCCATTAGTATGCTTCTCAGTGGATATACACTACTCCTGCTTCTATATCCCTATGGGTGCAAATAAAATAGTCAGGTTTATTGCTTTTCAGATTAGAGAGAGATTTAACATTTTATATGTTGGTCTTTATGAGTCTATCTCGTAAATATCATGGGACATTTTTGCCCTATGTCACACAGCAGAAAAAAAAAGTACATTTTATTTCTTCTCCTTTTGCTAGGTTACTGATTTCTATTAATAAAGGAACACTTCTCCAAACCAAATTTATTTTGGAATAACCTTTTAAAAAAGGAAGAATGACACTTAACCTACAGCCTTATATTTTAGAGGAGCAACTTGTGATAAAGGACATAAGGCAGTTTATTTTCACAGCTAATATGACCTATTCACTTCTGTGTATTTATCTAAAGGCTGTGTAGCATTTCTTTTCACATTTCATTGTTTAATGCACATGGAAATTGTGTGTGGGGGGCGGGGTATAACCAGAGATAAAATTTCCTCAATGTTAAAAAAAAAAAAAGGACTCTGAATGATCCATTACCATTTATTGAAAAGATTACTCTCCTTCTCTCCCACCTGCCAACAGCAGTGCTCTGCTGATCTGCTGTGTGATCTCTGATTGGTATATGCATGAATCCTTTTCAGAGCTCTCCACTATCTTCCACTAGTTTGGCTGCTATCCATCTATCTTCGCATTCATAACATAATGCTTTCATTGTTACAGTTTGAGTTCTCCAAACATGTGCTTTTCCAAGAGTTGCTTGGCTATTCTTTGCACTTCACACTTGCAAATAACATTCTAATTGACTTATCAAGTTCCATAATGAAAGTTTGGAATTTTTAGTGGTACTGCTCTGTATCTATCTACCATGTGTATCTAGATATAAACAGAGATGGAAATATAGATTTGAAGGAAATTGACAAATATAATACAGATAAACATATAATTAAAATACATGAGAAATTGTCTTTAAGTTTTGATAGGATAAATGAAATTAAACTATATTAAAATCATTGCTCTGTCCAGAAAAAAAAGGCTTTAGTATTATAAAATTGAATTTTGTGAACTTTGGTAAACAAATCACCACGGATGTTAACTTTTTTGTGATTCCAAGTTTGCCCATGTACCAAAATGGCTTTGTGGGCTGCTCAAGGTGAGAAACTCTGCAGCAGATATTAAGGTAAACAAAGTATAGCTAAACAAAGTACTGCCAGGCTGCTTGATATAGAAACAGCTGGAGAAAAATGACAGGTGAACAAAATGGAGATGGGACAGCAAAAATGTACAATAAATGTACATGATAATATGCCCTTATAATTTATAAAGCTAATTTAAAACAAAAGGAAAACTTGATATAAAAAAATCATCGTGTTAGATTTAATGCAATTATGTCAGTTTAGATAGCACATGCAGAACAAAAAATTAATAAGCATCTAGAAGATTTCATCATTCCAATGAACAAACTTGATTTAATTGACCTATATAAAACACTGAATCCCAAAACTGCAGGAGAAAAAGCTTTTGAATTACAAATGGGTTATACACTCAATCAAATAACAATATGCCTAGTAATAAGGAAATTTCACAAATTTAAAAGGAATGAAATAATACAAATTTATGCTCTTTCATTACAGTTAGTATTCTAGTCAACACCAACAAAAGTTAACTAGAAAAATTCTACGTATTTGAAATTTATGAACTGTATTTCTATCCAGAAATCCAAGAAAAAAATTATATATTTCAAATTAAACTATTATAAAAATAATACATATAAAAACATAACATTCAAGTAATGCCATGCTTAGTGGGACATTTATAGACTGAAATACATGTTAGGAAAGAAGAAAGGCTGAAGATGAATGGGCTAAGCATCTAGGTTAAAAAATTAGAAAAAAGAATAGTGAAAAAAGCAGAAGAAAGGAAACAATTAAGATAATATTGGAAATTAATGTAATAGTAAGCTAATATGTAACAGGATAAGTAAAATAACAACTTGTTAATTGTGAAGATAAACAAATTTGGAGGATCTCCGGTGCGAGTGGTAAAGAAAAACTGAGAAAGTATATATGATATAATTAATCAAAAAAAGACATAGCTGCAGTCTTGAAGACTTTTAAAAGTTGGGCTACTTCCTGAAAAGACATTCCAGAGAAGACAGACGGGGATGGAACTGACAACAAATAGCAGAGTTAACTCTGATAAGAGCATTCACTTCATTGCCCTGAGCAAAACAGACATCTGTAGCATGTCAAGAGCAAATTTACGAAAATACCATAATCTAGCTGAGTAAATGTACAATAGTGTCCAATGTTCTTATACTATCCATTTAAAAAAAAAAATCTTTCTTCCATCCTCCTTAAAGTCTTTGTTTTCCCAGTGGAGACTTTTTGCGGTTTAATTACTTTCCTCAAAATTAAAAGTGAACAGTGTGAAGTCTAGAATAAACTCCGTAAAATTGCATTAGTCATTTGCCCTTGCTTAAATATACAATAAAACAGAGTTAATGTGAGTGCTTATTAATTTGTCAGGTCTTTACACTTAATCTAATATGCCTGAGTAGGCATACTCAAATATATCTGAGTGGGTTTCTAAAATTTAAATACTTCCATTTACACGTCTTATTTATGCATTATTTTGTATCTGTCAGCAAGCTCACTGGTTTAGGAACTGTCAGCCTACAACCTCTGTCATCACCTTTAAATCTGCTTTGGCTACCCATCATTTTAATAAGGCAGGGTTAATTTGTGACAGAGGCTCAAATGAAAAGGGAAACACTAGCTAGATTTTACTAAGGGAGAAAAAAAATAATTTCTGCTGTCATGCACTATCTTTCCCTATCTTCATTTTTGTTTATTAATGGCATTTTCAATTTTCGCACTGAAAATACAAAAAAGGACTAAAATATTCCAAATCATTAAAAAATGGAATGCTGAAACTGTGTTTACAAGTCATTATTTTTATAATTGCACTTATGCTGTTAATTAAATGACTATTGTTCACATCAGGGTATAGTGGCAGAGGTGTGACAAACCAGGTTTTACACAGAACCATCACCTCTGGAGGAACACTTTTAGAGGTAATTAATAAACCATTTTTTGTCCCAAGTTTATAACAGAGTAATAAAATTACTGACTATGCGTGAACTGTTTATTTGAGTATGAACAGCCGAGTGTACAAGAGGCATACACAATGGGTCAAAAGACAATGCCAAAACAAACAGGAGAGCAATACATGGCAAAATCTACTAGAAATGAGAACGCATATGGGAGCTGGACCTCTAATCCAGATATGAAAGGAAAATTCATCCATCACACAAATGAAGAGAGTGAGGCGAAAGGCCCATAATCTGTCTATTGACGAATAAATAGGAATTTAATTATGTATTTTTTTGGTAATTAGGAAAAAATTTTGGAAAGAAATAAAAACACAGGAAAACTGATATAAATGTAGTCACGTGAGAACCAGGGTTTGACAGACCAAACAAATAAATTAGAAATAAAGGAGGATTTGAATTCTTTAGCAAGACTGATTTAACAGACAAATACTGATTTTCATTCTAACTGAAAATGTATTTTATTTTCAAGAAATGATGGACCATTTTTAGAGATTTCTAAAAATTTGGTTATAAAGGCAAACATACAAATAATTTTAATTTATAGGCTACATTATCTGACTACAGTGCTAAAAAAAAGATTAGGGTAATATAATAATTATATTGATTACAACAAACAAGAAAATAATACCCATGTCAAGGAGACTATAACAAATTGAATTTCAGAATATTCAGACAACTGAAAGAACAGTCACTGTTGATGTTTATTAAATGAGGATCAAGTATGCTCTGAGGCAAATTGATAGAATTATATCCTTTCATTAATGCTAAAATAGATTAATATACATGACCTAAGGTTTAAACTCAAAAATTAGGAAACATAATTGATTTGGAAAAAACATCAAAAAGAAGAAATTACTAAGAATAAATGCAGAGGTGAATGAATTGTGATAACATAGTAGAATAGATAGAGTATTAGCTTAATAATTAACGAAAGAATCCTAAACAGTAGTGTAGTAATTTCAAAGTTAAGATTACTCTTGATACAGACTCACCTATTTTATTCTTTCTATAGGATAGAAGATATTCTCTTTCTTTTGCCTCAGTTTTTGAAAGTTGTGCTATGGATGTTGGAGTTCCTAAAATCAAGGCAAAGCAAGTCATGGTGGGCAGAAGCACCTCAAAAGGTGCCCCAGGAGAGTCAGAGGAGAGCTTCTTACATTCTAGTAGCTATAGTCCCTATGTCTATGAATGAAAAACAGACCCATGCGTATCACTAATAATACGCATTTTAATTAGTGACATAATTAGTGGAAAGTTCAAAGAGGCTGCAACAGGAACATAGCCATATGCAAACATGTATCTACAGTCCTTTTGTAATCACTAAATTACAGGTCCTACACACCTTCTTTTGTGTAGAATTTCAAGTTATTTAAGGTTTATTAAATTCTACATGATAAATTCAGGTTCTCATAGTGGAAAACAAGGTTTTGATATTTATTTTGCCAACAGAGTTTTCTTTCAAGCCTACTATGATTTCATCCTGATGTACTTTTTAATTATAGATAGAAATGGCCTCATGTTTTAGGGCCAAATAGTTCTAGTTAAAGAAGAAAGCTAATATAACGTACCTGGGTCAAACAGTTTGATAGTAGAGTCTGAACATTTTGGATTCCTTTGAGATGTGAAGCCAGCAATGATGATTTTGCCATGTCACAGGCCATAACCACAATAATAAATGCAAGAGCTTTCACTTGTGTACAGACAAACCAGAACAAATGTTGAAGAATTGTCGGATGTAGCATCAGAGAGAGGTGCCTTTGCTTTATGGATTGGATAGCGAGTAACACTGATCTGCGGAAAGCTACACCTTCACCCAAGGAATTTGCTACCCCTCCACACTACAGCAGAACAGGTATTTTACTTAAAAATATGATCCTTAATATCCTGCCTAAAGACCGCCAATGTTTCTAAACACATACCAAGAAAAGAAGGTGTAATCCACACACACACACACACACACACACACAAACACACAACACACACACAACACACACACACACAAACACACAACACACACACAACACACACACACACACACAAAACACATGAGTGACAGTGTTAACATTTTTGAGGAGTGGTGAAGCTAGCCATTTGTGGGCTCTTGTTCTTTCAAAACAGTTACATTTGTCTTATAAATTATTCAATAGGTCTTTTATGTGTTTTAGCAGAGCTTTGAATGTATGATTAAGTATATGTATAGGTATACTTGGAAAAACTAAGTTATATACTGAAATTTGTCTGAAGTTTCATATTTTTCCATTATATATTAAAAACTTTTATCCATTAGATTAAAAAAAAACAGTATTGAAAAACAAATAATGAACTAAAAAAAAGCTCCACAAGGTGATTTATATGAAGTATATGCTAGGGCTACAAAAAAGACTTATGTTTTCATGAAGATATAAAACATGATTTCTCACAAGTTACAGACTATTGTCTGTGAATTGCAACAATACTTTTATAGAAAAAGATAAGAGATCATATCAAGTAACTTAAAAGCATCCCATTTTAACTTATTGCTATGTCATGAAATAATTTTTTCTTCAATACTATGTATATTACACTCTCTAGGTAGATGACAGCTTTTTAAAAATTGAAATTCTGAATCCATAGGTATTCAAAGAAAGTAAAAATACCTATAATGAGATTTATGTATTTTTTAAAATGTAAGATGGTTATGCGTTGCAGTGTTAATGATTCAGTGAATGATCACTGGTAAAGTGTAATATTACAGCTGATAAAGAAGTAGCGATGTCTGCTTAACAATTAATTTTTCTTTTAGTTCTGAATATATACACCCTCCATTGCCTATGTTTTCCAACTTAATTTTACCTCTTATACTCATACTTCTAGCTAACCTCACTTACCTCTGTACGAAAAATAGTGCCTAGAAAACAGCAGATTCTTGGAGACTCCGGAAAGGTAGAAAAAGGAAGGTCCAAGGAAAACACATTCCCTTTTCCACAATCCTGAACTAAATTTTTATTAAAAATCCTTTAACATTCTTGTGTATCACTGAGGAAGTGGAAGAGTCACAGCTTTGGCTAAAATATGATGCTAAGAACTTGAAAATGGAATAAGAACTGCAGAAAACAAATTTCCACTTCTTACTCTTTAGTGTCTTTCAACTAGAATACACTTATTGTGCAAGCTATTTAATTGGTCTTATAAAACTACCTGCACGTCATTTACTCATGTGAAAACAAGACAAAAATCTATCATTTTTAGTGAAAATATTTGAGAAGTATTAATATATGCTGTAGACAGTTTTGAATCTCTTGTCACCATCCTCTGTTTGGAGAAATGTTTCTTTTGTAAAAGTACCATTTAATCTGTGTCCGACCTGAATCTATTTCTTATCTATGTGGATATATGTGTGTTCTGGTTGGAAGGTGACTCAAAAGAAATCAAGGACTGAGAAACCTGAAGTTTTGCAGAAGGATGAGTAGCAATGATTTTATATCCTACAAGGAAATAAGCTGGATTTAAAGAGATTTTCCTGTACTCTGATGCTGATGCATCACATACGTTACCTAAAATGGAATGATTTGGGATTGACAAACATTTTAATGTTTGACTTTTTGGGGTCAGTTTGATCTTTAACATTTCTTTACAGTTTACTATATTTCAGATATTATTATACAAAGCATTTTATATGGATTAATTGACTTAATCATGACAACAACAATAAAATAGGATTATTTTTCAGTATCTCAGTTTTTCTTTTTTCATAAACATGGTTGTTGCCTGGCTGCAATCTTAGTATGAATTCCCATAAAGGAAGAAATGCTTCATTCATTCATATATTTAAGTCATACAGGCAGCTAAAGAACAGCAGAATCACATAGGTCACTCCATTACTATATTATATTGCAATTATAATTAACATTATCTGTTTCTTATCAGCATTTATTTTGTTAGGGTATGTTATCTCTTCTTTGTTGTATTAGAAGATTTTCATTTCCAGAGAAAACGGAAAAGGCTTCATTAATTTATCAAACAGAAAATTAAAACAAAGACATTTCTTAAAAATGTGTCATATATATTGTCATTTAAATAGTCTTTAAGCACATAAAGGGAATGTATCATTCAAAAATGCCTTATATAAAATGCCAGCATACCATGGATTTAAGTCTCCATATATTATAAAATAGATAATGGGATAAACATGATGATGGATTGAAATTATAGAAACTGAGAGACCATGAAGTTCTCGGTTACAGAATCAAGGCTTCTAAGTGTCCATTGGTTCATTTGAAAATATTTCATTTTTAGATAAATCAACTATACTATTTCAACTCCATTCGGAATTTCAATATAGTATAGGTATTATGATATTATGAAACACCATGGAAATTAGTATTTTACAGCTCTGTACACTATCTGCAAGGAATTGTTTGCTTCTTTTTGGAAAAAAAAGAAAAAAGCTTTTTCATGGAAAATTCCAAAAATGAAGAGATAAAAATAATACAGTGAAAACACACGTACTTATCACTGTGCCTCATATATGATCAATATGCTCAATCCTGTTTAATTTATGGCCCTCCAGAATCAAAACACTAGCTCATATTATACTTTCTTGAGGGGTGAGGCTATCATTCACATATTATAAATTTCACCCTTTTAAATAAATGTATAGTTTAGTCATTTTTAGTATATGCTCTATAGACCTTATGGTGACCCCCAATTTCTCTCTCCCTCTAGCCCCTGCAGGCACAAATCTACTTTGGTTTCTATGAATTTGCTTATACTGAATATTATAGAAATACAGTCATTTGCTGTGATCTTTTGCATCTGATTATATCTCATAGTGCAATGTTTTCAACATTCATCCATATTAAACAATGCACTGGTACTTCAATTTTTTCATAGTTGAATAAAATTCCATTGTATGGCTATTTCACATTAGATGAAAATAGTTCAAGAAATAAACCATTTTTAATTACAGACATTTAAACATATAATATAATACAAAATAATATGATATTCATGTACTCATTCCCTATATTCAAATATTATCAGCAGTCACCCATCTGTTTCACCTATATACCGACTCATCTTCCCACCACTCCACCACTAGATTTTTTAATGCAATGCTCAGTTGCTACAAAAATTTCATCAATAAATACTTTAGTATAAACCCCCATAAGATATAAAGTCTTGAAATATAACAATACCCTTATTATATACAAAATAATTAACAATAATTTCTTAACGGCGTCAAATGTGTAAGTTTGAAAATTTTTCTAGTGATTTCATTTTAAAATATAGAACTTTTTTTGGATTTCCCATTGTGGCGCAGTGGAAATGAACCCGACTAGTATCCATAAAGACGCAGGTTTGATCCCTGGCCTTGCTCGGTGGGTCAAGGATCTGGCGTTGCTGTGAGCTGTGGGCAGGTCATGGACATGGCTCAGATCTAGTGTTGCTGTGGCTGTGGTGAAAGCTGGCAGCTGTAGCTCCAATTTTACCCCTAGCCTGGGAACTTTCATATGCCACAGGCGCAGCCCTAAAATATATATAATATATATGGCTCAGTGTGGCAAACAGAATAATACTCTCCCCAAAGGTATCCACAGCCTAATCCCCAGAACCTATAAAACTGTTAGATTACATGGCAAGAGGAATGAATTAAGATTGCAGATGGAATTAAGGTTGCTTATCAGGTCACTTTAAAATAGGGATATTATCCTGGAGTATCCAAGTGTGCCCAAGGTAATCAAAAAAAGTACTTAAAATTAGAAGAGAGAGAGAAAAAGAGAACTAGAGAGATAGCAGCATAAGAAGGACTTGGCCCCAATGTTGCTGGCTTTAAGATGGAGGCATGCAGCCATGGGCCAAGGAATGTGACTGGCCTCTAGAAGATGGAAAAGGAACAGAAACAGATTCTCCACTAGACTGTCGAGAAGAAATGTATCCCAGCTGAAACCTTGATTTTAGCTCAGTGAGAATCACTTTAGACTTCTGACTTCCCGCACAATAATATAACATATTTGTATTGTTTGAAGTCACAAAATTTGTGGTAACTTTTTACACTGGTAATAAAAAACTAACATATTCAGGATATTATTATACTGATGAAAATGGAGATTATTTTCACTTTAGTGATCTCTGTATAAGTCAGGAGAGAGACATTAAAATATCAGACTAAGTTTGAAATGACAAGTGCCCGTGTGACCTTTAACAAGTATAAAATTTTGAGAGCCTTTAAAGATACACAAATCCTCAAAACATGGAACTAAACATGACACAAACTCACAACAAGCATGAATGATCAAGTAGTTTATAGCTAATGAAAGAAGAATTATAAGGAAACTAAGGATGACTTTGTTTCTTTTTTATGATTACCTCTGTGTTTATGTGCATGTGCGTGTGTGTGTGTGTACAAAGAAGCAAAATACCATATAATGATGTGCCCTTCTGCCTGCTGAAGGCATTTTTCAGGGAATAACCAGAATCAGAGAAATATAAGAAAAATGTAAGAAATTATTTTGCATAATTGTGAAACGCTTTGGAAGGAGTATAGACAGGCTGAAAGAGAGAGAGGGAGTGAGTGCAAGAAAAGAGGTTAAGTAAGGAAAAAATTGGGAATCCTTAAGAAAGTCCAGCATAATGGCCACAGATTGGATTGAAGGTGAAGAATTCCTGATCAGGATTGTAGACAATAGGCTTTTACATATGAGGGCAACTTAAATTTACTTAAATTATTTGCTGTACTGCATCTAGCTGGAATGAAATTCTCTGAGTCATATGACAATTACCATAATATCATCTGGAGGAGTTCTTATGAAGGAAGTCAAGGAAAAAATAAAATTAAACAGTCTATGTCCATGTAGGATGGGGAAATTATAGCAAAATCAAAAGGTCAGAACTATCAATTCAGTGAAATTAGCACAATTTGTGCAAGAGTTGGTTCAGAGAAAGAAAAGCTTGCATTTTGTATCCCAAGATAGATTGCGAGGGGTAGATTCCATACCAACCAGAGCACTGATTTAAAGATCTGCATTAAAGAAAATAGTAGGGAGGCTAACCTCTGATGCTGGAAATTTGGCTCATTTTCCAAGGATATACATGTTAAGGTACATTTCAGATGCATAAAAACCAAAAAACTTTGACAAAAAATAAAGTCTAGGTTAACAATTGATATTTTTGCTACACTGTTCTCAGTATTCAAGCAGCTTTCTGGGGTGCAGCAAAATTGTCCATGTATCATTTTTAGTATATCTTAATTTAATCTCACAAAAATAATAATTAAGGAAAAATAATGTGTGATTTTTTTTTTGCAAATACAAGCATACCGGTAAAGATTTGAAATTACATTTTATTCATGAAGGTTGCATTAAAATTAGCGAGGTATCATTCATGACTGTTAAAAATTATAAGCTAACCTAAACCCAGCAAAAGCAGTTGTTAAGTAAACTACGGGGCATCAATTTGATAGTGAATTATGCATCACTAAATAGCAAATATTTTGAAGATCCTTAAAGAAAGTGAAACAAGGATATGAAGAGTTGTTTTTGAGAAGGTTATATAAGTTTATACGTTATTTTTCATTGGATTATTTATGTGATATAATTTTCCTGCATTTGATCCTTTGTGGAGGGACATTCCATGGGCACTGGAGAAGAAGGTGCAGTCTGCTTTTGTTGAGCAGAGAGTTGTCATTTCCTGTTAAGTCTAATTATTTTATACTGTTCAATTCTTCTATTTACCGGCTAAGCTTCTGCTTTGTTCTATAGGATCACAATCTTAAAGCTATATTAAAAATTGGGTAGACAAAAAGTGATTGTACAAAATTCACATTTTTGTACAAAAAACCTAGACTTTAAGAGAAGAAGTCAGAAATCTGAAATTAATATGAAATTACTGGAAAGGACACATGAAAAGAAAGAAACTCGAGATAAAAATTTTACCATACTCATTTTATTTCCAGAGAATGTCAAAGTTATAAAAGCATACTATTCCATCTGCAGCTGATAATTAAGAAAATGTCAGATTACCTATATGTTTTGCTTTCTGACCTTCTCATAACAATTGTCTGAAAGTATCAATACTGAATTTGTTTTCAACTTTCCTTACATTCATATGTGTTATATGTAGTAGACTATAAGGTAGAACAATAGCTCCAGATTTGAATTGAGTAAACATAAGTATGCACTGTTTATCAAATATTATTGTTCTGAGTGACATCTTAAGCTGACTCAAACTAGGTTTCTTTCAACTACATTATTATTTCAGTTATATAGCCTCACAATTTTATATGAAATTGATTTCACAATCAGTATTATCTAATTAATCAGTAAATAATTAGCAGTCTAAATTCAGTCTATAACTCTCATATATATTTGAGAGAGAGAACAAATCCAAATAATATGGTCATACTGACAAAAGTTGACACCTTTTTGGTTACACAGTCTTTAATGGTCATTAAGTGAATGTCTGGCATTTGATAAAAAAGTGAATCCTGATTTAATTTTGGCAGGACCATTTTCTTGGGTTGAAGGGTTGTGACAAGAGAAATGTCATCAAAAAGACTTTTCCCTTTTAAAGGTTTATCTCAGGTCTAGGTGATGGGTAAACCATTCAAATGTTCTCTGCCTTAAATTGATAATTTTATCAGATCCTCCACATTTTCATAACCTTTATAATCATGGAATATTAAACCACACTATTGCCAGTGAGCACTTAACTTTTGGTCCACGCAAAACAGATTCAGGAATACCACGTACTGCTTATATGATCATCTAACTACTTGTATACTGCTTATATGATAGTCTATCCTTTGTCTCTATTTGCTGTCAGAAAAACTCAAGAATTGTAGCAGTGTTTACTGGTTTATTTAATTAATCATTCACACATAAGGACAACAGGGAGAGATGAGTGAAAAATGACTGAAAGGCTATTATCAACAAAATTAAGAAACTTCTGTCTTGCTATGTGAAACATTTTATGTGAACTCATATATTTGATGGGAAATACAGGTCCAATGAAGGGATCTAATTTATTAGATTTTTTATTTTTTTATAATCTTTTAAAAATTTTTTTTTGATTTTTCCATTATAGCTGGTTTACAGTTTTCTATCAGTTTTCCAACTGTACAGTGTGGTGGCGTGGTTACACAAAAAAATATTAAATCTGAAATATAGATTGATGAACAGACAGATGGAGCAAAACCAGAGAAAGCAAGAGTGGTTAGAATGAAGCAATAGTTTAAAATGAATTAAAAACAGATCACTCTGTTCACTAGAATTCCAACAATAAATGGACAGGCTAGGAGACCGTGTGGTTGATTGCTAGAAGAGAAGCTTAGAGTAAAGTAACTGTGATCTGACATATTTTTATTTATTTATTTATTTGACAATATTCTTTTTTATCTCACTCTTCTCTATGAAAGCTGCGTTTTTCTATTTCTTGCATTTATATATCTCCATATGTATAATAATTCCTATTTCATATGCAATTAGATAGAAGTGACAAAGTTTGGGATTGAAGGACAATATAATTAAATCTTAACAGTAATTATATTTCCTATGTTATTTTCTAGTTCAATCTTAAAATAAATTTTGATGTTTCTTTTTTTAATTACTTAATGAATTTTATTTCATTTATAGGTGTAAAACAATCATCACAACCAAATTTTATAGGATTTCCACCCCAAACTCTCAAATTTTGATGTGTCTTTGTAATTAAATTGGCCAAGTCAGACTTTAATCATTCCTTAGTTCTTTTTTCTTAATAAAAGTATAGAAGCAGAATTTCACTAGGGCTCCTAACATAAGGCACAATGGATAGGAATCATGTGTGCACACGTGCTGTGTGAATCTTCAAGGAATACTACGGGAAGAATGGAGTTACACAGAGTTTAAAGCAACTGCTTCCTGACTCTGACTGTCAACTTCCTATCACACTAACTACCTAATTTGGGGCAAGTTCTTTAATCTTTCTATATATCAGTTTTCTTAACTTAAAATGACTATAGTACTTCTCCCATAAGTTTCTGATGAGGCTTAAATTATTAATTAAATTAACTAAGTAAACTAAAGTAAATGTTTAATATTTATAAAATACTTGGAAAGTTACTGGAACACAGTAATTTCTATTTAAGTGATTCTTAAGTATTCTTTTGCTTTTTTAAATGGGATCACAAAGTATCTGCTCTAAAGTCCCAAAAACTATGGAATAAGAAAAAGAATGAACATTTCAGTGTATCTACGAGTTTTTGGCAAGAAATTAATTAATGTTATATACTAAACTTAAAGCAAAAATGAGAGCTAAACCAGACATTCATGGTGGTTTTCACCAAGTCTTAATGATGCTCAATTTTATTAATGAACTCTTAGGGCCTGAGGAAATGAAGATAAAACTAAATATAAGACAGGAAGATGAAACAAGACAGGAAGTTTAAGAAAAATTTGCTCCAAACACTATGATATATGATAGTTGATTAATTCATGTGATGATATGAACTAACCATATGATATGAAGTTTAAGAAAAATTTGCTCCAAACATTATGATATATGATAGTTGATTAATTCATATGATGATATGAACTAATCATATGATAACATATGATATGAACCATTATAATGAACTAAATACTTCTGCTTAACACAACAACAACAGAATATGAGGCAGGATGAAAATTTATAGATCAGTTATATGTTGTTTATAAGAAATATTTGAAAAATAAACATGAGAAAAAAGTAAAATAATGTAAAAAGATTTACTAAGTTAAAGCTAATAAGTATAATGTCATAAATAAAGGATTATTGTTGTTGAAAAGGTCAGTGGGTTCATAAGTAAACAATTACAAACTTATGTGCATATGACATATGATGAAATATATAAAGTACATATTATTGAAACTACCTAGAGAAGCCAGCAAATTAATAGTTGTAGTGATTAAAAGCTGGCAAATTAATAGTTGTGGTGGGTAAAAGCTGGCAAATTAATAGTTGTTGTAGGTAAATTTACTTGTGTATGCATTTATTTGTCTATGTATATTCATATCTGAATATACCTACTGGAATGTAAACTCCATAAGGTGGGGTTTTTGTTTTGTTTTGTTTTATAGTTAGTGTATATCCAGTATTAAGAACAGTGCAAGGTATAGCATACTTATTCAAAACATATTTGTTGCATTGATCAATAAATAGAAAACAATAACAAGTTAAATTCTGCTGAGAAAAAAAGCGACAGTCCCAGACGGCATAATTAACAACTTTTAGGAACTAACGGGGGGAAAAATTCAAATTTGATTTTAAAAAATCTATCTAGGAGTTGCCTTCATGGCTCAGCAGAAATGAATCTGACAAGTATCCATGAGAATGAAGGTTCAATCCCTGGCCTCTCTCAGTGGGTTAAGGATCCCTCATTGAAATGAGTTGTGGTATAGGTTGCAAATGCAGCTTGGATTCCACATTGCTGTGGCTGTGGTGTAGGCCGGCTCCACAACTGAACCCCTACCGTGGGAACCTCCATTTGCCCTGGGTGTGGCCCTAAAAAGACACACACACACACAAAAAGGAAAAAAAAATCTCTTCTAGAAAATAGAGAAAGAACATACAAATATTCACTATCTCTTATAAATAAGGATTCTATAATTATTTAAAATATGGCTCTCACTAACTTCCAAAAACTCCAAGAAGAATGAATACTAATCCCTCTAAAATTCTTCTTTAAAACTGAAGACAAAGGGATATTTCCAAATTCTTTTTTACAACACTTTTGATTGATACCAAAGTCAAACAAGTACACTACAATAAAAGGGAATTATAGGCCAGTATCTCTGATGAATATAAATGCAAATATATTCAACAACTTACTAGCAACAAACCAAGTTCGAGAATACATTAAAAGGTCATACACCATGATGGAGTGAGATTCATCCCCATATGTAAAGATGATGAATGCACACAAATCAGTAAATATACCACATTAACAGATTAAAGGATAAAAAGCATATGATCATTTCAGAAGAAGCATTTGGCAAAATTCAACATTCTTTTATGATAAAAAAAACAAAAACAAACTAGGTACAGACATGTTCCTCAACACAATAATGCTCATGTATGACAAGCCCACATCTGAACATACTCAAATGATGAAAACCAAAAACACAGACCACAAAAAATAAATAGCTTCTGCATAGTAAGAGAAATATTTAATAAATTTAAAAGGCACTCTATGGAATAGGAAAATATAATTGCAAACCATTTATCTATTAAGGGGTTAATACCTAAAATACATGAAAAATGTCATAAACTCAATAGTAAAGCAGAAAATAATCCAATTTAAAAAATGGGCAAAATCCTTGAATAGATATTTTTCTAAAGAAGACATACAAATGGCTAATAGCTATAACAAAAGGTGTTCAACGTCAACATAATGAAAATGAAACGAAGCCTCATACCTCTTAAGACGGTTATTACCAAAAAGACATGAAATAACAAATGTTGAAAAGATGTGCAGAAAAGGGAACTGGAACCATCATACATTATTAGTGAGACTATGACTTGGTAAAGATATTATGGAAAATGTAAAATTAAAATCAAACCACTAAAATTAAAAATCAGTTCACGACCAAGTGGGATTCATCCCAAGTTCATAAGGATGGTTTGACATACTCAAATCAAACTATGTCATACACCACATTTTCAAAAGAAAAGTAAAAAACCTCATGATCATCTCTCAGATGCAGAAAAGAAACTGCACTTGAAAAAATCTAACATACTTTCACGATAAAAACTCTTACCAAAGTGAAGAGAAGTTTCTTAACATAATAGAAGCCATTTATGGCAAGCCCACAGACAATATCATACTCAATGGAGAAAACATGAAAGCCTTCCCCTTAACATCTGGAACCCACTCTCACCACGGCTATTCAACATAGTATTGGAAGTCCTATCCACAGCAATCAGACAAACAAAAGAAATAAAAGGCATCCGACGTGGAAGAGAAGAAGTAAAATTGTCACTGTATGCAGATGACATGATACTACATATGGAAAACCCTAAGGAGTCCACACACAAACTATTCAGACTGATCAATGAATTCAGGAATGTAGCAGGATACAAGATTAACATTCAGAAATTGGTGGCATTTCTGTATACTAACAATGAAATATTAAAAAAAGAATATAAAAATATAATGCCTTTTGAAATAACACCCAAACAAATTAAATATCTAAGATAAACTTGAACAAGGAGGTAAAAGACTTATATGCTGAGAAGTATAAAATATTAATCAGGGAAATTAAAGAGGAGTCAACGAAATGGAAGGATATTCCATGCTCCTGGACTGGAACAGTAAACATCATTAAAATGGTCATACTATCCAAAGAAATCTACAGATTCAATGCCATCCTTATCAAATTATCCATGACATCTTTCACAGAACTACAACAAACAATCCAAAAATTTATGTGGAACCACAAAATACCCAGAATTGCCAAAGAAATCCTGATGAACAAAAACCAAGCAGGAGGCATAAATCTCCCAGACTTCAGACAATATTACAAAGTCACAGTCATAAAGACAGTGTGGTACTGGTACCAAAACAGACATAAGGACCACTGGAACAGAATAGAGAACCCAGAAATAAACCCAGACACCTATGGTCAATTAATCTGGAACAAAGGAGGCAAGAATATAAAATGGGAAAAATACAGTCTCTTTAGCAAATGGTGCTGGGAAAACTGGACAGCTGCAAGTAAAACAGTGAAACTGGAACACACCCTCACACCATGCACAAAAATAAACTCAAAATGGCTTAAAGACTTAAACATAAGACAAGACACCATCAAACTCCTAGAAGAGAAATAGGCAAAACATTCTCTGACAACAACCGTACAAATGTTTTCTTGGGTCAGTCTTCCAAAGCAATAGAAATAAAAACAAAAGTAAACCAATGGGACGTAATCAAACTTGCAAGCTTTGGCACAGCAAAGGAAATGATTAAAAAAAAAAAAAAGACAACCTACACAATGGGAGAAAACAGTTTCAAAAAATGCAACCGTTTAAACTCCAATGGTTTAATCTCCAAAATATAAAAACAATTCATACAACTCAACAACAAAAAATCCAACAAACCAATTGAAAAATGGGCAGAAGACCTGAGTAGATATTTCTCCAAAGAAACCATATGGATGGCCAACAGGCACAGGAAAAATACTTGACATCATTAATTATTAGAGAAATGCAAATAAAAACTACAATGAGGTACCACCTCACACCAGTCAGAATGGCCATCATTAGTAAGTCCTCAAATAACAAATGCTAGAGAGGCTGTGGAGAAGAGAGAACCCTCCTACATTGTTGTTGGGAACGTAAATTGGTACAACCACTATGGAAAACAACTTTGAGGGTCTTCAGAAAACTAAATATAGAACTACCACTTGATCTGGCAATCCCACTTCTGGGCATATATCTGGAAAAAAACTTTTATTGAAAAAGATACATGCACCCCTATGTTCACAGCAGCAGTATTCACAACAGCTAAGACATGGAAACAAACTAAATGTTCACCCACAGATGAATGGAATAAGAAGATGTGGTAGAAATACACAACATAATACTACTCAGCCATAAAAAGGAACAAAATAATGCCATTTGCAACAATATGGATGGAACTAGAGACTCTCATGCTAACTTAAGTCAGAAAGAGAAAGGCAAATATCATATGATATCACTTATATCTGGAACCTAATATATCGCACAAATGAACCTATCTACAGAAAAGAAACAAACTCATAAAAGTGGAGAACAGACTTGTGGTTGTGAAGGGGGGAAGGAATGGTATGGACTGGGAGTTTGGGATTAGTAGATGCAAACTACAGCATTTGAGTACATAAGCAATGATATCCTTCTGTATAGCACAGGGAACTGTACCTAATCACTTGTCATGGAACACAATGGAAGATATTGTGAAAAAAAATAATGCATATATATGTATAACTGGGTCATTTTGCTGTATAGCAGAAATTGACAGATCTTTATATATATCAACTATAATGAACAAAATTTTTTAAAAACAACCAAAAATACTAAAAACTCAGTTCTCTATAAATTTCCCTTTAAAATTCCCTCTAAAATTAAAAATCAAACTACTACATAATCCAGCAATCTGTCTCCTAAGTATTTGTCCAAAGGAACTGACATAATCTGAGTATATGTATCCTCCATGCTCATTACAGCATTATTCACAATAGCCAAGACATGGAAACGATCTAAATGTCCATTGATATATAGTGGATAAGTAAAACTGGTATTTATTTATATATACAATGGAATATTATTCAGTCATAAAATAGAAAGATATCCTATTTGCAATAATATGGATGAATCCGGAGGCCAAATGCTAAGTGAAATAAGCCAGACAAAGAAAGACAAATATTGTATAATATGACTTATATGTAGAATCTAAAAAAAAAAAAAAGCCAATTTCACAGTAACCAAGATTAGAATGGTGGCTGCCAGTGGCTGTCTGGAGGGGAAAATAACATGATGTAGCTCAGAGAATACAAATTTTCAATTATAAGAATACTTTGTAAAGATCTAATCTATATAGCATGGTGATTATAGTTAATAATACGGTATTGTACTTGAATGCTGAGAGCAGTTCTTAAGCATCCCTTTCCAAAAAAGAAAAAAGTTAATTGTGTGAAGTGACAGATGTGTTAGCTTTATTAATCCTGACAATCATTCCTCAGTGTATATGAAATCATCTTGTATACTTTAAGTGAATATATTTGTCAGTTATTATAAATTTTTCTTTAATAAAATAAAAATAGAAAAATTAGATATATGTATTATAAACCTTGGAGAAACCACTACTAAAAAATATAAACAACAACGAAAAAAAAAATGAACAAAGAACAAATGAGACAAATAGAAATCAAGTACGAAGATGGTAGATTTAGCCCAAATTACTAACAATAGTCAAGGTAAATGGCCTAAACATTTCAATTAAAAGGAAGAGATAAAATAAGAACACAAGCGGAGTTCCCTTCGTGGCTCAGTGGTTAACGAATCCGACTAAGAACCATGAGGTTGAGGGTTCGATCCCTGGCCTTGCTCAGCGGGTTAAGGATCCAGCGTTGCCGTGAGCTGTGGTGAAGGTTGCAGACGCGGCTCGGATCCCACGTTGCTGTGGCTGTGGCGAAGGCCTGCAGCTACATCTCCTGTTAGACCCCTAGCCTGGGAACATCCATATGCCGCGGGTGCGGCTCTACATAAAGGCAAAAAGAAAAGAACACAAGCCTCCACTTTACTGCCAACAATAAAAACAGTAAAGAAAACTCATTAAATGAAACAGCATGAATTGATTAAAAGATAGAAATATACACCCTCTAGAAATAGTATTAAAAATAAGGTGGAATAACTCAATAAATATCAAAGGAAATTTTGCCATTAAACATATTCCTAGGAATGAAGAGAGACATTTATAATAATAAAGAATTCATATAATAACTTCAGAATTCACGAAATAAAAACTAGTAAAAGTTCAATAAAAAAAAAAAGCCACATCCATCTTTGGGGATTTAAAAAACCTTCCCTCATTAACTGGTAATAATATAGATGAATATGAAATCATTAAAAATATAGAATTCTCAGATAATTATTAACCAACTTGACTTAATTAGCATTCGCAGAAAACTCCACCATACAATAGCCTAGCATTCTTTCAAGTGCAAAAAGAATATTTACCAAGACAGATTATATTTGGGTAAACAATATATTTTATAAAATAAGAAATTATACCAAGTATCTTCTATGACTACAACACAATTAAATTAAAATCAGTAAAGATACCTGGAGAACTCCCAATTTTAAATTAAATAAAGCGTTTATAAATAACCCATGGTCAGTGAAGACATCAAAAGAGAATAACATATACAATGCTGTAAACTGAATGCAATGAAAATACAACGTATCAAAATTTGTGGACTACAGATAAAACAGTTCATAGCATTAAGAACTTTTATTAGTAAGAAAAAATTCTCAGATAAAAAGTTGTTTCTACTTTAAAAAATTAACGAAAAATTTTAACCTAAAGTATGTAGAAGTAAGGAAATAACAGTGGTAAGATTAAAATCAATAAAAATGTTTTAAAAGTAGGAAAGCAATAAAAAAATAATGACACCAAAAGCTGGTTTTTGAGTTAATCCATTTACTTGAAAATCATCCAGATTGTTCAAGTAAATACGATAAGATACTTTTAATGTTTATAGATTTTGTGACTAATATTTTTTCAATGTCTAAAGTCAAGCAGTCCAAAATTAACTTATTTAAATTTAGCCTCAAGTTGTACCCAGTTTTTTGGTGTGAATCATTGTAAACTGTTTCTAAAATGTATACAGAATTGCAATGGAACAACAACAAAAAGCAATGTGGAGGTTTATCAAGAGTTACTGATGAAAGGATATACAAATACAAAAATGGAAGAATAGGGTGTCAAAAAAAAGATGACATCTATAGGGCCTATTTATTATGTTTAGTAAACTGTACAAAGTGAAGAAAGAACAGCAATTTTTTTGTTTGCTTGGGAGGTTTTTTGGCCAAGTCCAGGGCATGTGGAAATTCCCAGACCAGGGATCAAATCTGTGCCACAGGAGTGACAATATTAGATCTGTTACTCACTAAGCTACCAGGATAGCGTTTTTAAAAAGTAGTGCTGGAGCAACTGGATATTCATATGACAAATTTTATATGTGACTTTTACCTTACATCGTACACAAAAATTTATCCCACATGGAGTGCAGATCTAAGTTGTAGTTTCAAAGTTAAAAATAATAAAAATTCTAGAAGAGAATATAGGAGACTGTGTTCATGATTTTTAGGACATAAAACTTCATTAAAAAGGAAACAAATCATAGGTTAAAATTAAAAGCTTTAAAAGACATCATTAGAATGGTAAAAAGATGAATAATAGTGAGGAAAAAGATATTTCTAGACATAAAACAGACAAAAAAAACCCTCACATATTGGAGTTCCTGTTGTGGCACAACAGTTAACAAATCTGACTAGGAACCATGAGGTTGCAGGTTCGATCCCTGGCCTTGCTCAGTGGGTTAACGATCTGGCGTTGCTGTGAGCTGTTGTGTAGGTCGCAGATGTGGCTCAGATCCCGCGTTGCTGTGGCTGTGGCTACAGCTCCAGCTCCGAGTTGACCCCTAGCCTGGGAACCTCCATATGCTGTGTGTGTGGCCCTAAAAAGCAACAACAAAAACAACAAAAAAAACTCATATAAATCAATATGAAAATTTCAAATAAGGTAGAGTTTAAAAATATATAGTTTACATAAGCAGATATCCATGGCCAATAAATCAGAGAACTCTAAATATTTTAAGAGAAGGTCAAATTAAAATCACATTGTGATACCATTAATCACACACAGTGTGACTTGGATTATAAAGTGCTCATGAAAAGTGGAACACATTGTAAAATCATTTTGAATGACCTGGCAATATCTTTCATTGAATAAACATTTGTATATCCTATGGCCAGCAATTCCAGTTAAAGGAATGTACCCAACAGAAGTCTGCACACAAAAGACACATTTAAGAATACTCATAGTAGCATAGTTCATAGTAGTAAAAATGTGGGAGAAACCTAAACAAATAGCTATAACAGTAGAAGTGATAAACACATTGTACCATGTACATACACATTGTGCATTATTTAGCAATGAAACTGAAAAATTACAGCTAATTGTAGTAGTATAAACATATCTTAGAAATGTAAGTTGAGCAAGAGAAGCCAGGCACAATATTAAACATATGACATCTGTTAAACAAAATTTAAAATAAACAATCTAACTATACAAAACAATAGTGATTATTGAAGACCACTTAGGTGGCAAAATTAAAAGGAAAATCTGAGAAATCATTACTATAAAGGACAGTATGCTAATAACTTTTTGGAGGAGGTAGGGAAGGTATAGTTTGGGGGAGAAATCACAAGGTGTACTTTGCAATGTTTTTTACGTTGACATGGATTGGGCTGCACTGGCAGTTGTTTCCGTGTTACATTAAGCTATGTATGTACTCTTTGCTATACGTTACGGTCGAAAAGTTAAAAAATAAAGGATTTTCTTTTTTGGCTGCGTCTGTGGCATATGGAAGTTCCCAGGCTAGAGATGAAACCCAAGCCACAGCAGTGACAATGCTGAATCCTTAACCGCTAGGTCACCAGGGAACTTCCCAAAATTATATAAATATTTTCAAATATTTTATTTCCCAAAATAGGGAAAATCCCTAAACATCTTTTATCTTATTTATTTATTTATTTATTTTGATTTTTAGGGTATCACCTGCAGCATCTGGAAGTTCCCAGGCTAAGGGTTGTATCAGAGCTGCAGCTGCTGGCCTATACTACAAGCCACAGCAACACCAGATCCTAGCTGAGTCTGGGACCTACACTGAGGCTCAGGGCAACACCAGATATTAACCTACTGAGCAAGGCCAGGGATCAAACCTGCATCCTCGTGAATATTAGTCAGGTTATTATCCCACTGAGGCACAATGGGAACTCCCGCAAGTTATATTTTTAATCGTTAGAATACTGGTAAAACTTTATATAATATTAGTTACAGTTCAGGTTGACCCAATTCTGTTTAAATACAATTTGTCATTAATTAATGAAGATGTCAATAACCTAAGACCTATCATTTTCTCTTCAAGGTATATACATTAGAGAAACTTGATTACTTTAAATAGAAGCATAAAGAATCTGAAAATACAGAACTCTCTAATAGGGTGTATTTAGAAGCAAAGAAACACTTGGTGAAAAGAAGATGAATAAATAGTTATATTCATAAAGTAGAACAATGGGAGTAAAGGAAATAAACTCCTGGTTCATAGAGAAATCTCAAGAACATATTGTTTGAGCACAAACTCATCAAACGAAGAATCCATTTTAATAAAGTTCAGAGGCAAAGTAAACAATATATTGTGTGGCAGTACAAACACACAGAGTGAATTAAGAAAAGATTTGTCTCTAGGAGTGAGGAAGGAATCAGGTCAGAAAGGAACATACAAGTGGCTTTAATTTGAATGAAAAGTTCTTTTTCTTAAGCATAATGAAAAAACAGATTTAAATTATACCTTTATAATTCTAAATCAACACATAGTATGTAATCTTTGTAGCTACTTAATATTTAATAAGATCTTTTTAAAAATTATATTTCTAGGTCTTCTAGCCAAGTGTCATCCTATTGCTGTCCATCCTCTACATCTTATTCCAAACAAATTATTTAGAAAACAGCTTCACAGAAGATGTACCCTCATATATGACTTGGTAATAAAAGCTGATTAAATTTTGACAAATTAATTAACTTAGAATTTTTTCCAACTTGTCTTTTATGAGTAATTGTTTATCTTCAATTATAATTATGAACTCTTTATAACTAGGCTTTCATATATTGAGAAATAATTTTTCATATTTTGCTATTCATCTTGATGTCAGAATTATGGATGATACTTTAAGGAATCTAAGACAATAAATTATTCAGAGAGGCTTTTTATTTCCCCTTCTCATACTTTCAGCACCTGCAAATCACTGATTAGAATCAGTGGGATACATGTCATTCATGCAATCAGAATAAAGACCCATGTTTTATAAAAGGTAGCATGAAGGCAGTGCTCTATCGAAGGCAGTGCTCTGTCAAAGGCAGAGAATACTGAACACTTCATATCCGTAGAGAAACTTCTTAATTCCCTTGCATACCCTAGCCTAACAATTCTGCCTGCATCATAACCTTTGTTTCATACAGCATTATATATCTCCATTCTTCTTTACCGGAGAGCAAACAAAAACACTTATGATGTACTTTTAAAAAATGAACATGTGGGGACTTGGGGTTGGAAAGTGAGATGTGGGAGAGAGGTACCTATTTGGTAGAGAGGATGTAGTAACTGTTTTTGATTCAGTTTATTGTAGTATAACAAATTAGAAAGGCATATTTTTTCTGAAACAGTCCCAATATTTACAGTACGTCAACCCGATACTGATATCTTATTTCCTACACTACTCTATTTTAATTCAAGTCCTGTAGAGACTTGAATCACTTCTCAACACATGTCCCCTAAATTTATTTCTCAGTGACCATAACAGAAAGCCTCTTGCATACTTGAAAAAGTTTACATTATGATTCAGTCTTGGTGTTGTCCTTAAGTTTCCTTGTGGCTACTCAAATGAGAATTTTATTATTGAAACTAATGAAAACATAATCTGATATAACTTTAAAATAATACCATTAATACAAAGATTTGTTGGGTTTTCGTTTTTTTGGTTTTTTGCCTTTTGTCGTTTTAGGGCCACACCCATAGCATGATGAGGTTCCCAGTCTAGGGGTCTAATTGGAGCTGTAGCTGCTGGCCTACGCTGCAGCCACAGCAACACAGGATCCAAGTCATGTCTGCAACCTACACCACAGCTCGTTAACCCACTGAGCAAGGCCAGGGATCAAACCTGCAACCTCATGGTTTGTAGTCAGATTTGTTAACCGTTGCACCATGATGGGAATACCTGTTGCGGTTTTTTTGATTGTTGAATTTCTTTTTTTAAATTTTTTATTCAGAGTTTCTAGCCATCAAGATTTTTTAAAAATTTAGGCCATAAATTTTAGCCTTTCAGCCAGGCCACTAAGTTGCATAAATATTTTTTGAAATATGTGCTGGAACGTTCCAATCTTTTATCATCAGGATTGAGCTGACATTTGTGAGATTTTTATGATCTCTTTAAAAAAATAAAAGGCACTTAGAATAGTGACTTCCTGTCAACATGCTATGAAGTAACACTTTAATCAAAATAAATAGAAATCAGAGATAAACTGTAAGATAAGAATCTTCATGTATATATACACATATATATTTACATGCTATATATGAGTGTGTTGTGTGTGCATGCACATGTGCGTGTGTATGTGTGTGTGCAGTCTCAATAAATATTGATGTATTGAAAATAATACATCAATATGCCATAGGGAGGAAACAGAACAAAGAGTATTGCTTTGAAATACTGCAGAATCTAGGGGCCTTCATGGACTTAGAAAGAGGAAATGGGGTTAGAAGAATCTAAAGGAAAATATATACCCAAAAGTTTCTGTGTGGGTCAGCCTTATTGTATGAAGCCAAGGTCTGGGGTTAGCTTGTCATTCAAAAATGAAACTTGAATTATTGGTTTTATGTGGTTTCAGCTGAAATGACATCACATGCTTTGGACTGAACTTGAAGAGAAAAACATTATTAAAGTAAGCTTGTGCCCTGAAAAAATTTTCCATATATGACTAATTTTCAACTTTATTTTCAATGCTTGGAAAGGCACAGGAAACAGAAAAGATAACCTGACTGAACCAAGCTGCTATATCTAATAGGAACTACTCACTACCGAGATAGAATCACAGACATTTGAACTGACTAAAAATTTAAGGCAAAGTTAAGAAAAATTGCTAGGCTGAAAATATAGTTCCACGTGGAAGAAAAAGAAGGGAAGAAATTTGCTATAAATGTTTCATAAGAATTTATAACCATAAATGGTACTCGTATAGGTTTGTACTCAATATTGCCTGAGTAGTCCCAAAATACCTTAGGGCAAATATAGACTTTGAAGAAAATCTCTTTTTGTCATGCCCTCATTGTTTGGAAGATGCAAATGAAAATATTCCCTAGAACCATCTACAATGCAAGTTATAAAGAATTTTCACATATAAACTTCTGAGGAATTTGAGCTCAAAGCCAAAACACAAAAGGAAAAGGAGATGTCAGTGAACAAATACTGATAGAAAACAGGCAACAGTATCAGACATCAAGTGCTAAAAACATAAGAAAACATATAAAACTAATCTGCATATATAATATATGCTTAATTCATATGTCTATAAGACTTAATCATATATTAAGATTAAAATATATGAGCAAAGGGCAATAAATTAATTAAAACAAGTGCTTGAAGAAAAAAGAATACTTCTAGAAAAATAATCAATATTTAAAATTCTTGGGATGTATTTAAAAGCAATACACATAGTTGAAGAGAAAATTCACAAACTAGAAAGCAAGAAATTATCTAGAACAGGAGTTCTCACTGTGGTGCAGTGAGTTGAGAATCCAACTGCAATGGCTTGGGTCTCTGCAGAGGCATGGATTCAATCCCCAGCTCCACTCAGTGGATTAAAGAATCTAGCGGTGACACAGCTATGGGGTAGGTTGCAGCTGTAGCTTGGATTCAGTCCCTGGCCTGGGAACCTCCATAAGGCATGGGTGTGGCCATTAAAAACAAAGAATCCATCTAGAGCAAATTGAAAGAGACAGAAATATGGAAAGAAATGAAGAGAAGCTAAAAGAAACAGAGGATACAACGCTAATTGAAACAGGATAGAATGCTAAGTACCAACATAAAACTGACCTGTTACTTTAGAATATAGAAAAAAATATAGGGGAGATGCAAAATACGAAGAAACACTGGTAGCCAAAGCAATACTGAAAACGAAAAACACTACTGGAGGAATCAGGCTCCCTGATTTCAGACTATATTTTGAAACTATAATCATCAAAACAGTATGACACTGGCACAAAAACATAGATCAAAGGAACAGAATAGAAAGCCTAGAAATAAACCCAAGCACCTATGGTCAACTAATCTATGACAAAGGGGGCAAGAACATACAGTGGAAGAAAGACCGTCTCTTTAATAAGTGGTGCCAGAAAAACTGGACAGCTACATGTAAAATTAAAAAAGTTATCCTCCATCGTGCTCCATAAGTGATTAGATATAGTGCCCAGTGCTATACAGCTGGATCTCATTGCTTATCCATTCCAAAGGCAATAGTTTGCATCTATTAATCCCAAATCTGCAGTCTATCCCACCCCCTCTCCCTCTCTTGGCAACCACAAGTCTGTTTTCCAAGTCCACCAGTTTCCTCTCTGTGGAAAGGTTCATTTGTGCCATATACTAGATTCCAGGTATAAGTGATATTGTATGGCATTTGTCTTCTCTTTCTGACTTACTTCACTTAGTATGAGAGTCTCTAGTTCCATCCATGTTGCTACAGATGGCATTATTTTGTTCTTTTTATGGCTGAGTAGTATTCTACTGTGTATATATACCACATCTTCTTAATCTGTTCATCTGTCGATGGACATTTAGGCTGTTTCCATCCCTTGGCTATTGTGAATAGTGAGTGAAGGAATGTATATATGTATGTGTGACTGGGTCACCTTTCTGTACAGTAAAAAACTGAGAACACTATAAACCAGCTATAACGGAAAAAGTAAAAATCATTTAAAAATTTAGAGCATTCTCTAACACCATCACAACAACAAACTCAAAATGGATTGAAGACCTAAATGCAAGGCCAGATACTATAAAACTCCTAGAGGACAACAAAGGCAGAATGCTCTTAGATCTAAATCACAGCAACATCTTTTATTGATCCACCTCCTGGAATAAGACTATAAAAACAAAAATAAACCAATGGTACCTAATTAAACTCAAAAATTTTTGCACGGCAAAGGAAACCATTAAAAAAAAAAGACAATCCACAGAATGGGAGAAAATCTTTACAAATGATGCATCAGACAAGGGCCTAAACTCCAAAATATACAAATAACTCATATAACTCAACAACAAAAAAACCAAACAACCCAACGGAAAAAGGGGCAAAAGACCTAAACAGACATTTTTCCAAAGAATATAATTTGGCCAGTACACATAAGAAAAAAATGCCCAACATCACTAAGTAGAGAAATGCAAATCAAAACTACAGTGAGGTACCACCTCACACTAGTCAGAATAGCCACCATTTACAAGCCAACAAACTAGTGCTAGAGAGGCTGTGGATAAAAGGGAACCCTCCTTCAACATTAGAGATAATTTATATTGGTACAACTACTATAGAAAACAGTATGGAGGTTTCTCAGAAAACTAAATATAGAACTACCATATGATCAAGCAATCTCACTCCTGGGCATATATCCACACAAAATTTTCATTCAAAAAAAGAAAATACATGCACCCCTATGTTCATTGCAGCACTATTCATAATAGACAAGACATGGAAACAATCTAAATGTTCATTGACAGATGAATGGATTAAGAAGATGTGGTACATATATACCATGGAATACTGCTAGGCCATAAAAAAGGACAAAATAATGCTATCTGCAGCAATATAGAAGTAAGTCAGAAAGAGAAAAACACCATATGATATCACTTATATCTGGAATCTAAAATATGCACAGATGATCCTATCTGCAAAACAGAAACAAATCAAAAACAGGGAGAGCAGACTTCTGTTTGCCAGGGGGCAGTGGGAGGGAGCGGGATGGATGGGAATTTTGGGGTTGATAGATGCAAACTATTATATTTGAGATGGATAAGCAATGGGGCCCAAATGTACAGCATAGGGAACTATGTCCAATTCTTCGGGTAGAACATGATGGAAGATGGTATGAGAAAAACAATGTTTATATATATGACTAGGTCATTACGCTGTACAGAAGAATTGACTCAACACTGTAAATCAACTACCATAAAAAAAAGAATTTATGAAGAGCAATGCAAGATCCCAGTTTCAGAATGTCCAATAAATACCAATCAGGCTAAAAAATAGCTCCACCTAAATATATCGCAAAAAAGTTTATAATATAAAAGATGAAGATCTGCAAAGGAACTAGAAAAGAATATACAGATTATCTACTTATACAAATGGAAAAAATGATATTGATGGATTTCACCACCAGCAATGAAAGCTAATAGAAAATATCTGTGACATATTGAGAGGAAATAATTTCTTGTATACCATACAACACATTTATATACCAAACTAATATATCTTTCAAGATTGGAAGTGAAATAATTTTTGAAAAACAAAATAGAATTTGGCAACAGTAAATCCTTATCAAAAGAAATTTCAAGAGATATATTTTTTGTATAAGAAAAGCGATCCCAGATGTAAGCAACGTAAGAATCCTAGTGGATTCCCATTCACAGGAGACCCCTAAAATGACCCATGAGAAATGAGAAATGAGTTTGTGTTCAAATAAATTTGAGGAAAGCCAAACTCTTTTAAGATTTGCAATAAAATCAATACATAAAAGGACCTGACAAGTAAATGGAAAAGAGAGCTGTTAAAAGTTAAATCAGCAATTCCCAGATCTAACACCATAAAACATTTTTTGTCAGTGAGTCATGGTTAATATCTCAGAGAATATACTTGAGGGAATGTGGAACTATGCTTTCAAAGCAAAAGCTTAAAAATATTTGTAAATAAGAAAACAAAGAAATGAAGCATATAAAGGGAGATTAACAGACACGGAAAGCATTTATCAAGAAACAACGTTCTCCTAGCTGGCAAGAATTATAATGGCACAGACTTTATATTCCTGTCAATTTAAGTATTTAATATTAATTCTATAAAATCCCAAATAGATTTTTATTGATCTCTATAATATTACTGTCAAATTCATCTGAAGGTATATTTAGGATAAGATTAATAAAACTTTTTTCTTACAAAAAATAGTAATAAAATGCATTTTCGTTTTCTGATATTATATTATTTAGAGTTGAAATAATTAATATAATGTGATGGTTCTTATAACAGAATATATACACAGAAAGTTTACAGGAACAAAAGAAAAATCCAGAAAGACTATGTTGTACCTATTAAAACAATTTAATTTATAGAAGAAAGACATTCAAATCAGTAGGTGAACAAATTAATAAATGATGGGATTTTCATTAACTACATATATAAAATGTAGGAGTGAATCCTGCCATATAAAACTGACAACAAATAATTATATATATTCCGTAGACACTAAATATCAAAATTGAACAGGATACAAAATAGAAAAAGATACAGTTTATTCAAAACAGGAAATTTAAGGTAGGAAAAATGGTAAAGAATTAATCAATACACTCAATAAGAATAAATCTATTCATTCCAAATGATTATAAACAAACATAAAAAGACAATGAAAAACTTAGAAAAGATTTTAATTATACAAGATATTTGAATCTTTATTATATAAATCCTTCTTACAAATCAGAAAGAAAGTGACAATACACGGGAAGAAATAAGATTTAGACAGATCTGCATCTATTCAACTACTTTTCTAGTTAGAAGTATTATTTTAATCTAGTATTATTCTAGATTAATTTGGTGCTTTGTAGAATCTAATAAAAGCAAAAACAAATTTGAATTCTGTTTTTCAAGTTTATCACTCTGCAGATGTATCACTTAATTTTTATTTTTCACATCTAACAAAATGAAAGAAAACCTACCAGAAAGGATTAATGTATTAGAAAATTATGCAGAAATTGTTCACAAACATACAAGTGTTCTATAAACAGCGGAAACGCAATTTTTTTTTCAAGTGCAAGTCCAAACGGGTGAAGGGGGCATAAGAATACGTACTCTTTTGGCAGTTTTCTGTGAATATATAATTATTTCAAAATAGAAAGTTAAAAATACTTTCTCTAAAAAGATGTGCAACTTTTTGTATAGCAGATCTTAAGCATCAGGTTAAATCTTGTGAAGTTGCCAATATGTAATTGTTATTAACCTACAGAAATGGCAATTTCATATTCATTACATAATGCTATTATGGGTCCCTGTTTGAACAATGGAGGGTAAATTTGGAGCTCATCTTCCTTTGCTTATAGAGCATTGAAATTGTAGGAACTCACATAAGCTGCGATAAAAGGGAAGGAAGCTTTCTCTTGCTTTTCTTCTCCCCTGCTGGCCTCCCTGACAGGCAGTTTCCCTGGACAGAGCTTGGGCTTACAGTCTATCCACCTGGGACAAGGGCCACACATGTAGCACATGAGGGTTCCCAGTCTAGGGGTTGAATCAGATCTGGAGCCGCCGGCCTACATCACAACTACCTCAATATGGGATCTGAGCCATGTCTATGACCTACACCACAGCTCACAGCAACCCTGGATCCTTAACCCACTGAGTGAGGCCAGGATTGAACCGGCAACCTCACAGTTACTGGTCGGATTTGTTTCTGCGGTGCCACAATGGGAATTCCTGAATCACTGGATCTTGATTGTGATGTCATTTGTTCTCCTCTCTGCTAACCCCATTGCACCGCTAAAAGAAGCTTGCACCATGCCTTTTTTTTTTTTTTTTTTCATGTTCTAGTAACCTCAGGAAAAATCATGGGGCCTGCTATGGCCCTTCAGGATCTGAGGCTCATGAGAGAGATCTACTTCTCCTGTAGCGGAGTAAGGAGTGGGAAACTTTGCAATTTGTCTCAACCTCTCCGTAACAGGACACAAAATGAGATTATTTAACTCCTGGGGTCTTGTTTCCCCCTAGAATTGCTATGGGAAATGCAGGTAACATCCATCAGAGATTTCTGGAAAAGCCCAGAGGAGGGAAATCCTTCAATGCCTATTCAGTCTTGGTTCTTGATTTGCTTCCTCCTCACACCACTCTGAGGACATTTTACCCAAGCAGATGTAGGACTCCTGCCTCAGATTTATCAGATTTCCTTTGTCATGTGTCCTCTTAGGGCCTTGAGCTTTTGAAAATCACGATCTATCTCTTTGCTATTCCTAATCCCCTTCTGTAAACATTGGTTACCTCACGGTTTATTTGCAACTGGAAGGATGCCAGGAACACAGAGTAACTCCAAATAGCAGCAGACCCCATCATTCAAAGTTTCACAGAGGAACTTACTATATTTGTTCCTCTAGTAAATATTCATGGCTACAGAGAAAATTTGCTACTCCTCCAGATCTCTATTTTCTCTCTGGTTTCCCAGGCCCTCATGCCTTAAACATGCAACTCCTTTTCTATCTGTTCTCCTGGGATTCAATAAGGTTATTCTCATCAGAAAAATGCTAAAAAGACAGCATGCACCCGTTCTTTCTAAAATCTAACTTCCTTGGTGGGCAGGGGTACCATAAGAATGAAAAAAAATATATATGTAAAATCAAAAGCATTCCTCATGCAATTATTAGCTAGTGGGAAAAATAGCCTTTCTTTCTGTCTCTGAAATACTGAAAAAAAAAGTGGGTGAATTTCATTGTCACCTATTTTTTGGCCTTGATAAACTGTTTTTCTTGAAGATCTAGTAAAAATAGAATATTGATTCAAGTCATAAGAAAGTTGTTTTCAAACCCATAAATGTTATATTTACCAGTCTGTTTCATAAATTTTATCTAAAATTGACTAAAGACATTAATATTTCATCCAAACTATTTGCTCAAAACTCTAAATACATTATTTTCTTTACTAAATTTACTACTTTTACCAAAAGATTTCAGTTATTTAAAAAAGTTAAATTTCCATATCATTGTTATAAATATCCATATAAAATATGGACAAAAACACTGTGCCTTATTTCTTAATAAGAAAACACCTATGACACTCATGAAAAATACTGAAAGTCTCATCTTCATATGATGCTTATTACAGTGCTTTTCCTAGTTCTAGCATTATTCCATTGGTACTATTAACCAAATGTCACTGCAAGTCCTTTTGCCATATTTCTACAGGACTTCATTTTTGGATTAAGTTTATGTTTTAATTGTTGCTTCAAGCTGGGATCACAGAAAAATGTACTGAGTTCCCATTTCTTCAAATAATGTTGCATCAATATTATTTCTTTATTTTATCTGGAAGGTATTCCATCTCTGTCGCTTAGCATTTAATGAAAAAAGAATCTCATGCTGCATGATCTTTTCTCCTAGCTGTCCAAATTATTTCTTTATTTCTGAAGGTCTGTATTTTTACTAGGAAATATCCAGGACAGATCGTTCTATATCAGTTTTGCCTAGCACATGGTGAACTCTTTAAAATTCACAGATCTAAATCTTCCTTTAATGTTACTTTACAATTTGGTTATCTTCTATTTTCCAGGTTTCTTCTTAGGAAAGAATATTCTTCTGTGCAATGGTTCTCCTATACCTATCTCTAGATCTATCATTAGCTCCCTAACACTTTCCAACTCTTTTCCATATGGTTTCGCATATTTTTTAAAATTGAAATATAGTTAACCTAAATATCTTTATGTTAGTTTCAAGTAGACAACATGGTGATTTGGCATTTAAATTCATTATGAAATTATCGCCATGATAAATCTAGGAACTATGTGTCTGCATACAGAGTTATTACAGTATTAATGAACATAATCCTTATGCTATATATCGTATCCCTGGACTTATTCATCTTACAACTGGAAGTTCTTAATCACCTTCATCTTTTTCTCCCTACTCCCATCCCCCTCTGCAATCTGGCACCCAACAGTTTATTCTCCATATCTATGCCTCTGTTTTTGTTTGTTTTTCAGATTCCACATATAAGTGAGATCACATGGTATCTACCTCTCTATGACTGATTTCATTTAGCATACACCTAGATCAATCATGTTGTCACAAATGGTAAAATATTATTCATTTTTATGACTGAATAATATTCCATTACATACACAGACATACCTCATTTACTGTACTTCACAGATACCGTTTTTTTTTTTTTTAAACAAATTGAAGGTTTGTGGCAACCCTGTATTTAGTGGCACAGTTTTTCCAACAGTATTTACGCACTTTGTGTCTGTGTCACCTTTTGATAATTCTCACAATATTTAAAACTGTTTCATTATTATTATATTTTTTATGATGATCTGTGATCAGTGATCTTTGATGTTAACTACCACAAATCACTGAAGGCTCAGATGATAGTTAGCACTTCTTAGGAATAGACTATTTTATAATTAAGGTATGTATATATTTTTTAAACCTAATGGTATTGCATACTTAATATACCCTAGAGTATAGTATAAAGGTAACTTTTATATGCACTGGGAAACAAACAAACAAACAAAACTGTGTAACTCGTTTATTGAGGGTCTGGAACGGAACATGAAATATCTCCTGAGTATGACTGTACAGACCACATCTTTAACCATTAACTTATAAATGGACACTTAGGTTACTTCCATATTTTGCTGATTGTTTGTAAATAGTGCTGCAATAAACGTAGTGGTGCATAAATATTTCAGAATTAGTGTTTTCATTTTCCTTGAGTAAATACACAGGATTGGAATTGCTGAGTTGTATGGTAGTTTTATTTGTAATGTTTTGAGGCCTCTCCATACTGTATCCCCTAGTGGCTGAAACAATTTACACTCCCACCAACAGTGCATGAGGGTTTCATTTTCTCCTCATTCTCAGCAGCTTCTGCTCTCTTGAATGTAAGCCCCACTGGTAATCAAACCTAGACATTTTGAGGGCTCCTCTTCCAAGTGCAGAAACCCTGAGCTGTGGAGCCCCATGTGGGACTTGAACCTTCACTCCTAGGGAGAGACCTCGCCTTTGTGATAACCTTCTTGCTTATGGGCTGGGGCCCTGGGTGTTTATGTCCTGACTGGACTGCATCTCCATTCCTCCTGCCATCTCACTGTGGCTCCTTTATATCTTTAGTTGTGGAAATACTTTCCTGCTAGTCTTCAGATTGTTCTCAGAGAGTGTTCCTTTGTACGTAGTTATAATTTTGGTGTCCCTATGGGAGAAAGTGAGCTCAGAATCATCCGACTCTGCCATCTTGATCTCCACCCATTTTGCATTTTTTTAATCTTTATCCCATGTCTTATCTATATTTTCCCCAGTGTGCATTCTCCCTTGCATTTCTTGTGATTTCTCCCCCTCATTTCTCTGATGGTTTTATTTTTACAGATTTTTAAGTTTTGCCAGTTCATGTTTTATCGCCTTAAATTCTCACATCATCTCTTCCCTGAGATCTTGCTTTTTAAACTTTCCTTCTTCAAGGCAATTGTGTCATGAAATGGTCTTATATTCTCGATGATGTATTTGGATAGAATTATATCTTCTCTTTGCCATATTGTTCTAGAAAAAAAAGTCTAATGCTATTTACATTAAAAGTACTTTTACTCTTTTTTTTTTCATAGATTGCCTTTATATCAGTGCTGTGTCAATTCCTGTTTTAACACTGGTCACACAAGTATCCGAATTTCTTGGACTTGACTTTTATATAAATGGTGGTGTAGAAGAGGTAATAATGCCCAGGTGGATCTTCACGAAGAGCTGATGTTAACACCCTAGCACTATGCAGGTTTTTTTTTTTTCCTCTACCGTCTCTGCTTCCATCAATTAAACTAGGTACCAGAGGGCTTTTGACACCAACCTGATCACGTTTTCATACCAATGTTACGCACAAGCAACATCTTTGCTTTCCATCAATACAAGAGCACAAACATTCTACCTTCACCTTGATCTTCTCGCCACTCCCTGTATTTCTTGTCCTAACTTATTCCTAGGAGGATTCCTTCAGTGTAGTTACTTTTAGCAGCCTTATATGTAGAATCTGCAGATTCTTTTAGTCTCAAGTTTCACTAAAAATGATGTGAGTCACAGGGGAAGTTACCAGTTTCAGTTTCACTAAAAATGATATTTCTTTTGGATGATTTTTAGGCAGGGAATGAGAAATACTCATTCACCCAGTTATGTGCCTACCAGAAGTTCCAACAGTGCTTCTTTTAAACGGGGGAAAGTTTGGACACAGAAAATAAATGCAGATATGTATATATATTAATATACACGTGTATGTTCATATATATATAAATATACGTGTAAGATTTCCAGTCTTTAAAATGCATGTATAGGAGTTCCCATCGTGGCGCAGTGGTTAACGAATCCGACTAGGAACCATGAGGTTGCGGGTTCGATCCCTGCCCTTGCTCAGTGGGTTAACGATCCGGCGTTGCCGTGAGCTGTGGTGTAGGTTGCAGACGCGGCTCGGATCCTGCGTTGCTGTGGCTGTGGCGCAGGCCAGTGACCACAGCTCCGATTAGACCCCTAACCTGGGAACCTCCACATGCCGCAGATGCGGCCATAAAATGACAAAAGGCAAAAATAAATAAATAAATAAATAAAATTCATGTATAGAAATATGTACAAACATATTTAAAATTAAAAACTTAATGTTTTAGAAAAAAATGAATTCTAAATTTTTCCAATATGCAATTAGTTATGCAAAGTATAGATATTTTTGAAAAATTATATATAAAACAGCAATAGTGATTTAATGGATGGCTGTTATTTTTCTCACTTTTTCTGAACATATGCTTTTCAAAAATAAAATGAATTGTCTGAGAGAAACAAGTTACTTAACTGCACTTTATGTCTAGGTTATTTATGTATATTTTCTTAATTTTTTTCTTTATAAGTAATTTTTTAGTATTTTATTTTTAAGAAAGCTATTTTTAATCCAAATTTGATGAAATTTTATTTTTATATTTTGATTTTGGTGGGGTTTATGTTTTAATTCTTAAATTTAAATCTTTATGAATATTCTTTATTAAAATGATTTTTATTTTTTCCATTATAATTGGTTTACAGTGTTCTGTCAATGTTCTGCTGTACAGCAAATTGACCCAGTCACACAAACACATATATATCCTGTTTTCTCATACTGTCTTCCTCATGCTCCATCAAAAGTGACTACGTATAGTTCCCAGTGCTATACAGCAGGATCTCATTGCTTATCCATTCCAAAGGCAATAGTTTGCATGTATTAACCCCAGATTCCCAACTCATCCCACTCCCTGCTTCTCCCCTTGGCAACTACAAGTCTGTTCTGCAAGTCGATGAGTTTCTTTTCTGTGGAAAGGTTCATTTGTGCCATATATTCCAGATATAAGTGATACGATATGGTATTTGTCTGACTTACTTCACTTAGTATGAGAGTCTCTAGTTCCATCCATGTTGCTGCAAATGGCATGATTTTGTTCTTTTTTATGGCTGAGTAGTATTCCATTGTGTATGTATACTACAATGGCATCTTCTTAATCCAGTACTATTTGATTATCTTTCTTTTCCTTACTCATTTGACATGCTATTTAATTATAGTGGTATTATTTGTCACTGGTTCTTACATTTTTTTTTCTAATGCAACTGCTATACCATCAGAATTGGTGTTTAAACACAGCCTGCTGTATATATAAGGCAGATCTTGTGTGGAAGTAATTATAAAATATACTTATTAAAACTCTATCCCATTTCCCCTGGTAAACAGTGTGTTTACAGTTGAGACTACATGGACCAGGTGTTTATACATTTGGTTTTGTTTTTGGTCTTTTATTCTGTTCCTATGTATTAAATCAAATATGCTTGTTATACTCACTTATTATGATACATGTTATGTGAAACAGTGAAACAAACTTTATTTTTTAAAAATTTAGTCGATTTTATATTTGAAGATCAAATTTTTAATTGTTTAGACAAATTTTTATGTCAAAGCTCTTTAAAAATCTGATTGAGAATATAATGTTACATATTAATAACAAACATATCTTCATAGAATCTTTATTTATTTAATTTATTTATATTTTAATTTTTTGGCTGCAACCATGGCATGCAGAAGTTTCTGGACATGGGATAGAACCAATGCTACAGAAGCAACCTGAGTTGCTGCAGTGACAACGCCAGATCCTTAACCCGCTGAGTTACAAGAGAACTCCCTCTTCATGGTATCTTTTCTTATAACTCAGAAACATGGAGGCATTTCCATTTTTCAAGTCTTCTTTAAAAAACACTTAATAAAATTTTGTGGCTTCCATTATTTTCTAGAAAATAATTTTGGTATTATATAAACACAATGAATTTTCAGATTTTCTTTTGAAAGAATTTTTCTTAAAACATTGTATGTAGATTGTAGGTGAGAGGCACATAACTGGAAATGAAGCAGAAAGTATTATTTTAAGAATGACTGTGATAATTCTGGCATGTGATGTTAATGTCCTGAAATTATGTAAAGAATGATAATGATGAAAAACTGGCATATATGAGCAGTTTCCAGTTAATGAAATCAACAGGATTGGTGAATGCTGAGTGTGGGATGTAAGAGAGAGAAAAGTCAACATTTATGCCTAAGTTACCAATAAAGTACAGATCTAAGTTTTAGGAATTAAGTAAAGAATTTCTTTGGAGTGAGTTGAGCTTGTGGTATGTGATAGAGCATCTAGGTGAGAATTTCAGTGGGCAACTAATATTTTAACTTGTTATTTACTTTGGTTTTTTCCTTATTTCATCTGTAAAGTAAGAATAACCATACTTATCTCATGTAATTTATACGAGTGGTTATGGAAAAGGTACTTAAGTCCTCCCTCCTTTTCCTTTCTTTTGCTGTAGACACATGATTGCTCTGTTACAAGCTGTCAGTGCAAGAAACACAATGAAAAGTGAAAGAAACTATGTAGAACTGCTAGTTTGCATATCTGTATCTTCAAAAACTGTAATATCTAGCATAAGCCACTGTGTTTACTTTCATCAAATCAATTTTTGTAACACAAATATGATCTTGAAATATTTTGGACATTTTTACTTATTTGTAAATACTAATTCTTCTGAATATGATATTTATGATAATGAAGTCATTATAAGTAATTTGCTTATGAAAAGTAAAAAGTTCCCAGCTGTGTGCGTATTTAAATCTGAAGAAAAAAAAAGAAAAAAGAAGAGAGTTCCCACTCTGGCTCAGCAGTAAGGAACCCAACTAGTATTCATGAGGATGTGGGTTCAATCCATGGCCTCACTCAGTGGGTTAAGGATCTGGCATTGCCGTGAGCTGCAGTGTAGGTCAAAGATTTAGCTCAGATTCTGCGTTGCTGCAGTTGTGGCATAGGTTGGCAACTACAGCTCTGATTCAGGCCCTAGCCTGGGAACTTCCACATGCCCAGAGTGTGGTCCCGAAAAGGTAAAAAAAAATTCTGAGCCTCATTGTATTTTTTGATGGAATAACCTCTTCTCAGTTTTAAAAAATCACTTGTCTAAAGCAGTTTTAATCATTTTCATATGCTATTTATAATGATGGTCTGATATACTTCATGTATGTGAACAGAAAAACTTTTTTGTATCCTCAGTTTGAAGGATTCTTTACGGCTTGTGAATTACTATGGGTTGTTGGTCCAGTGACAATATAAGCAAAATTTTATTCTGAATCTAAGTCTGAAAACTTTCAAGGAGAAAGAAAATTAAATGTTGACTCTCTAAAACGTGACTTGATATAAGATCTAATGGATCTTGGAAACCTAAAATAGAAAACTGTAAATAACATAACTGATCCTGATTGAAGTAGTCATCTTCCATCTGCTCTCAGAAGTGGGTATCGATACAGAATTGTGATTTTTTAAAAAAATGCCTTTCCTAAAATGGCCAAATTAAAATTTGAGGCAGCAAAACATGGCAGTAGGTAGGGGTAGGCATATGAGTAGAAATAAAAGGTGAGTAATATTCTTATATTTTTCAGTTTAGAAATTATGATTTATTTTACACTGTACTAGAAAAAATTTGTGAAACTGTTCATTAAAATGTACTGGCTATCATAAAAAGCAATGAACGTATAACTTCAAATTCAATAAAGAAAAATGAATATGCTGAATTCAGCAGAGGCAGAACATGAGGAGGAAAGTGTATGGAGAAAGCACAACAATTAGAAATACAAAATGAGAGAGCAAAATAATTCCAAATATATTAGGATTCACAGCAGACAGAAACAGGTTAAATTACTCAGCAAATAATATCAGATTGTATTAAAATAAACGTAAATAATTAATATTGCCTTGCAAAATCTAAAATATAGAGATATTAGAAAATAATGAAAAGGTGTTATTGTAGGAAAAATATCTACTATTTTAACACCAGGACAAAAATTAATGTATTCATATGAATTATAGATTTCAATCTGAAAGTACAGAAGTTGAAAGAAGATTACATTTGGAAAAAATGTACCCTTTTCCCAAGAAGAAGATACTCAACTCTGGAAAAACTCTGATAAACTTGTAGTCACTTAATAATCTCACATGAAACTATATATAGCAAAACCTGGCAGAATTCAAGATGAAGTGGATAAACATATACCATGGGAGAAAAATGAAATGTAAAGTTGCAGAAAATATTGAGACTATCCATGGTTCTACAGAGGTGTTTAACTTCATTCTTGTTTCAGTCTCTCAAGAAACCATTTAGCCTATGCATTATCCACCCTGATTTTCATTGAAAAATTACTTTGAACAATTTTTACTGTTGTTGTCTTCTTGCTTCATTCTTGGTTGATATTCTTCTACCACAGATTCAGTGATATTTGAGGGAAGAAAGAAGACAAACACATGTTCTCTATCTTCCATGTTCCTAATGCATATACTTAAAGTAGATGGAAAAAAGCGGTATTTAGATAAATCTACAGAATCATATTACATGCTGCAACACTCATAACAATAGCATTTTTCTGAAGTTAAACAACATCAAATCATTTTTCACAATTTCTAGTTCTAGGAAAATTATGATATATGTCTATAATACTTTGAGTTAAATACATGCTCTATGCAACCTTTTGTCTGGACGTGGTAATCTCTTTTTTCCATCACTGCTCTAGACAGATTTCATTAGAATAAAAAGAGAGCTGGCATATTGCAGTGGGATGGAAGTGGAGGGAAGAGAGAGGTTAGATCTAGGATCTCAAAGTTGCATAAAAAATGATGACTGTTATCTACAAAAAAAAAAAAAGCATTTCCAAGACTAAGGTAGAAGTCAACTACTAAGTTGATTAAAATTAGAAACAAGGAAATAACTGATTAAAAAGTAACGTGATAGTGTAGGGAGGTGAAAATTAAACTCATAAATTGAAGGTATAGGAAGATTGAAAGGTACATTTTGTTTTAGTCTGATGAAGATTTGGGAATGTGTTTTATTTGAAAGTTACAAGAAGGATAAATAAAATATTTTTAACATTTTTTTGGAGTCAACAACACAGTAACATGTACTGTTCAGTCTGTGTAGGTTAAGAATTAAATTAACTAAATAAATAGAATGTTTAGTGTTAGAATGCAGATGAGAATAAGAGCATGTGAAGCAGGCAGATTCAAGAGGAACACAAAAAGTAAATGGTTGTTTGACTTCTCATTTCCAAAAAAATTAATCCTAGAGAAATAAAAGGCAAAGCTACTTACTGCATTGTAATGTCAGAGGGGAACTTAAGGAGGGTAGGAATAATTTGCACAACTATGCCTGGCATAGGATGAGCTATAGTTACTGGAGAGTATTGAGGTCAGTCAGTGCTAGAATATATACTAGGCTATGCATGTTTATCTTAGCATTTTATTTCTTTAACTATGCACTATTTTTTTCTTCCTTTTCAGCTGCACCTGTGGCATATTTAAGTTCCTGGGCCAGGGATCAAACCCATGTTGGAGCTGTGACCTATGCCACAGCTGCAGCAACTCTGGATCCTTAAACCACTGCACCTGGCTGGGGACTGAAGCTGGTGCTTCCACAAAAATAAGCTGGATCATTAACCTACTGTGCCACAGTGGGAACTCCCACCCATGCACTATTTTAAAACATCTCCAAGAAGCAAGTGGAAAACCAAATCTGACACAGCTATTTGTAAAGATAACCTAGTAGAGAGCAGAAAGTAAATTAGGAAATCAAATCCACATGTGGAGACTGCTTTGCAGATTTCAAGACTTTGAGCAATTATACAGAAATTCAAAAGAAGCCCACTGCATGGCATGTGCAATTACAATCATTATTAAATCAGTATGAGAGTTCATGTACATTTTTCTTTTTGCCTAACAAAATTTAAGTATAAAATGCTGTAGACATAGTATACATGCCTGTATTTTAAGCACAAGATATCATTTGTTTTATTTTCTTTTAAGAAATTCTGTCTATTCTATGGGATAGTTTCCAGAACAAAAAAAAAGAACAGAAACAGTCTCAAAGATTAAGTGGAGACATCACTGTAAAACACACAAATATGTGAAAAGTATGAGAAAAATTGTGTATGTGAAAGATCACCTGATTGTTAAGTGCAAAAAATAATTGGAAGAGGAAGCTAAGACACAGTAATTTAGTCATATTTTCAAACCTAATGGAAAAATGTAGTAAACAGTGTACACCCAAAGATTCTTTTTTTTTTTTTTTGGTCTTTTTCCCTTTATGTAGAGCCGCACCCATGGCATATGGAGGTTCCTAGGCTAGGGGTCTAACAGGAGCTGTAGCCGCCGGCCTACGTCACAGCCATAGCAACGTGGGATCCGAGCCGCGTCTGCAACCTTCACCACAGCTCATGGCAACGCCGGATCCTTAACCCACTGAGCAAGGTCAGGGATCGAACCTGCAACCTCATGGTTCTTAGTCGGATTCGTTAACCACTGAGCCACAAAGGGAACTCCCACCTAAAGATTCTTGATTATTATTTATATACTATAAAAGTTATTCAAGATTCAGATCTTGGAGTTCACGTCGTGGCACAGTGGTTAACAAATCTGATTAGGAACCACTAGGTTGCAGTTTCGATCCCTGACCTTGCTCAGTGGGTTAAGGATCTGGCGTTGCCATGAGCTGTGATGTAGGTTGCAGACGCAGCTAGGATCTGGTGTTGCAGTGGCTGTGGTGAAGGCTGGCGGCTACAGCTCCGATTAGACCCCTAGACCGGGAACCTCCATATGTCGCGGATGTGGCCCTAAAAAGTGCGAAAATAAAATAAATAAAATAAAATAAAATAAAGATTCAAGTCTTGACACCAGCTTAATCAGTTCTTTGCAGGCCATGCTTATTAGACTAGATCTCTTGATTTTACAAGATTGCCCTATCAGTTTTAACATCACAGGAATATGTTATTTGACTGTTACTGTGATTATCACTGTTACCACTGCCACTGTTTACTCCAAATTATCAATTCTTATATTCTTTTTGTTGTGCTATATACCAGGCACACTTAATCTTGCCAATAACTACCATATTTCTACACTCGCAGTATGCTAGCCAATTCTTTAAATGTTTTACATATGCCAGCTCATCCGGTTTTATGAGGTAGAAATTATAATTATTCCCGATTTATAGAAGAAAAAATAAGGCTCAGAGATTTCTTTGGATTGGCTAATGACATAGAGATTAGAAAATAGATTATTTCCTATCACTACATTAATTGTAAAATAACTAAGCTGACTTCTCTGGTATCACACAACTAGTAAGGTAGCTCCCCAGCAGACTCTTCTGAAATAAATAGAGTCTGATCCAGGATCCAAACACTGCGAGATGTGGATTAAACAGAAATTTGTTTTCCTCTTGGTTCTAACACTACCAAGTTGTGAGAATGTTGTCAAGCAATTAAATTCTCTAAGCCCTTATTTCCACTTCTATAGGTGAAGGCAACAGTGCTTTGTTACACAGTCATTATGAAGAATAAAGGAACTGCTGTCTTTGAAACACTTAGTATGGCACCTATAACAAGATGTTTTTAACAAGTTCTACCTCTTTCATTCTCTTTCCATGTCTCCTTGTCATGAAAATAGGATATAAAACTACAGCCATTGTTCAAAATGGATGGAGTTTTGCCACACAGGCCTGTTTGAAAAAAATAATAAACATGCATGAAAAGCTTTTCTTTTGATATAGATATCCCCAAGTTTTTTAAAAAACTTGTTGATAAAAATGTACCTCAATTTAAATGCAAACTGTGGATTATAACCTTTATATAGTGCTATTTATACAAATAATACCAGGCCTTCCAGAAGAACAAATACCAAGACACTGATATGCTGATTACCGTTAACCTTAATCAGACATGGCAAACTCAGAATTCTGTGTCTTCAGAAAAAAACTTCTCTGATTAGCTCTGCTCAGCAGCAGGACTCTCCTAGGCTACACATTAACTACCCCTACCCCCACCAAAGCAAAGGGAAAGTTTGGAAATTTTTGTGTGTGTGGAAAATGTTTGACTATGATGGACTAGTTACAGTGCCATCATTAAACGAATATGGCACAGTGATTGGGTGGCTGTCAAGTAGTTTTGTTAGACTGTTTTTCCTCATTTTCCTTCCAGAAAGATGTGTTGGTTGAGCTCACTTCAGAGTACCTAGCCATGCATGTAGCTCAGTCCTCCTTCATTAAAGCAAACAGCCTTGTGTATTGTGGTCCACAGATCAACAAATATGGATTTTCCCAATAATTCATCCTAGAACAGTCTATGGTTGCCTAGTCCCTTTATGAAAAAGATATAATCCCATCTAAAGAGACAGACATTTAAACATTAATTTCAATCCTTGAAAATTGGTCTGAATAATGTATCTACTTTGTGACTGGAAGTATAATAAAAATAATAACATAGGATATTTCCTAAATATTTAATTACATGTTTACTGGGATAGAATACCTTAGTAGGGAAGTACAGATGAAGGGACATAGCATGACATATGGAAAAAATAAACAAGTGAACTTTATTTGAAATTAAAACACTTGGGCTCTAAATCAGATTTTGTAAAAATCTACTAATAAATAAGAAAAATCCCTTTCTTACTGCTCTCTAATCTCATTTGTAAAAATCATATGTTTAAACTAGATTATTTTCACTTCTCAGTTATCTTTTTTAGTTTGTGTTGTCATCATTCTCATATTTAAAATATTTGCCCTTCCAGAGAAAGTATATTTATGTATTAGGTAGCAACTAAATAAATTCTTATTAGGTTTTACTAGATTCTCTGAAATGATGAAAATTTTGCCTTGATCCTCATTTTTTTCTATAAGACAATGATCTTTTGGCTCTTTTCATTCTAATGATGATTTTTCTAGGAATAGAGTTCTTGCAACTAAAGATATAGAGTATAATTAGGGGAAGGAAAGAGGAAAAGAAAGATAAAATATTACGAAGAAACAGAGGAAAGGACTTCCTGAATACCTTCTATTTTTCTGTCAATCTCATTTATTTATTTAAAATTGTATCAGAAAGAAAATACTTAGGAATAAACTTAACCAAACAGGTGAAAGACTTACATCCTGAAAACTGTGTAACAGTGATCAAGTAATCTGAAAATGATACAAAGAAATGGAAAAATGTCCTACCTTTTTGTATTAGAAGAATTAATATTATTAAAATGTCCATACTAACCAAAGCAATCTACAGATTTAATGCAATGTGCATCAAAATATCTATGATATTTTTCACAGAATTAGAACAAATAATCCAAAAATTAAATGGATCCACAAACGATCCTGAAATGCAAAAGTAATCTTGAGAAAAAGAAATGAAGCTGGATATATCATGCTCCCTGACTTCATACTAGACTACAAATCTAAGGTAATCAAACAGTACAATACTGGCACAAAAACTGACACATAGATCAATGGAACAGAACAGAAAGCTCAGAAGTAGGCCACACATTTATGGTCAATTAATCTATGACAAAGGAAGAAAGAATAAACAATAGAAAAAAAAAAGACAGTCTCAGAGTTCCCATTGTGGCCAAGCAGGTTAAGATCCTGACTAGTATCAATGAGGATGAGGGTTCAATCCCTGGCCTTGCTCAGTGGGTTAAGGATCCGGCACTGCCATGAGCTGTGGTGTAGGTTGCAGACGTGGTTCAGATCCCTGTTGCTGTGGCTGTTGCTGTGGCTATTTCTGTGGCTGTGGCCAAGAGCTGCAGCTCTGACTGGACCCCTAGCCTGGGAATTTCCATATGCCACAGGTGCAAAAAAAAAGGGAAAGAAATTCTCTTCTTCAATAGTGGCACTAGAAAACTGGATGGCTACTTGTAAAACAATGAGATTAGAACATTTCCTCATACCATACACAAAAATAAACTCAACATGCATTAGATATCTAAATGTAAGATATGAAACCATAAAACTCCTAGCAGAGAACATAGAACACCCTGACATAAATTATAGCAAGAGTTTTTTGGATTAGTCTCCTAAGGCCAAAAAAAAAAAAATGAAAACAAAAATAAACAAATGGGACCTAATTAAACTCAAAAAGCATTTTTCACAGCAAAGGAAACCACTGACAAAACGAAAAGACAACTGACTGAATGGGAGAAAACATTTGCAAATGATATGACTGATAAGGGACTAATATCAAACATATATGAACAAATCATAGAACCCAACATCAAAATAATCAAACAACCCCTCCCCCAAAATGGGCAGAAGACCTGGACAGACATTTGCCCAAAGGGAAAATGCAGATGAGCAACAGGCACATCAACAGATATTCAACAATGCTAATATCAGGGAAATGCAAATGGAAATCACAATGAGATATCACCTCACACCTGTCAGTATGGCTATCATCAAAATAACAAATGTTGGTGAGGATATGGAGAAAAGGGAATCCTCATACGCTGCTGGTGGGAATGTAAATTGGTATAGTCACTATGGAAAACAATAGGGAAGTTCATCAAAAAACTAAAAACAGAACTACCAGATGATAGAGCAATTTTCTTCTTAGAGATATATATATACATATATATTTACATATCTAAGATACATGCCTCTTGGAGTTCCCGTTGTGGCTCAGTGGGTTAAGAACCCAACACTGTCTGTGAGGATATGGTTTGACCTCTGGCCTTGCTAGATGCCGTAAGAATTCAGTATTGCTGCAAGCTGCAGCTATGGTGTAGGCTGGCAGCGGCAGTTCTGATTCAACACCTAGCCCAGGAATTTCTGTATGCCGCAGGTGCGGCCTTAAAAAAGAGAATAAAAAAAGATATATGCATCTCAATGTTCATAGCAGCATAATTTACAGTAGCCAAGATACAGAAGCAACCTAAGTGTCCATCAACAGATGAATGCATAAAGAGGTCAAACATGGATGGACCAAGACTACTATGCTTAGTGAAATAATTCAGGCAGAGAAAGACAAATACTGTATGTTATCTATGTTATCACTTACATGTGGAATCTTTTTTTTTTTTTTTCGGCCACACCTGTGGCTTGTGGAAGTTCCTGGACCCAGGACTGAACCCCTACCACAGCTGTAACAAGAGCCACAGCAATGACAGTGCCAAATTCTTAACCTGCTGAGCCACGAGGGAACTCCTACATGTGGACTCTTAAAAAAAAAAAAATGTATATAACAAAACAGCAATAGACTCATTGATGTAAACAACAAACCAGTGGCTACCAGTGGGGAGAGGGAAAGGGGAGGGGCAAAATAGGGGTAAGAAATTAAGAGATACCAACTACTATGCATAAGATAAATAAGAAATGAGAATATACTGTACATCACAGAGAAATAACCCATTATTTTTAAATAACTCTAAATGGAGCATAAGCTATAAAAATACTGGATCTCTATAGTTTGCTCTTGAATTTAATACAATATTGTAAACCAACTATATTTCAATAAAAATAAAAAGCTATCTCACAAACAAAAAGAATAAAAGTAAAAAGTATAAGCTCTGCTTATTGGTATACATCCAACAGAATTGAAACCAAGATCTAAAAGAGATACCCGCATACTTGTGTACACAGCAGAACTATTCAGAATAGCCAAAAGTTGGAAGCAATCTAAGAGATGGAATGAATGGACAGACAAAATGTAGTATACATAGACCATTAAACAGTATTCATTTTTAAAAAGGATGGAAATTCTGGCACACACTATAATATGGGTGAACCTAGGGAAGATTATATTAAGTAAAATAAGTCAGTCGCAAAAAAGACAAATACTATATGCCCACTTGTGAGAGAAATCTAGAGAGGTCAAATTCATAGATACAGAAAGTAGAATGGTGGTTGCCAGGAACTGGAAATGGGGAAAACAGCGGGTTGCTGTTTAATTGGTGTAAAGTTTCAGTTTTTCAATATAAAAAAGTTCTGGGGATTGTTGTACAACAATGTGAATATATTTAATGCTCCTTAATTATACACAGAAATAGTTTAAAAGTACATTTTATATTTTTTAACCACAATACAAAATAATTTCTAAAAGAGCAAGAGCAACTTATAACAGATCAATTACTTTTAATGGCTGGAATGAGGAGGATATTACTATCAAAGAGAATGAGGAAATTTCTTGATTTTATGATGATTATTCTACTTCGTGTAAAAAACAGACAGATAACAGAACTGTACACTAAAAACTGAATTTCATTGTACCTAAATCGTACCTTATTAAAATAAGTACAGTCTCTGAAAAATAGAAATATACTGTTCTAGTCATGTACAAATAACATATCATGAAATATGAGAGAAAAAGCAATATTTAAAATGAATATTGCTTATGTTTTAATCAAAATAGAATATATGTTTGAGTGTCTTAACTCCAGCTTTAAAATTGAAATTCTTCTGGTTGGAAACTGTTTTTTCCTACTGTGGGCGTATAGATTAAATTAATATGCTAAATTTTATTCAGCCACTCAGTACTGAGTGACACTCAATTTGATGCAATTAAACTGCCATTACAAAATAATACTGCAATCATTATTAAGTATATCCTTACATATTACTGCTTTTACTCCCAAGGTGGAAAGTCCTAGGAGTGGAGCAGTATATATAGTTTTAATTTTGGTAGCTATTTCAATATTTCTTTCCAAATGGAAAATAAATGAAATACTATATGAAATAATTAGTAACATGAAATAATTTTTAATCTGTACCACTAGTAGAATGTATTTTGATACTTATAAATATTGGCTAATAATGGGAAAATTAATTCATATTTAACATTTATATTCTATTTTAATTAGTAAATATTTTAGAGCAGTACTAGATTCACAGAAAATGCGAGGAAAGTACAGATTTCCATATAACCCGTTTCACACAACCACATCCTCCCTCATTGCACCTCAGTATCAACGTTTAGCACCAAGTACAGTCCTACCTCATTTTTTATTGTGCATCACTTATTATGCTTCACAGATACTGGGTTTTTTAACATACTGAAGGCTTGTAGGAGCCCTGAGGTCAAGTAAATCTCATCAATGCCATTTTCCCAAAAGCGTTTGCTCACTTTGTCTCTTTGTCATACTTGTTGGTTCTCACAATATCTTGTAATTTCTCATTATCTGATATTTGTTTTGGTTATCTGTGATCTTTCATGTTATTATTGTAGTTGTTTGGGGGCATCATGAATCACATCTGTATAAAATGGCAAGTTAAAATGATAAATGTTTGTGTTCGAACTGTTCCACCAGCCATTCTCCCATCTTTCCCCCACTTTTGGGGTCTCCCTATTCTGAGACATAACAATATTGGATTAGTAACTTACCACAGCCTCTAATTTTTAAAGTGAAGAGTCACGTCTCGCACTTTAAATCAAAAGCTAGAGATGATTAAGCTTAGTGAGGAAGGAATGTAAAAAGCTAATACTGGCTGAGAGGTAGATCTATTGAGCCAAACAATTGGATAAGCCATGAATACAAAGGAAAAGTTCTTAAAGGAAATTAAAAGGGCTGCTCCAGCGAATATACAAATGATAAGCAAGTGAAACAGCCTTATTATTGGTAATGGACAAAGTCTGAGTGGTTTGTAAAATCAAAACAGCTACAACATTCTCCTAAGATGTTGTAACCTAATCTATCTGCATTGTTAAGAATATCCTTTAAAAATTGAGGTAGAATGTGCATATTGTTCTTTGTGATTGTGTTTTTGTGAATGTACTTTTTGTCATATTGCAGCCTTATCTTTGCTTATGTCAGTCTTTATATATTTTTATTATTTTATATTCTGAAACATACAGAACTGTGTAAATTTTATTTTCCCCAGAGGTTTGTAACATTTCTTATTTTGTGTCCCAGGAAATTTTGCTTCTACTTAAGGTTTTAATAGTTGCTTCAGATTTAGTTGTTATATCATATTTTAGAAATATTAATTTTTATGATTTTTTGTATTGATATGCTTTGAATCCTTTCTCTTTTTCTTTCTTTTTTTTGTATATTCTTTAGGTACTTTGTGGGGTTATCCAAAGCCTTGCTTAAAATATCTCATAGTTAAAACATTCTATTTTAAGTTCATTACAACTTAAAATTGATCACATACAAAAAGTCTACATTTTTACTTCTCTCTTTCACACTTTATCTTATTGATGTAACAGCTTACATACTTTGTACTGGGTATTAATTAATAGATTTTTAAAGTTACACTTAATAGTTTCACAACTTTTAAATTAGAGTGAAAATGATTACATACCATCTTTACATTACATTATTTTGTTTTTGTCTATTTTTATCAATGAGACTGATTCCTTAATATAGATTCATGATACTGTTTGGTATTCTTTAATTTCAACTTGAAGAACTCCTGTACTACTTATTGTAAAGAAGGTCTAGTGATAACCAACTCCCTAAGCTTTTGTTTGTCTGGGAAGGTCTTTACAGTTCCTTCATTTGACAGACAGTTTAGCCAGGTACACAATTTTTAGTTAACAATTTTATTTTTCTTTCAGCACTTCAAATATATCATTACAATTTCATCTGTCCTACAAGATTTCTATTAAAAAATCTGCCAATAGTATTACAGGAATTCTCTTGTATGTGATGAATCCTTTGTTCCTTGCTCTTTTCAAAATTCTATTTGTCATTGACTTTGAAAATTTAATTATAATGTGTCTCAGAGTAGATCACCCTAGAGTCTAGTTATTTGGGATCCTTTGGGTTTCATAAATCTAAATGACTATTTCTCTCCCCAGATTTGGGAGAATTTTAGCCTTTAATTTTTTTTTTAAATGAGTTTCATTTCAATTATAGGTGTACAAAGATCATCACAAGTCAATGTGACAGATTTTGTGTCCCAAACCCACAGTGCATCCCCCTACTCCCCCAGATTGTCTTATTTGAAAAACCAAGGTTTTCCAAAATCTGTGAGTCATTGTCTGTTCTTCAAAGAAGTTCATTTTGTCTCTTTAGTTTCCACATGTAAGCGGTAGAACTGGGTGTTGCTGTCTAGTTGTCTGATGGGTTTCACTTCGCATGATAATTTCTAGGTCCATCCATGTTGCTGTAAATGTTGTTACTTTGTTCCTTTTAATGGCTGAGTAATATTCCATTGTGTGTATGTACTATATCTTCCCTATCCACTTCTCTGTCGATGGGCATTTAGGTTGTTTCCATGACCTGGCTACTTCCCTCTCTAGCTCCTTTAGATGTAAAGTTAGGTTGTTTATGTGAGCTATTTCTTGTTCCCTGAGGTAGGCCTGTATTGCTGTATACTTTCCACTTAGAACTGCTTTTGCTGCATCCCAGAGGTTTTGGAGTGTCGTATCTTTGCTGTCATTTGCTTCTAGGTATTTTTTAATTTCCTCTTTGATTTCTTCAGTGATCCATTAGAGAAGATCCTTTAAGATTTGTTGTAAAGCTGGTTTAGTGTTGCAGAAATCTCTTAGATTTTGCTTATCTGTAAAGGTTTTGATCTCCTCCAAATCTGAATGAGAACCTTGCAGGGTAAAGCAATCTTGGAAGTTTTTCCTTTCATCACGTTAAGTATATCATGCCACTCCCTTCTGGCCTGCAGAGTTTCAGATGAAAAATCTGCTGATAACCTTTTTGGGGTTCCCTTGTATGTCATTTGTTTCTTTTCCCTAGCTGCCTTCAATATTTTCTCTTTGTCTTTAATTTTGGTCATTTTGATTAATATGTGTCTTGGGGTGTTCCTCCTTGGGTTTATTTTATATGGTACTCGTTGCACTTCCTGAATTTGACTGAATGGTTCTTTCCCATATTAGGGAAGTTTTCGGGTATTATCTCCTCAAATATTTTTTCTGTCCCCTTCTCTCTCTCTTCTCCCTCTGGTACCACTATAATACAGATGTTGGTGTGTTTAACATTATCCCAGAGTTCTCTGAGACTCAGCTCATTTCCTTTCAATCTTTTATCTCTTTTCTCTTCCGCATTAGTGATTTCCACTAATCTGTCCTCCATCTCGCTGATTCTTTCTTCTGCCTCCTGTATTCTACTGTTGGCTGCTTCTAATGAATTTTTTATTTCAGTTATTGTATTTTGCATCTCTTCTTGTTTAATTTTTACAGCTTGTATTTCTCTGCTCAGTGTTTCCTGTAAATGATCAATCTTTGCCTCCAGTCTATTTCCAATGCCTTGCATCATCTTCAGCATCAACAGTCTAAAGTCTCTT
>PVHT021183726.1:5149394-5165725 GCA_004024745.2 Catagonus wagneri
TTTTTTGCCAACAATAGAGTTGTAGCCTCTCTTAGTTCTGGCGTTTGCCTCCCCTGTGGCTAAAGTTGGTATGGAGGGGGCTTGCTGTAGGTTTCCCAGTGGGAGTGACTGATGCCTGCCCACTGGTAGGTGGGGTTGATTCTTATCCCTCTGATGGGTGGGGCTTTGTCTCTGGATGAGATTAGAGGCTGGCTGTGTGCCTGAGGGGTCTTTAGGCAGCCTGTTTCCTGATGGGTGGGGCTGTGATCCCACCTGGATTATTGTTTGGCCTGGGGATTCTCAGTGCTGATGGGAGGGACCAGATTTTCCCAGAAATGGCCACCTCCAGAGAAATACAGGCTGATGAATGTTCCCGAGAGCTTTCCCTCCAATGCCTTTCCCCCACAACAAGCCACAGTCACCCCTGTTTTCCCAGGAGATCCTCCAAGAATTGCAGTCAGGTTCCATCCAGATTCCTATGGAGACTGCTTTGCCCTGGGACCCAGTGCACGTGAAAGTCTGTGTGTGCCTTTCAAGAATGGGATCTCTGCTTCCCCCAGTCCTGTGGAGCTCCTGCACACAAACCCCGCTGGCCTTCAATGCCAGATGCTCCAGGGGCTCTTTCTCCCTGGGCCTGATCCCCAGGTGTGGGGCTTTGACATGGGGCTCAGAACTCTCAGTGCTGTAGCTGAGTCTCTGTGATATAGTTACTTTCCAGCCTGTGGGGCTTCCCACCCGGGAGGTATGGGGTTGCTTCTTTCGCATAATCGCCCCTCCTACCTCTTGATGTGGTCATCTCTTTGTCTTCTGCAGTAGAGTATCTTTTTTTGGAAGTTTACAGTCCATTTGGTTGAGGGCTGCTCGGCATTTGGCTGTAGTTTTGTTGTTTTTTGGGAGAGAAGTTGAACTTCAGTCCTTCTATTCCGCCATCTTAATCCAATCTCTAGCCTTTAATTTTTAATTAGTTATCTGTCCCCTATTTCCCCATTCCTTCTGAGACTCCCCTAATTCATATAAAGGTTCCCATGTTCATAAGAAGAATTAATATTGTTAAACTGTCCATAACTATCTAAAGTGATATACATATTCAGTGCAATACCTATTAAAACCCAAAGTATTTTTTTTTACAAAAATGAAAAAAATCCTTATATTCACATGGAACTACAAAACATTCTGTATAATGAAAACAATTTTGAGTATCAATAACAAAACTGAAGATTCACACATCCCAATTGCAAAATATACTAAAAATCTACAGTAATAAAAATAATATGCTCTTGGTATTAAAACAGAAATATAAATGAATGGAAAAAAAGGGAGCCTAGAAATAAACCCATGTATATATGGTCAACTGATTTTTGTCAAAGGAACCAAGAATACACAATGGGTAAATGAGAATCTCTTAAAAAAAAAGGTGATAGGAAAATTGCATATTCACGTGCAAAAGAATGATATGAAATGCTGATTTTACAGACTACACAAAAAATCAACTCAAGATTGGTTAAAATGGGTTAAAGATATGAACATAACAGCAGAAATTATAAAACTCCTAAATGAAAACACAGTGAAAATATTCTTGACATTGGCCTTAGCAATGATTTTTTTTTTGATATGGTACCAAAACCACAGGAAACAGGCAAAAATACATGAATTAGGTTACATCGAACTAAAAAGCTGCTGCACAGCAAACAGAGTGAAATGAGAGAAAATGTTTTCTTTTTTTCTTTTTTTTCCTTTTTAGGGCCAACCCCTTGACATATGGAGTTCCCAGGCGAGGGGTCGAATCAGAGCTGTAGCCGCTGGTCTACACCACAGTCACAGCAACATCAGACCTGAGCTGCATATGCGACCTGCACCACAGCTCACGGCAATGCCTGATCCTTAATCCACTGATCAAGTTCAGGGATTGAAACCTGTGTCCTCATGGATACTAGTCAGATTCATTTCCACTGAGCCGCGATGGGAACTCCAGAAAATATTTTCAAATGAAATATCTAATAAGAGGGTAATTCCAAAATATAGAAGGAACTCCTATAAATCAATAGCAAAATTAAAAAAAAAACAATAAAGAATGGACAAAAGAACTGAATAGATATTTTTTCAAAGAAGATATAGAAATTCAAAAGGTACATGAAAATATGGTCAACATTACTAATCATCAGAGAAGTGAAAATCAAACCACAATGAGATACCACCTCACACGTTAGGTTGGCTATCATAAAAAAAACAGACAACAAGTATTGATGAAACTATGGAATAAAGGGAACCCTTCTACACTATTGTGAACAACGTAAATTTGTGAATCCTCTACGGACAAAGTAAAATGGCTCTGCAAAATACTAAAACAGAACTACTATATGATCGTATGACCCGATAATCATATATATAAGGAATTAAATCAGAATCATGAAGAACTATGCATTTGCATGTTTACTGAAGCATTATTAACAATATCCATGACACAGAAGCTACCTAATGTCTGTCAATGGATGAATAAAGAAAATGTTATATATATTTATATACCTATTATAAAATTTATATATGTGATAGGATAGAATGTTATATAGCCTTTAAAATGGGAATCCTGCCATTTGTGACAACATGGATGAAACCTGAGGATATGCCAATATAAATAAGCCAGACATAGAACAAATACCACATAGTCCCACTTACATGAGGAATCTAAAAATTGTCAAACTCATAGATGCACAAGGTGGTAGTAACCCACGGCTGGGTTAGGAAACAATGATGAGGTATTGGTCCAAGGGTAGAACGTTTCAGATATGAAAGATAGGTGAGTCCTAGGGATCTACTGTACAGCATACTGCCTATAGTTCACAATGCAGCACTGCAGTCTTAAAATTTTGCTAAGAAGTTATATCTTATGTTGTGTCCTTATCTTATGCCACACACACACACATACACAAGGAGGGTGGCAGGAAACCCTTGGAGGTATGGATATGTTTACAGCATTGATTTTGCTGATGGTTTCGTGGGTGTACGCTTAGCTCTAAACTCATCAGTTTATACATACTAAATATATACAACTTATGCATGTCAATTATTCATCAATAAAGTAGAATTTTTAAAAAGAAATAACTAGATTTAGTTAGGCTAAATTTCTTGTTTCTTACATCTATCAAATTAAATATGAAAATTTTATTTGACAGTGCTCGTCATTATAGTTGTTTCTCCATATTGTGTACAATAATATTCCAGATTTCATTTTCTCATTTTGTAATGCTTTACTGTAGTACAATCTGTATGTCCTTTAAACCTGTTGCTGTGTTTTTCTCTACTTTCTCATCTTTCCCCATCTAAATAAATTCTGATTTCCTACAGATGTTCTGCTTATATTTCTAGTTGATAGATGACCAGTAATTCTAAGCTAAGGGACAGAGTATTTATTATCCTTCCATGATCCCTTATATGATGTTTATCTCATGAGATGTCTTTAGTAGATTTTATTCAATCCAGTTAATTAGACTAAAAATTAGAGGGTATGACCTCCAGTTCCTCATATTAGATACTCTCTTAGTTTTGATGTTGTTGACTTTCTTTTTCCTTTCTTGTTTTTTTCCTTTATTTTGCCCTTAATATATATTTTAATGAAATTTTTGGATAGAAAGAGTGGGAAACCTCAAGTCAGGTACCATTTCTTTAAAGTCAGATACCATATTATCTTAAGGAAAAACAGAAACTAAATCTATCTACTGTCATAACTAGGACTACAATCATTAAATTACAATGCATATATAATTATAGCTGTAAATATATACAGAAGAAATAGACTGTTTTTGGTGGTTATGTATGTTTTTTGTTTGTTTGTTTTTTTGTCTTTTTCATTTTAGAGCCGCACCCGCGGCATGAGGAGGTTCCCAGGCTAGGGGTCTAATAAGAGCTATAGTTGCCAGCCTATGCCACAGCTGCAGCAATGCAGGATCTGAGCCGTGTCTCAATCTATACCATAGCTCATTGCAATGCCGGATCCTTAACCCACTGAGCGAGGCCAGGGATCAAACCCACAACCTCATGTGTCCTAGTTGGAATTTCTCTGCTGAGCCACGACAGGAACTCCCAGTGGTTATGTATGTTTAAAGCTAATAATAAAATATAATTTTTAGAATAAAAAAGTGGAAAATAATTTTGTAAAATATTATATATTTTCTTATAATATTTTAATTTTTCTAAGATTAGACTATGTGTTTTAAATATTTATCAAAGTGCCTAACAGATGGTGTATAATTGATACACACTATTTTCTTTTGTATTCCATTTTCAGGTGTGTTGTGCCTCAAATTTGCTATAATTAGAATACCTACTAGAATGTTATAGAATACCTACTCTTTTTTACATTATAAATATTTTGTTAATCCCAGGGTTTCTGATAGGAAATTTTTAGCACTCAATCTTTGGGAGAATGTCTTGAAATAAATAATCTGGCTTTTTTTTTCTATCAGCTTTCCTGGATTTTTCTACACATTTCCAAACACACTTAGAGCTTCTGTCTCCTGTTAGTAAACTCTCCTAATATAATTGCCACGTTCGCTGTAATAATAGTTATTGTACTCAAAATCAATATTGCATCCATATTTTAATCAGTATTAACTTCATAGTATTCACACAGCACAGCAATAGACATGTTGTCCTGTCTTTCATGGAAAAGAAATACTATGTTACCCACTCATGAATAACACCACATTGGCTCATGTTTGGACTTCCTTAAGTGTTGCCTATAGTTAAGACTGTACAACCCATCATAGCTGCAGCATTCTCTGCTTGTACTCAAACATTTTTCATAGACATTGACTAGTCCATGGTCCTTGAATAAATAAGCATATATATCTTTAAACTGAATTATTACTTTTACCTGGTCCAATGTTTAATTCATCTTAGAATATTTGTTCTTTGTTAAAATACTTATTTGTGACTGCATAATGGCCTTCTTCCAAAGGTATTTGTTTAATGCCATTCCAGCCATTTGGCAAACAAAGCACTTCTTTGCTAAGGCTGAAGAATTTTAAATATGATCTCATCTAGCCTCTATGCATAAAATTGAAATTTGTCCTGTATGAACACATCAAATCAGTAGATTAGTAAGAGAGAGAATATTGTTTTAATGACTGCATATAGGTCAAGCAACTAAAAATGCTTTGGCTTACATTATCTTTTACTTTTATTCACACTAGATTCCTGATCACTCTTAGTTGTTGCTTTCATATATTTCACACTACAGGAATAAATGCTTCATATCCTTGCTGGTTCTCTAGAAAAGTTTACCCCAAATAAGCTAATTATTTTTTCCTAGATGGCTCCAAAGTTTAATAGAGTGAAAAATAAAAGAGAGAAGACAACTGATTTAAATACTTTTATATCCAACCATGTTAAAATAAAATTATGCAGTCTTCACATCAGAGCCCTTAATGTAAATGTCTATTTATTTTAGATACTGTGAGCAAGTAAAAGGGTGTATTATCTTCTCAGTAGTGTTTTGCTCTTGATTCCAAGGCAAAGACTTACACGGTCAAGGTTTTTAGCCTTGGGATGAATAAAACTTAGGGCAGATGCAATGAAAAAGAGCCCTCCATAACTATAGCCTGACCCCTTCTGGGTACTTCAGGTATTTGTTCAGAGTAAACAGGTTATAAATATAGTTTTTCAAGTGTCATATGAACAAGGAAGGCATACACCTCATAAACTCAACCATATAAATAGTGTTCTGTTCCTTGCAATTCTTTCTGTGATGTTTGCTAAGTCAAAAGCAATGTTCATCCACTGGAGTCAAGCTGGATTCAAAAACAGAGGCAATGAAATACAATTTTTTTCTTTAAAAAGTATATATATAAAACAGAAAGTTAAAACAAATAATATTGGAAAAATATGACATACTAACAGAAAGGTAAAGAAAATAGTTTAAACGTCTTAAAATCAGAAAAACAAACTTCAGGCAAAAAATATCCCTACATCTAAAGAAGGTTACTTCATAATTTTGAAATGTAAATTCATAAGGAAGACATAATAGTACCAAAATTCTATGTACTAATAACACTCCAAGAAGAATTTAACAAAATTTATGTAAGATGTAGAATATCAGAATAGTTATTTAACAATGAATTAAATTATATTTGTCAGTATAAAACATCTTACATGTGACAGTGTAGGGATAAGATTAGTCTGGAAGATCTTATCATTCCAGAAAGTGCAGAAGTGGATGTGAGTGTGAGTATGTGAGGGAGAGAGGAAGAGAGAAAGAAAGAGAGAGAGAGAGAGACTAACTGAGCATGTCACAAGAACACAGGGGCTACCATTAACCAAATATGAGGCAATCTTACAGTCAAAAAATTAAGAAGAGTGATATACTGTAGATCTCTGGGGGGGGAATCCATGAGAAACACAATAATTAATAAAAATTTAAATAAGTCAGTCAGTAAACAAGAAACAAAGAAATAAGGGATAAGAGAGTACTCTAGTTTATAAGATACCTAGCACAAACTGGTAGATGTGGAGTAAAGGTGGGAGTTAGAATACCATTATTGCAATACATAAAACTATAAAAGAGAATCATGTCTAATATGTATTAAGAACTTATATAAGTAAATAATAGAAAAATAAACACCTTAATAGAAAAATGTTCAAGAAGAACATGCTTTTCACAGAAGAAAATATGCAACATATGAAAAGTGTTTATTAGTAATCAGCGAAGTGCAAATATATAATCCAGTGATTCATCCCTGTTTACACAACAAATGACCTAAAGTTGAATGGCTACCAGTACCAACTGCTGATGACACTTGATTGGGATCACCTAAAACTCACATTCACTGCTGTGAGCAAATAAAATGGTAAAACATTCTGAAAATTTGCCACTATCTACTTACAGCATTGAAGAACAATTTCATTCATTAGTATGTATCTCCAACATGCATACACATGTATTCCAAGAGGAGTGTGAAAGAATGTTAACAGAATCATTATTTGTGATAGATAAGAACCAAGCAACCCAAATAACAATTTTCTGTATACTATATAAATATACAGTGGTGCAATCAGACAATGAAATTCTACACAATAATGAAATGAATTAATATGAATTAATATAGCTACATGCAATAATACTATTGTTATACAGAGCATGCACCAGCTACTACAAACTTTAATATTTCATTTATATAGAGTTAAAAAATAATAGGAAAAAAATCTCCAATGTTTTGGCATATATTCTTCGGTGGCAAAATGCCAAAGAAAGGCAATGAGTGACATAAAAGTGAGTAAAGTGGATACCATTTGGGAAAAGAGGAAGCTAATGACTAAGAAGAAGTCTCAAAATGGCTGTTGGAGAGTCAGTCAATAGGGTCTTTCTTTTTTTCTTTTTTGTCTTTTTGCCTTTATCTAGAGCCACACCTGCGGCATATGGAGGTTCCCAGGCTAGGGGTCTAACAGGAGTTGTAGCCGCCGGCCTTCGCCACAGCCACAGCAACGCGGGATCCGAGCTGCATCTACAACCTACACCACAGCTCACAGCAAGGGCAGATCCTTAACCCACTAAGCAAGGCCAGGGATCTAACCTGCAACCTCATGGTTCCTAGTCGATTCGTTAATAGGGTCTTTCTTGAACTGAAGATGATTACTCTGATTTAAATCACAGAATCTTGCTTCAGTCTCAGTTTTGTTTGAATCTGAAGCCCAAATACTGCTAGGTATAAAGGCAATACACAAAATCATGGAGGTCACTGGGATATTTTTGTTTGACCGATGGCTTATTAAGAGAATACAGAAAACTATAAGGAATCAGTCATCAGCCACGATTAAGAAGGCACATTCACCTCAAGTCAATAGCTATCTCCTGTCATTCAATTACACTACATGAACATTCCTTTAAATTGGGTAATGTAATGGCCCTAAAATGTAAATGACAGATTTGAGCAAAATCTATTGAAATGCGATAAGTACAGTATAAAAGCTATTTTAAGTAATTCCAAAAACCCAAACCCAGCTGAATCAAATTTTGAATTGCCTTTCTTCTCTATTTTATATAATTTATGAATAATATGCAGTACTTTAGCACATGCAAATTTGTATACAAAGATGAGCCAAATGAAGTAGCATTTACCTGGAATCTTGCATGAAAAAAATAGAACACATTGACTTCGAGTGACGATTAGTTACTTCGCGTGACAATTAGTGTCTGTGCTTCACTGGGAAGTTCACATGATAATCCTTATCACATGTCCATGCCCATTTCAAAGTCAGTAACGAAAGCCCAAATTCCCCATCATCAGAGTATCTCTTCTCTAAAATATAGGGGAAGATACTGTGAGAGCTTATCTGTAATGATGTCCATTGCTATATCTGACAGGCGTCTAGTGCCAAATGTAATTTTATTGAGTGATACCAGGTAGAATACTCTAATCCCAATCCCTTTTCACATCAATAAATTAGAATCTTCATAAATTCTCTAATTAATTTAGAGAAGTTACAAATCTGTCTGGCTTTTAGATGTGAAAAAGTCTGATATATATTAGTATCACAGCAACAGTTAAGGGACAGGCTAAACTCTATTCACAGGAGAAAGTTTTTAAAGCAAGATTTTATTTAGCCCTGATCCCTTTTAAATTAGCAACATTTTTCATTTCCTTTACCTCCGTGTTACCATAAAAATTAACATTCTTCATGAAAGCTGATTACACTGGTTTTAAGACAAATGGGAAAAGTAAGCCTTTATACTTTTCCCTTTTAAAGTCTTTTCCTCTGGTGGACACCTGGAATGCACAGCTACACCATATCACTTTTTTGGGGAATGAGATTTCTTCTCTCAGAACTTTCCTGAATCCAGAGAGACTCTTCGCAAATACCACTCCTCCCACAAAATCCTTTCATTAAAAGATCAAAAACAGTAACTCCAAAAACAATCCTTATATTACAAAGAAAGATTATGTAACTTACCAAAAACAACAAAAACCCCCAAAATGTGGCATAAATTCAGACTTCTGTCATAAATAGCAAGTGGGTATGTAATCTGAATAGCTTTTCTATATATCTCTCTTTATATTATTGATGCAGTTAATATCGGCTCACTCATTTTTGGATGGCAATTTTAAATACATATTTCCTTTGAGTCAGTAATTATACTTCTAAGAATTTAAACCAGGGTGTAGTATGGGATCTTACACTGTTATTGAAATAGCGAACATAAGTATACATATATATTAATATTTCAACATTGGCTTTAGTGGAAAACAATCAAAAGACTGATGCTCCTATAAATGAGTCTGTAAACTGTTTCGACATAGAAATACTTTTACAGTATATTTTTAACTGGAAAATTAAATCATTGATTATACGAAATAAATATCTGTATATATCTGGATCTACACACATATCTACACATTTCCATAAGGAAGAGACTAAAGGCATGCATTCTAATATATTAACAGCAGTCATCACTGTATATTAGGCTTTATACAAATTTCCTCCCACTTTATGAAGGTAAACATCTACTAATTGAATACTAAATTATTATAAAAGAAAAAAAAACATTAAGAAGCCTAAAAATCAGTTTCCAGGGGAGAGAATTATTGAGCAAAATGATGAAACAAATTTAAGACTTACAGTGGGATCCTTTCATTTTTGTATACATTCTTAGGACTAAGTCTATCTCCTTCTTTGTTTAAACATTCTGGTTTTAAACGTCTTCAACAGGGAGTAACCCCCATTACTGAATTAACTTTCAGTTTATTGGCAACCTGAGTTAATTTTTAGTGCATTAGGGCCTCTGCAGTGCTTGCATTAAATATTATTTATAACAAGCACTTCAGAGCTGCTTGGTAATGAGGCAGTAATATATGCATCAAGCTAGAAAGGTGGTTAGGTAACCAAGAATACGCTGCACACTTAACATGCCTGCATTTTAAAAATATCGTGGTCTCTGGAGATATAATGCTTAGTGATTTGTTTTTTTTCTCCTTTAATTTTCAGGTTTACAAACTGATGTTAGAGCAGTGCCTTTGTTTTAGTTGTCTTAAGGAGGTGTTTGCTTCAACATGGAAATCTCTGTTATAAAGGTAAAAAGCGAACGAATTTTGATGACAAAGAAAATAAGGATTAAATCCAATTCAATTACCTGTTTTTTGTGAGACTTAAAAAATCATTTAAGTTGGTCTCAAAGACCTCACCAGTAAAATGTTGATAATGGTCCCAAATATGTAGGATTGAGGAAAGAGCTGGGTAAGTTATCTTTAGAAAAGTGCCTGGAACATGGAGTTCCCTTCGTGGCTCAGTGGTTAATGAATCCGACTAAGAACCATGAGGTTGCGGGTTCGATCCCTGCCTTGCTCAGTGGGTTAAGGATCCAGCGTTGCCGTGAGCTGTGGTGTAGGTTGCAGACGCAGCTCGGATCCCGCGTTGCTGTGGCTGTGGCGAAGGCCGGTGGCTACAGCTCCTGTTAGACCCTAGCCTGGGAACATCCATATGCCGTGGCTCTACATAAAAAACGCAAAAAGACAGAAAAAAAAAAAAAAAAAAGAAAAGTGCCTGGAACAAAGTGTATATTATCAGCTGCTTAGGGTATATTTGGTTTCAATAACTTAGTCAACACTATATGGACTGAAATATTTATTTATTTACGCCATAAGAATTTTCTAGGAAGGATGATTCAGAAACTGGTTAATGCAGCAGCTAAACTACATTAATAGAAACATAGCATATTTTCCTCTTTTTATGCTGCCATCCTCACTGTGACAGCTTTGGCTGAATTAAGCTGACTTATTTTTAGTTGCAGGATGGCTGCCTCAGTTCTAGACATCACATGCAAAGAAGAAAACCTCTAAGAGCAGAAGTGGGCTCTTCTATCTCTGATGATAATTGAGAACCTTTCTATCAAGATCTCTAACAGAATGTTTCATCCTGTTGGTCTGATTTACATGCCTATGCCTAAACCCATCAATGGTAAGGGAAAGAAGAGTACCATGTTTGGCTTAGGCTGATTTCTCTGGGGGAAGAATAGATGGATAGATGAATGGATGAAAACTGAGAGTTATGTTTTTTTTGTTTAGCAGAGAGACATTTGTCTACAATAGGCATATAAGAAATCATAGCTGTAGAGTGCGTGTGAGTGTTGTGTGTATGCAGCAGAGAAAACAAACTTGTGAGAAGTAAAAGGAGAAGCAATTAGTGGTACAGACTGAGTATAGCTAGATTAATGTATTTTTGGGAAAAATAAAGGAGGTCAGGCTTTGGAACTATCCTCTAAATCATCATTGTTGTTGAAAAGACTATCTTTGCTCCATTGTATTGCCTTTACTCTTTTGTCAAAGATCAGTTGATTACATATACATGTGGTGTGCATGTGTGTGTGTATTTCTAGGCCCTGTCTTCTTTCCACTAGTCTATTTGTTTACTCTCCACCAATTTCATATTATCTTGACTACTTTTAACTTTATAGTTAAGATACTGTTTTTAATTTCAAACTCTACTAGTTCAGTGCTAGTATATAAGAAATCATTGACTTTCTTTTTAGAGCCACTCTCACGGCATATGGAAGTTCCCAGGGGAAGGGTTGAACTGGAGCTGCAGCTGCTGGCATATGCCACAGTCACAGCAATGGGGGATCCAAGCCATGTCTGCAACCTATACCACAGCTTATGACAAGGCAGGATCACTGAACCACTTAGCAAGGCCAGGGGTCAAACTGCAACCCCACAGATACTAGTTGGGTTCATTACCGCAGAGCTACAACAGGAACTCCCAGGAAATCATTGACTTTTTCTTAGTAACTCTATATACTGCAACCCTGATATAACTGCTTTTTAGTTCCAGAAGTTTTTTGTTGATTCTTTTTAGATTTTCTATATAGGTGATCATGTCATCTGTAAACAAAGAGAGTTTTATTCCTTCCTTCTCAAATTGGAAACTTTTATTTCCTTTTCTTGTCGTATTGCATTAGCTAGATTTCCTGCATGATATCGAAAAGCAGTAGTGAGGGGCATATCCTTGCCTTATTCTTGATCTTAATGGGAAAGCTTCAAGTTTCTCACTAGTAAATATGAGGCTAGCTATAGGATTTTTGTAGATAGTCTTTACCAAGCTGAGAAAATTCCTCTCAATTCATAGTTTACTAAGTTTTTTTTTTCTTAATCACAAATAGATTTTGGATTTTGTCAAATTCCTCTCCTGCATCTGTTGATATGATATTGTGATTTATCTTTACCCTACTGGTATAATGGATTACATTAATTGATCTTCCAATGCTTAACCAGCCTTCCGCTTGTTCATGGTGTATGATTGTTTTTAGACTTTTTAAATTTGATTTGCTAGTATTGTTTGAGGATTTTTGCATATTTACTCATGAGAGATATAGGTCTGTAGATTTATCTTGTAAAATCTACATCTGGATTTGGCATGTAGGTAATGCTTCCTTCATAAAGCTCAGAAATATTCCTTCTGCTTCTATCTTCTGAAAGTCATTACAGAGAATTTAATTAATTTGTCTCTTAAAGGTTTGGTAGAACTCATCAGTAAATTTATCTGGGTCTCATGCTTTTTGTTTGCAAAGACATTACTTACTGCTTCAATTTACCTAATATACAGAGGCATATTTTAGATTGTCTATGTCTTTATTTATTTTTAAATCTTATAATGATTTTTATTTTTTCTGTTATAGCTGGTTTACAGTGTTCTGTAAATTTTACAGCAAGGTGATCCAGTTACACATACATGTATACATTCTTTTTTCTCATATTATCATGCTCCATAAGTGACTAGATATTGTTAATTAGAAAACTATACATAGAACTAGCATATGTGTATGTCTTTTTGAATGAGTTGTGTCAGATTGTGTCTTTGAAAGAATTGATGCAATTCATCTAGGTTATCAAAGTTGTTGACATACTGTTGTTTATGGTACTGTTTTCCTAACCTTTTAATATCCTTGGGATCTGTAATGCTATCATCCCTTTTACTTCTGATATCAGTTATTTCTACCATCGCTGTTTATTTCTTAGTTAGCTTGGCTAGAAACTTAATTTTTTTTGATTTTCAAAGAATCAGCTTCTGTTTTATTTTCTCTATTGATTTCCTATATTCAATTTCATTGATTTCTATCCTAATACTTTTCTAGTTATCCAAGTTTTTAATTATACGTGCTGCCGAAGCAAGCACTAGTTTTCAAAGTTTTTGTCCTTTTTCTTCTTGGCCATTAGGGCTTACTAATCAGATTTTCCAAAATGCAGAGGCAGTCTGGGAAGACATCACGGTCTACCATAACCTGAAATTCTAATTTCTTATTGCCTAAGTTAGTGTAGCAGCAGAAGACTATACACAAACTGACCAGATGCTCTGAATGGTACATGGAACCAGTGTGGAGAATTTGATATGGCACCTTAAAGAAAAAGGGTTATTGAGGTTGGTGCTATCTATGTTGTTGCTTACCTTGCCCTTGTCACTTTCCATCCTTAAGTCTAATAGGCCATAAGAGTACACACATGTGGAGACTGGTGGCTCAAAATCTTATGATATAGGAAAAGGAAATAAATATTTTATGACTATGATGCCCTTAAATGAAAGGCTGACACTTATGAACAGGGCCAGGAGGACAATGAGGAGTTAATCCAGTATACGTACAAAGTATAAAACAACTAGGGAGAGACAGGACACTGACATAGAAATCAGAAATTTAACCACCTAAAGATACAAGCCATTCGAAATATTTTGCTCAAGGAGGCAATGCAAAGTGACTGGATACTTTGGACAAGGGGGCTAAACCACTGTTCCAAGGAGCTGCTATAGTCTCTAAGTGCAAACATCAATCCCTGTGAAGGAGGCTAAGAAGGCTACACCACACACACACACACACACACACACACACACACACACACACTCACTCATAGGGACACACATATTTGTTGAAATTCTTTTCTCCCTTTTATGTTTTTATAGTGGAAATGAAGAACTTCTGTTTTCCTGATCCACATATTTTATTCAGTACATTATGCCATGTTGAATTCATTTTTGAGGGAATATTTGTTTATGCATGTGGTCCCCTAGGCAGATATTCTTTTTTTTCTCATATTTTACTCTTTCCTTTTATCCCATTTTTTTGCCTAATACTGCATCAAAATTTATTTAAAATTATTTTCTTTGCAACGTATTCATTAGCTAATAGAACTTACTGAAATAGAGTAGTAGTATTTGTTTGTCTAATACAATGTATATATCAGAAATCCTACTAAAAAATGTGAACCTTCTATCAGATAGAAGTATTCACGGTCATTATTTTGTTTATTCTTGGTGTTGCTATTATAGCATTTTTTTAAAGAAATAAGATTATACATTTTGCCTCGGGATTTCAGTATACTATATATATCATCTACATTAACAAAACAGTATCATTTTCTTATGAAACTTTAAAATTTATTCTTAAGTCATCTATGATAAAAAGAGTTTTGGAGAGACACTTTTAAGAAGATATGACCTAGGAGATTGGATTAAGACGGCGGAATAGAAGGACTGAAGTTCAACTTCTCTCCCAAAAAACAACAAAACGACAACCAAATGCCGGGCAGCCTTCCACCAAATGGACTGTAAACTTCCAAAAAAGATACTCTACTCCAGAAGACAAAGAGATGACCACATCAAGAGGTAGGAGGGGCGAATACATGATAGAAGCAACCCCATACCTCCTGGGTGGGAAGCCCCACAGACTGGAAAGCAACTGCATCACAGAGACTCAGCTACAGCACTGAGAGTTCTGAGCCCCATGTCAAAACCCCACACCTGGGGATTGGGCACAGGGAGAAAGAGCCCCTGGAGCATCTGGCATCGAAGGCCAGTGGGGCCTGTGTGCAGGAGCTCCACAGGACTGGGGGAAACAGAGATCCCATTCTTGAAAGCCACACTCAAGACTTTCACGTGCACTGGGTCCCAGGGCAAAGCAGTCTCCATAGGAATCTGGATGGAACCTGACTGCAACTCTTGGAGGATCTCCTGGGAAAACAGGAGTGACTGTGGCTTGTTGTGGGGGATGGGCATTGGAGGGAAAGCTCTCGGGAACATTCATCAGCCTGCATTTCTCTGGAGGTGGCCATTTCTGGGAAAATCTGGTCCCTCCCATCAGCGCTGAGAATCCCCAGGCCAAACAATAATCCAGGTGGGATCACAGCCCCACCCATCAGGAAACAGGCTGCCTAAAGACCCCTCATCCAGAGACAAAGCCCCACCCATCAGAGGGATAAGAATCAACCCAACCTACCAGTGGGCAGGCATCAGTCCCTCCCATCAGAAAGCCTACAGCAAGCCCCCTCCATACCAACTTTAGCCACAGGGGAGGCAAATGCCAGAACTAAGAGAGGCTACAACTCTATTGTTGGCAAAAAGGTCACCACACCAAAAACCTATAAAAATGAAAAGACAGAAAACTAAAACACAGATAAGGGAGAAAGAGAAAAGCCCAGAAAAACAGCTCAGTGATGAGGAGATTATCAGCCTCTCAGAAAGAAACTTTAGACTGTTGATGCTGAAGATGATGCAAGGCATTGGAAATATACTGGAGGCAAAGCTTGATAATTTACAGGAAACACTGAGCAGAGAAATACAAGCTGTAAAAATTAAACAAGAAAAGATGCAAAATACAATAACTGAAATAAAAAATTCATTAGAAGCAGCAAACAGTAGAATACAGGAGGCAGAAGAAAGAATCAGCAAGGTGGAGGACAGATTAGTGGAAATCACTAATGCGGAAGAGAAAAGAGATAAAAGATTGAAAGGAAATGAGCTGAGTCTCAGAGAACTCTGGGATAATGTTAAATGCACCAATATTCGTATTATAGGGGTGCCAGAGGAAAAAGAAAGAGAGAAGGGGACAGAAAAAATATTTGAAGAGATAATAGCTGAAAACTTCCCTAATATGGGAAAGGAACCACTCAGTCAAATTCAGAAAGTGCAACGAGTACCATATAAAATAAACCCAAGGAGGAACACCCCCAGACACATATTAATCAAAATGACCAAAATTAAAGACAAAGAGAAAATTTTGAAGGCAGCTAGGGAAAAGAAACAAATGACATACAAGGGAACCCCAAAAAGGTTATCAGCAGATTTTTCATCTGAAACTCTGCAGGCCAGAAGGGAGTGGCATGATATACTTAAGGTGATGAAAGGAAAAAACTTCCAACCAAGATTGCTTTACCCTGCAAGGCTCTCATTCAGATTTGAAGGAGAGATCAAAACCTTTACAGATAAGCAAAAGCTAAGAGATTTCTGCAACACTAAACCAGCTTTACAACAAATCCTAAAGGAACTTCTCTAGGCAGAAAAGAAAAGGCCACAACCAGAAACAAAAACACCACAAATGACAAGGC
>PVHT021183726.1:5165825-5220554 GCA_004024745.2 Catagonus wagneri
TAAGTAAAAATACTAAATCATCCATGCACAATTATGCTACCAAAATCAGAAATCGTGAGAAGAGAGCACAAATGAAGTTCACTGGAGACACAAATGCAATTAAGAAACCAACAACTTAGAACAATCTCATTTGTATGGTGACTGCTGTATCAAAACCTCAGGTTAAAAAAAAAAAGAGCAACAAAAACCCCAATCCGTTAATAAAATGGCAATAAGATCATATATATCAGTAATTACCTTAAATGTTAATGGACTGAATGCCAACCAAAAGACATAGACTAGCTGAATGGATACAAAAACAAGACACATATATGCTGTCTTCCAGAGACCCACTTCACTTCTAGAGACACATACAAATTGAAAGTGAGAGGATGGAAGAAAATATTCCATGCAAATGGCATCAAAAGAAAGCCGGAGTAGCAATACTCCTATCAGACAAAATAGACTTTAAGATGAAGAATATTTTAAGAGACAAGGAAGGGCACTACATAATGATCAAAGGATCAATACAAGGAGAAGTTATAATAATTTTAAATATCTATGCACCCAACATAGGATCACCACAATATATAAGGCAACTGCTAACAACCTTAAAAGGAGAAATCAACAACACCATCATAGTGGAGAACTTAACACCCCACTTACAGCAATGGACAGGTCATCCAGGCAGAAAATCAATAAGGAAACACAGGCCCTGAATGAAGCATTAGAGCAGATGGACTTAATAAACATTTATAGGACACTCCATCCAAAAGAAACAGAATACACATTCTTCTCAAGTGAACATGGAACATTCTCTAAGATTGATCACATCCTGGGCTACAAATCAAGCCTCAGTAACTTTAAGAAAATTGAAATCATATCAAGCATTTTCTCTGGCCACAATGCTATGTGACTGGAAATCAACAACAAGAAAAAAATGGTAAAAATACAAACACATGTAGACTAAACAACACGCTACTAAACAACCAATGGATCACTGAAGAAATCAAAGAGGAAATTAAAAAATACCTAGAAGCAAATGACAACAAAGATATGACACTCCAAAACCTCTGGGATGCAGCAAAAGCAGTTCTGAGAGGAAAGTATATAGCAAAACAAGCCTACCTCAGGAAAGAAGAAAAAGCTCACATTAGCAACCTAACTTTACATCTAAAGCAGCTAGAGAGGGAAGAAGCCAGGTCATGGAAACAACCTAAATGCCCATCGACACAGGAGTGGATAGGGAAGATATGGTACATATACACAATGGAATATTACTCAGCCATTAAAAGGAACAAAATAACAACATTTACAGCAACATGGATGGACCTAGGAATTATCATGCGAAGTGAAACCAGTCAGACAACTAGACAGCAACACCCAGTTCTACCGCTTACATGTGGAAACTAAAGAGACACAATGAACTTCTTTGAAGAACAGACAATGACTCACAGATTTTGGAAAACCTTGGTTTTTCTAATAAGACAATCTGTGGGGTGGGGGGATGCACCGTTGGTTTGGGACACAAAATCTATCGCATTGACTTGTGATGATCTTTGTACACCTATAATTGAAATAAAATTCATTGTTATTAAAAAAAGAGTTTTGCATTGGTTTCATTTAAACGTCATAAAAATGGGATGCATCTTATACATCTCTGGAAATTTTATGACATCAAATTTGGTTCAAATCAATTATTTTTCTCACTTCACAAAAGGGTTTTGCAGATGTTTATCTAATAAACTGATCTGACATAAACGTTTCTCTTTGTATATTCAGGTAGAGGAAAAATGTTCTATATTGCTAGGCTTTGCTGTAGTCTTGCAGTTAGAAATGAAAAAGCGATATTTTCCTTCTCATTTGCAAAGACATTAGCTACGTATACTTCAAAAGTTGAATACCAACTCCACAACTTTCGTTGTTAGTGAGCCAGTCATAATTTAAAGTATTTTCTTTATTAGTATGCCCATTCATTTTACAAACCCTTAATTTAGTAATAATATTAATTTTCAGGGCCATATTATCAGCAATACCATGAAATGTGATGCTAATATGATGTTTTCATTTATTTGTAATTTATTGTTTCACTTGCTAGACTATATTCCCAAATGTTATTTTTATGTTTACTTTTTATTTTTGTGTATGTTCTCTTATCATTTTTCTGTTCTTCCTCCTTTAGCATAGTCATAGACACAGTAGTATCATCCTTTTAAATTTGTTATTTCACGCTTCTAAAATGTTTAGGTAAATAATATATTTTGAAAACTTCTATATCCCAAAATACTTTTTCTTCATTTCACTAAGTCAATGAACTTTTGGCTTGATATAAAATTGAAGTTTTAAAATTATTTACCTGTCTATCTGCCATCTATCATCTATGTATATTTATTTTTCTTTACTACTCAATCTTTCATGTATGTGAAATAAAAGTAAATTTGGGCTTCAATAATTAAAAGGTAATGTAATTTTTACCTTTTTAATTTTTCTTACTAATTTTCTTGGCTTTTTAAATATTGTGATAAAAAACACATAACATTGACCTTATCACTCATCTTAAATGTACAATTAGTATTAACTATGTTCACATTTTTGTGAAACAACTCTTCAGAACTTTTTCATTTGGCAAAACTATGCCCATTAAGCAACAACTGCCCATTCCTCCCTCCCTGTAACCACCATTTACTCTCTGGTCTAATGAATTTTATTACTTGAGATAACTCATATGCAGTATTTGTCCTTCTGTGACTAACACTTCACTTATCAATGTCCCCAGTTTCATCCATGTTGTAACATGTAAGAAGACTTTCTTCCTTTTTAAAGCTGAAAAATATTCAGTTGTACATTTATACTCCATTTTTCTATCCATTTATCCACTGATGGGCATTTGGATTGCTTCTAGCTCTTAGCTATAATGAATCATACTGCTGTGCACATGGATGTTCAAATATCTCTTTGAGATCTTGCTTTTAATTCTTTTGGATATATATCCAGAAGTGGGATTGCTGGATCACCTAGTAGTTCTACCTTTTCATCATTTAAGAGAACTCTATATTCTTTTCCACAAGAGTACCATCATTTTTCAGTCACCAATAGTGCGCAAGGGTTTCAATTTTTCCTCATCCTTGCTAACAGGTGTTATTTTATGTTTTTTTCCCCTTAATTACCACCACAACCAGTGTGAGGTGATATTATGACTTTGATTTGCATTTCTCGATCATTAGTGACACATCTTTTCATGTGATTGATGGCCATTTGTTTATTATCTTTGCAGAATATCTACTCAAATCCTTTGCCCAGTTTTAAATCAAGTTACTTGATCTTTTTTGTTACTGGATTGTAGGAGTTCTTCACAAATTCTGGGTATTAACTTCTCATTAGCTATATGATTTGCAAATATATTCCCCCATTCCTAAGCTGCTTTTTCAATGAAGAAAAAATGTTTGATGTTCAAATATTTTGATGTTTGATTTAGTCCTATTTATCTATTTTTGCTTTTGTTGCCTATATTACTAAGACTTACACACTGTAACATGTTATACTTGTTACACACAAAATATATATAATACATATGTAAATTATGAATTATAATAATTAAACAATGCTAAATCTTTCATACTTTTAAACTTTAGCATTAACTGTATAATTATCTTCATATGTGAGCTTCATTTTTATCCCCTCTCTCTCCCGGAGGTAACATACACTATTTATTATATCCCTTAATTTTATCATGTGTATATATATATATATATAATATCACATTACACATAATAAATAATTTATAAGAAATGCATTACAGTTAATTCTTTTTTTGATTTATAGAAATAGTGTCACTGTATTTAAGTAAACTTTACACTTGATAATTTAATTCAATTTTATCCAAATTTATTAGTTTGGATATTCCCATTTTCTCTAAATCGTTTAGGTAAGTAGAGCTATAGTGTGAACTCATGCAGTCTGAGTCCTGAATCCATGACTTTAATTTCTTCATTGATAACTGAGAGATACAAATTTTGCTATGCAAGTTTCTTTTATGCAGTTTTCTTTCTGTGCATGCATTTGTGTGTTTAAATTTTAAATCAGACAAGATGATAGTTTTCTCAATTTTTTAGTAATTTATTGCGTCTTTTTTATTTTTTACCCAGATACCTCTTCTTGTTTTACAGATGTAATTCTACTTGTTTGCTCTGAATAAAAATGATTATAACTGTATGAAAATGAAATGATGGGAATAATTTGAAAACATAAATTAGGAAATAAAATCCATTGAGTTTACAAGTTTACATATATTTACAAGTATATAGATGTTGTACTTTTCAAAAAGGAATATCCAACAATTTTAAAATATATGGTCTAAGGCTGATTTTTTAAAATATTAAAAGTGTATAGATTTTAAGAAGTCATTATTTTCTTTTTTTCCCCTAGAGCATAACTCATGAAAAACTTTAGCAGCAAAACTTTCTACTTCTTAAGTAAAACAGAGAAATTTTTGCCCTCAAATTCCTCCTTAAAGAATTTTAGAAAATTTTAGTGCCTCAGACACTATAAATATGCAAAATTTTTGCCTTTTCAAGTCATTCCTTCAAATTTTTTCTTTCTTGAAACTTATCACTTGTGTTGACACGAAACACTAGAAAGCACTTGGGGTAATAAAACAAGTAAGAGCTAAGGAGTGGGAATTCATTGCATTTGATATCACGACTTTTTTGGCAAAATAGTCAACCCCAGTACTGAGTAAGACCCAGTTCTCATTGTAATAAGTGAACTGGTTGATAATATTTGCTTTATGTGGCTGTTGGATAAGAGTAACATTTTTTTTTTTTTTTTGGCTTCTTAGGGCTGCACCCATAGCATATGGAGGTTCCCAGGATAGGGGTCGAATCAGAGCTATAGCTGCCAGCCTACTCCACAGCCACAGCAACGCCAGATCCGAGCCACATCTGCAACCAACACTAGAGCTCACGGCAACACTGGATTCTTAACCTACTGAGCAAGGCCAGGGATCAAATCTGCATCCTTATGGATACTAGTAAGGTTGGTTAACCGCTGAGCCATGAGAGGAACTCCGATAACTGCAAGATTTTAAAAGCCCTAGATAAGAACCTGAAAAGTAACTGGTTCTTGTTTCTGTTCATTGTTTCTCAATTTGTCTTCTCAAAGCTTCAAAAGATCTGTTATAGTCATTTCTTCATAAGATCTTCTCAATTTCACAGTTCATCTAGTTTCTTAAAAACAAATAAGTGATTTTATTCAATTCAAATTTGGGGATTTGCTTACCTAACTGCCACCACATCTATGCAAACTTTATTATGCCAAATTTGATTATGGTAATGCAATTAAACAACCCTAATCAGTCAGTGACTAGTAAGCAAATAAGCTCTGAATTCACTGGAGATTAAAGAAAGAATAAGCACTCCAATAAACATCTGTAGGTCCATGAGAAGGAAAAACAGTTTCTTGAAACATGACATATTGCAGTAAAATTTAAAAAAATAACAAAAAATAGTTTTATAAAATCATCTGCATGGCCTAAGCTGTGTGCACAGGTAGAATGAGAAAGTTATAACAATGCTGATTTGTTACAATCAATACAAATATAACGTGAATGGAAAATTGTTTCTGAGGAACTGAAGTATTAAATACTATGTACAGAAAAATAAAATAGTACCCTAACTTGTGATATTCATAGGTTACCACAGAAATTTTCAAATAACATGAAAATTAATAATTGTTAAAATTAATAATTTAAATCATATATTTTTCTGAACATACTCTCTCATGAAAATTATTCAGTTTCTATACATTTGTATCTTAAATATTTTCTATACATCCCACGCATTTTGATTTTATGCAGATCATTACAATTAACTCTTTAGCATATTCATAATTTAACATACTGGGAAGTTATTTCTTTTTGTAAGTCAGAATAAGAGTTTCTTTTTTTCTTTTTTGGAGAGGGGTAGGGAAATGAACTCAGTGGAGTATGGTGGTTGTTTATAAATTGTTATTTGAATTTTATCTTTCTGAGAAATATTTTCTCCAAAAAATATGTGCTATCTAGCTCTATGAATCCATAAAAGAGAATTCATCAGCTTATATTACTAGCTGCCTTCAGTTACTAGCTCTGCTTCTTTCTAGCCATGTGACCCTGACACACAAATTAATTTGTTCTTAGTTTAAGTTACCTGCAAAATGGGAATGTATTGGCACCTACTTTATAACATTAAATTATTAAACACATCAAGTATGCAGAACAATGAATTATCCATAATAATAATTATCCATAATAATTCTTTATTGTGTGTTTATTGTTCTTGTGATTGTTATTATTATGCCTGTGTTTCTGCCCTATACAACATCTATTCATAGTCCTATTTAGCACTACTCCGGCAATGTGAATACTTCAATCACTCCATTTGACTCGAAAATCTTAGATAAGGTTATTGTTCTACACAAATAAAACCACCAGTTTTTTTTGTGTGTGGTTTTGTTTTTTTATTAACTTTTTTTTTTTTAATGGCTGCACCTGTGTCATATGGAAGTTGCCAGGCCACAGGTCTACATGGACCTGCAGCTGGGGCCTATGCCAAAGCTACAGCAGTACTGGATCTGAGCCACATCTGCAACCCATGCTGCAGCTTAATGCAACACTGGAGCCTCAACCCACTAAGCCAGGCCAAGGAATGAACCCACATCCTCACAGAGACAACAGCAGATCCTTAACCCACTTAGCCACAATAAGAACTCTAAAACCACCAGGTTTTACTATACATGTATAAGGGGATTTATTAAAGAATAATTCAACATTCATCAGTCTGAAAGTGAATACACATATTGTTATAAATTCATATTCTGCATTAAAAAAATAAAAGATCTTGCACTTGGTTCACAGTAGTTTGGTTATACTGCAGTAACAATCACCAACTCTCAATGTCTTAAAAGTCACAATGCTCCCATGTGTATCCATCTATGTCAGGAGAGGCACCCATAGTATCAGTTACCATCTAGAATGGAGACTCTTTGCAAAAGGGAAGGGAGAATGAGGTGAAGTAGCCACATCTCTTAAATATATTTGGAAAGGTGACCTGCAAGTTTGCTTTGCTCACATTTTATTGGTAACAGGAAATCTTATGGTCATGATTATCTTTCAGTAGGTGAAGAAGTTGAATAATGACCTAAAGGAAGGAGATCTGGAATATTTGTTAAAAACACAAATCAAAACTACCACGAGATACCACCTCACACAAGTCAGAATGGCCATCATTAATAAGTCCACAAACAACAAATGCTGGAGCGGGTGTGGAGAAAAGGGAACTCTCCTGCACTGTTGGTGGAAATGTAAGCTGGTACAACCACTATGGAAAACAGTATGGAGGCACCTTAGAAAACTATACCTAGAACTACCATATGACCCAGCAATCCTACTCTTGGGCATATATCTGGACAAAACTTTCCTTGAAATTGACACTTGCACACGCATGTTCATTGCAGCACTATTCACAATAGCCAAGACATGGAAATAACACAAATGTCCATGAACAGATGATTGGATTAGGAAGATGTGGTATATATACACAATGGAATACTACTCAGCCACAAAAAATAATAAAATAATGCCATTTGCAGCAACATGGATGGAATTAGAGACCCTCATACTGAGTGAAGTCAGTCAGAAGGAGAAAAACAAATACCGTTTGATATCACTTATATCTGGAATTTAATATTCTGCACAAATGAAACTTTCTACAGAAAAGAAAATCACAGACTTGGAGAACAGACTTGTGGTTGCCAAGAGGGTGTGGGAGGGAGTGGGATGGTATTGGAGTCTGGGGTTAACAGTTTTAGACTATTGCCTTTGGGATGGAAAAGCAAGGAGATCCTGCTGTATAGCACTGGGAACTATATCTAGTCAGGTGTGATGAATCTATATATGTATGTGTAACTGCGTCACCACACTGTGCAGTTGGAAAACTGACAGAAATCTGTAAACCAGCTATAATGGAAAAGTAAAAAAAATTAAATAAATGAACCAAAATGAGTAAAATTACAATAAAAATTTAAGGTTTAGAGGTAAAAAAAACAAACAAAAACAAAAAAACTCCAGTGACTCCCACTGTTTTTATCAATTGACCTGGGGAGAGGGTCATAAGAAATTAGAGTGCTGTGTTATGGTTATGCCATGATCTAATAAAAAAATTAGGGGGGGGCAGTCAAAAGCTAAAAAAAAAAAAATTAAAAAGACAAATGACCAAGCAAGGCACAGAAACACGCGGAGCCTTCTAGAAAACCTTAAAGAGGGAGTAGAAGAAGAATTTACAGAGAAAAATGCCATACTAAGCATGATGGAGAGAGAACATAATCATCTCTCACGATTAATCAAACTTTGTTCCATCAACACAGTATCGCAGAAACTTGGCTTCATCTTTGACCACTTAGGAACTCATCTGGCTAAATCAAGAAGGTGGTATCACAGTTGCATCTGTGTACCAAGACAGAACTGTAGGATGCAGCCTACATCTTCTACTTCTGTATTCTTGGGTAAAGGAGCATCAGTCCAACTAAACTGCCACTTTTCAGATTTCTACCATAAGTTGTGCTGAGTATAAACTCTCAGCTGTAGCTGGTTTCTACAGAGTTTTTCAGAAGCTAGTCTGTGAATGATTAGTCTTGAATAAATTAGCCCTCACTCTTTAGTGGAATAATAAAGAATACTATTTTTCCCAGTTGAGTTTTAATTTTTTTGTGAAACAAATAAACTAAACAGTTGAATATAAATATATCAGACTTATTGGTGATCGAGGCTGGGTGGAAATATATGCTTTGTGTGCAAAAAATAAATAATTTGTGAGTTTATATGTTTTCATGAACATAGATAAAGATGTAAATGCATGTGCATATAAATGGAAAGAAAAGGTTGAGGAAATGAAGAAATAATGAGCAGTTATTTTTATTTAAGAACATTACAAAGACTTATGTAAAATATAACTCACTCTATTAAACAGAAACAAAGGCTAGGTAAGCCCCAATCTTCGACAGGGTGTCTGCATTTACTATGTCCTCTTGGGATGAAGCATGGAATTATTGGCAAAGTTCTACAAATCTAGTTAATTTTGGTATTTTCTTTTTTCTTCTTTTTTATGGAAGTATAATTGATTTACAACATCGTGTTAGTTTTAGGTGTACAGCATAGTGATTCAGTATTTTTGCAGAGTATATTCCATCATAGTCTATGAAACTTTCTTTTCTTTTCTTTTTTTTTTTTGTCTTTTTGTCATTTCTTAGGGCCATGCCTGAGGCATAGGGAGGTTCCCAGGATAGCAGTCTAATAGGAGCCACAGCTGCAGGCCTATGCCAGTGCCACAACCATGCCGGATCTGAGCCTTGTCTGTGACCTACACCACAGCTCACAGCAACGCCAGATCCTTAACCCACTGAGTGAGACCAGTGATGGAAGCCAAAATCTCATGGTTCCTAGTTGGATTCGTTTCTGCTGTGTCAATACGGGAACTCTTATTAAATTTTCTTAATTTGATTCTAGAGTCTGTGCTTTATCAAAAATAAAAGAATTAGAGGAATTCTCTTGTGGTGCAGCAAGTTAAGGATCTAGCGCTGTCACTGCAGTGGCTTGGACCACTGCTCTGGCGTGGGTTCAGTTCCTAGGCTGGGAATTTCCACATGCCACAGGGGCAGCCAAAAAAATAAATAGTAAAATAAAATAAAATAAAGTAAAATAAAAGGATTACATGAGACTGACTATGGAATAAGAACTATACATGTGTTTCTGTGCATAAAACGTCAATGCAGTCTCTATTTATTGCATGATATATATTTATACTTATATATACAGAGGTTCACGCCAAATACACTTCAGGCAAAAGAGAAAGAATGGTTAGTTCTACCTGGTGTTCTAAACTATGGAAATGCTTCACACTAGTGAGACTGCTTGAACTGAGTTGAGATAGAAAAGTTCACACGAGCGTCTAACTGGATGAGATTAACCCTGGATGGTGAAAAAAGCATATTACCTGCAGCAATAGATTGAATTTTCAAAATAGCAAAGTGGGGATCATGACAGGAGATGAGGTTTCTATGGAAGGTTAAATCCTAGAAGCTTTTTTTTTCAATGCTACAATCTATTTAATGTTTATTTCCTTGCTTATACAAGTCCCTTTTTTATCCACTCATCTGTACTGATAATATATTATTATGTCTTTAAGAGGTAACCTCTTTGTTACATCTCTTTACAAAATCCTTCAAGGTTAAATTTGTAAAGAAAATATTTCACATTTTTTTTGTGTGTCAGATTTTGAGTATGAAGCCATAACCATAAAACTTGGAATTCACTCTTGCTTGGGTCTCATGTAGAATTTTATAATATATAATGGTCTCAATTGTTTTTTTTAGGATAACTTCTATACTTCTCTCATTTGAATATTTATATGGTACAATAAATTCATTCTAGATGGTGTTATGGTCTAAACTATGTCACCTCCATATTCATATCTTAAAACCTTGACCCCTCAATACTTCAGAATGTAAATATATTCAGAAACAGGGCCCTTAAAGAGGTAATTAAAGTTAAAAGAGGTCATATAAGCAGGCCATAATCCATTCTAACTGGTGTACTTATAAGAAAGGGAATTAGGACACAGAAAAAGAGACATCAGGTTTCTATAGCTACAGAAAAGGCCACACGAGGACATAGCAAGAAGGAGAATATCTATAAGCCAAAGAGAGGGGTCTTAGGAGAAACAAACTTTGCCAACACCTTGATCTTAGCTTTCCAGCCTCCAGACCTGAGAGAAAATAAATTTCTGTTGTTTAAACCTCCCAGCCTGTGGTATTTTGTTATTTTAGCCTTTCATATTAATACAGATGAGAATGTATAAAGATTGTCAGCCAAAACAAAGAAACAAACAAATACAAAAGCAGTGTTTTCTTATGCAATTAAGTTTGCTAAGGATCATGACACAGATTTTCTTAAAGAAGCATGAACATGTTTCACATCACAAATTTCCCTTTGAAGGCACTTTGAATGGGACAGATTATATAAGAGCAAAGGAAGCCAAAATTAGGTTAAGTCAAAACTAGTAACACCATAACATCAGCCTTAAAAACCATCAAAAGGAAGTGGCTTCTCAGAGAGAAATTCGTTTATGCTTGAAATTTTGACTGCATTTAAGGGCAAAACAGATTAAATATATATGTGTGTGTGTGTGTGTGTGTGTGTGTATATGGATCATTACTTTTGCAAAGAGAATGGCTGAAATGGGATGCACAACAAAAGCTCATTTGGGGAATACTGAGACATTGCTAAAATATTCAACTTATTTTTCTATTGTTCAGTGAAGTGTTTCAAACTTTCGTACTGAGCACATCATGTTCAGTCCCTAATGCAAATAGATTCAGTTCCAATTCATTTCATTCCCGTGTTTTACTTATTTGTATCCTACTGAGCCATTTTTGATGCCAGATATTCTCTTCTTTTCTAAAATTTTATTTTTTACCTATTCAATTTCCCACTGAGGAGTTTGCTAGATGCCCTGTCTAGCAATAAGTTATATTTAAATCAGTGTCATATATTTGGAATTCTAATGGTCAGTAACCATCAAGATGGAAAGAAAAATATATCTTTACAATTTGCATAAGGCAATTACGGAGACTGATTTAATTCTGACCTTTTAATAGGACTTGTTATACCAATTTTTTAAAAGCCTTTACAATATCTGAATGTAGATCTCTGCTCACAGGAGAGAGCTGTATTCTTTATGGATGCTACCAGATATCTGTTAGTAATTAATACCGGATGTAAATTAAATAATACACAAAGGAATAAACTTGCTCTGAAAAGCTAATCAATTGATATTTTGTTTTTCATAGGAATTAGAGAAAATCATCTTTTATTTACTCACATGAAAAGTAGTAGATATCTGAATACAAGCCTAGCAGTTTTGCATTTCTCTGTTCTTTCTGTTATACTATGTTCTAAAGAGAGTTTTCAGTCACAAACTTTTTTCAAGACTGGAAATTCTTGGCCAATGTAAGAAATGTCATTAAAAAAGAAAAAAGATGAATTTGATAATAAACTATTAGGAACTATTAGTAGAGAGGGTAGGTTTCTTGTCATTTCGGAAGCAATTTTTAATTTTTATTTTTTATTTTTACTCATAATAAAAATTCAATTTGTTTACTCTTATTTCCATAATACATATTTCTGAGGTATAATTGAACTGTGCGCTAAAAATAGGATCATAGCAGCAGCCTTAAATAGTGTCCCTCTATTTAAGCTTTCACTTTGCAGGAATTTTACTATCCCTTTAAATGATACCTTCAAAATTTCTTTCTCCTCAACTATTGCTCAAAATATAACATCCAAATTTAGTTAATTTTACACTTAGGAAAGAAATTTCTTGTTAAGGGGTCAGGAGAGTGGAATTTAAAAATAGTATGTGTCAGTTGATGTGAATGATCAATGAGGTTAATGATTTAATAGAATGGGAAAACCGATTTTGTAGGATAAGCTCTCAAAAATGACTAGACCAAAATTCTTGGAGAGGAGAGAGAATAAAATTAGATGAATAGTATTTCAATGAACACGAGAAATAAGAATAATTATAAACATATGGGTACGTATGCTGATAGTAGATCTGGTTTTAGGAGGCTGTGGAAATTATGTTCTGAATGTTTACATTTCTTTAACAGACAGCATCTTCTTTCGCTACAAATTACTATGCTAGAAGAAGAGAGATGAAAATCAAGGAGAAAGGAAAAAAATAAAGCAAAATAGTTGAGTGTAGAGACTGGATCTAAGAAATTGTGATCTAATCCCCCAATTCATTAAGAACCCACATCATAAATGTAGAGTCCATTCAGCATGCTTATATATTTTACCTCTAAAACCTTCATTTTTAAGAACACAGTCATGGTGTAGGTCAAGGTGTGAAGCTTTACCAAGTGTGTATGACAAAGCGAGAATCAGAAAATCTGAGGATGGGAGATGACCAAAATGATGATAGGAGAATCCACCCCCCCCCCCCCTGTGGCTCCCCAGACAGATCAATGATTAGACAGCTATCTACAAACAAAAACAGTTCGAGAATACCTGTAGAGGCCCTTTAGGAAGGTTTAGTAACACGGTGGAACAAAAAGCCTAAGAATACCACACAAGATACAATATTTTTGCATGCATAATCTTTTTACCCATGAAGGCATTGGTCAACACCAAGAAAGAATTTCCCAGCTAGAGAGTTTCTATTACAAGAAAAGAAGTGTTGTAAGTAACCATCTTCTCCAGCCTTTGGGGACACTACCTAAAGGTCACAACCTGCGAAGATGAGATATATAGTGCTGGCTAGGAATAAAGAAAAAAAAGCAGGAGCAGACACACAGTGGGAGTGATGGCTGTTCATAGACCTCAAAGACTGGCTTTGCAGACAAACATAACAGATTTGAAACTATATGAGAATGAAAGACATTAGGTTAAAGATAAGACTGAAATGAAGAGGATGAAAAACTACAAAGCTCATAATAAAATCACTGAAGCAGGACAGAAAATTAAATAACTGTTAAACATTTACTTATACGTAAGCAGAGTATATCTTTTGGTGACAGAAGAATAGATAATAACACAATATGTGTCTAGAGTGCCTTAATGTTATGACAACCACCAAATAAAATGTCCAGTTCTTTTCCAAATGATTTATGGGAAATATTTTTTCAGAAATTCAATGGCTAAGAATTATAATTCAACAAAATTATTTTCATGTTTACAGGAAACAGAATAGATAAAAATTTTTAGGAAAAAAATAGGAGTATAATTTTTTTATATTACGATGTATATGCACAACAATTAGATAAGTGTGATTTAACAGGTCAATAAAATGGATTTTCTAGAAATAGATCAGAGAATATGGCAAAGATAAGAGACTTAGCATAAGGATAGACATATTGACCAATGAAATAAAACAGACATATGGTAAATAACATAGAATTTAAAATCCAAAAGTAAACTCATATATTCTTAGTCAATTAATTTTTTACAGAGGCACCAAGACCATTCAATGGAGAAAGAATAGTGTTTTGAGCAAATGGTGCTGGAACCACTAGATAATCACATGCATAAGAAAGACTTTGGATCCTTTCCTTATATCACATTCAAAAATCAACTCAAAGTGAATCATAGGCTTTAAATATAAGAATTAAAACTATAAAACTGTTAGAATGGCAGTAAATCCTCATGACCTTGGGTTAGGCAGTGGTTTCTTAGATATGACACCAGAAACATAAGCAACAAATAGATAAACTATATTAACATGAAAATTTAAAACTCTGTGATGCAAACAATACAGTCAAGAAAGTGAAAAGAATCTGTTCAACTGTTACAAGAAAAATAAAGCATCATAGGTTACAGTGGGCAGAGAAAGTCTCTCTGAAGAAATGAATTTTAATCAAGGACATAAATGAATTGAGGGGTCAGTAAAAATATCTGGGAGAACGGTGCATCAGCCAGAAAGAGTATTAGTCTGGAGTGAACTAAGGAGATAACTTGTTTACCATGTTTAGTGAACAGCAAGGAGATGCCAACGGCTGGACTGAACTGTGCATATGAGGGTCAGTGATAGAAGATGCTGGAAAGGCTGTTTAAAGTAAGTCAAAACTGGGACTTTAAATTTTATTCTAAGAGAACTCTTCATAAAGTTTTGAACAGAGGACTTTAAAAAACAAAACAAAACAAATTCTCTGGCTGCTGCGAGGATATAGCATGTTCTTATTTATAAAGCCAAAAGATCCAAGGGGCATCTCCATGACATGTGGGGCACTATCTAGTGAAACGGAAATTCTGTACAGTATACTAGGAGGACAGGACAGGAATAAGAGGACTGATTAGTGCAACAGGACAACTGATCTCTTCCAACTGTAACTTATAAATTCTAGTCACGGTAAGGTGATCAATATCTCTGACACTTTAATATTTCAGTTTATTTAAAAATCTTTATTCTGGTAATGTGAATAGAAATAATTTGCAGAAGAGCCTAGCACTTTTGATGAAAGAACTGAACTGCCTGTACTTTTCCTAATTGCATTCCTTGTTCTACCTTACTTTGCCACTTCAAAATAAATTCTTTTTGTCAAATTAGTGAGATAATTTCCTCATCATATTAAAATAACTTTATCTAAACCTAATGGTTTTTATTGCTCATTTTAAAAAATATCCACTTTGCTACATTTTATTAACAGGTATTTTACAAATTTCCCATTACTATCTAATTGTGCAAAATGCTCTTACCTATTTTTCTTATTAAAGCCAGGTTTTTAAATGAATTCAATATATTAGCATTTAAAAATAATTATTAATTTCATGTCTACTCGTCTTCTACGTGTTTTACTTCTAAGATATTCATATAGGTCCTTCCTATTCTTTTAATCCTTTGCATAGCATAAACTGTTCTTTTTCACTGGTCACGGATTTATTTACATATCTAAAAAAACTGTCAGAAGTTCTGCTGTAATGCAGCAGGTTAAGGATCCAGAGCTGCCACAGCTGTGACACGCTGTGGGTATGGCAAGAAAAAAATATACTGTCTTTCATTTTAGTTCTTTCACCCCAAACCACAGTAATCCTCATTTCCATCACTAAGTTTACAGAAGGTTATTTTTTCAAACAACAAAAAGATAAACTGTTTTTCTAAATTTTACATTTGAGGAATGCACATGTCATGCCATAATTATATGAAGATATTTTCTCTGCCTTTATCAACAGAAACATTGACTAATATCTATAGCATGTATATAATCATCACTTGATTTTCAATTTCTTCAGCTGTTCTTCTGATATTTTACTTAGATTTTTTGGGTTTTTTTGGGGGTGGGCGCCCCATGGCATATGGAGTTCTTGGGCCAGGGATCAGATCTGAGCCATAGCTGCAACTTAAGCCACAGCTGTGGCAACACCAGATCCTTAACCCATTGTGCCAGGCTGCATATCAGTGCTCTCAAGGTACCACAAAGCCCTTTGCACCACAGTGGGAACTCCTGTTCTTCTGAATTTTATATTATTTAACAACAGAAGGTAATTAAAAATTATTGATTATAATAAAATCATTAATTCATCAATATGTGCTTATTTATGAGTAATTTTTTACTTGTGTTCAACCATCCTTATTTTCTTCACAGATATCAGGTTTATATATATATATTCTAGAGCTCCAAAGAAGGTGATTCTGACAGTCTTTGCCAATTTAGTCACTACTTTAGTGCAGAGATGAAGATTTAAACTTTTCCACCCTAACATTTTTAGCGATGGCAATGGGAGTTTATTTGATTGACATTTGAGCAAAATTTAAGTAAAAGAATGGAATCTAAAGGCAAACCGGACATATATTAACAATGCCCTGTCTTATCGGAAATGTATCTGAAGTTGAAGTTTTAAATAAATCAAGTTCTGAGAGACTTTATTGACATTAACAAGTCATTTTGTATTTTAAACCATTCAATGTCCAACGAGTTCTACTGATCAAAGTATACATTTGTAGGAAAAAACTCGTTTTGTATGTCTATTGAAATAATTCATTATATATTCTGAAAAATACTGACAGTAAAAATTAAGCTAAATGCTTTTTGAGGAGATAGCACCATAAACTTGGGCTGATTTCAGCTATATCTCAATGCTAATGAAAAAATTATCATTTTCAATATCTTAATAATAGCATCTTAACACTTAGGAAAATGTGAAGTTGTATACAAGCCAGTAATTTGCATCAAGAACCACTTTTATTGATATCTAATGCTAACAGCACTAAAAATTTCAGTGGTGGGTTATATCACTGCTCCTCAAGAAATCAATATTGCAAGTTTGATGATCATTTGAAAATCCACAAAAATACAAATGTATACAGGCTTAAATAAAGACACTGGCTTGTGACATTAGCAAGAATTTGCATTTATAGTTTAAGCAAAATTAGTCTAATACTTTTATTTAATTTCTCAAGAGCAGTGCCACTCTCTGAGAAGCAGAGGTGTAGAATTATTTCTGAACTACTACAGCAATAACATTTAATCATCACCATTTAAATTGCTTTTCTCAGAAATTATTGTCCACATCTGCAGTTTCATATTTCATTTGTTAGATCTAATATTATAAGTTACAACCAAATATTTTAACAAGTAATATGTTTTTTCTAGTTTTTATTTTAAAATCTTTTTTAAAATAAAGCAATTATTGCAGGAGAAAAAGAAACTGTATTTGAGAAGAGTGACCTCCCTTCCATTTTCTCTAACAGTATGACTAGAATTTATAATTAATAGATTTCACAAAGTCTTTCTTCTGACATTCTAAATGGAATGTTTTAATTACTGTTATTATATTTTCTGCAACTTCATATATATAATTAAAATGCTTTATTATAAAAGCTTAGTAAAACAAAGAACTTCCATCTGAGATTATTAGGTTTCTTTCAAAAGTATCTTGGCCAAATTCATAGTATTACCATCTTGACCATCATCTCTCAAGGAAAATAACGGATCCTTTGAGCAGGCAGCAGTCTTGCAGTTATAAGTTATATTGTAACAGTTTTTTAAAGATCAATAATAACTATTTTAATAGTACCATATATGTTTTGTATACACTTCTTTTCTTCAAGTGCTTTCTAAATTTTTTCTTTTATGTAATTACTTTTTAAGTTAAAAACTAAAACAATGGATAAAGGAAAACACTGAATTATCCTCACAGTGACTGTTAACAAAATTTTTTTTAAGATGGTGTGTTTCGAATTATCTATTTTTTCTAACTTTTAAACCCAAATACAGTGTTTTAAAAGAGCAACGTTGAAATATTTTTAATTATATATTTTTGTTTTTGTTTTTTGAAATATTTTTAGATTCATTTTAATAACAAGATGTTCAGTTCTGTAATCTTCATGATAGCATCCTTTATTAAATCAGGGGCCATTAATTTAAAAGATATTTTTGAATGATTTAATTTGTCAAACCCTAAACTGTAAGGACTATAGTCAGATTAGAAAACGTCACAATCTTTAACAATTTATCATTCTAAAGCTTTTCTGCTATGTAGATTATCCTATCAATAAAGAAAATTAAAACAAACAAAAAAACTGTCCAAAATGCAAAGTTAAATTAACCTAGACATTTCTAATCTAATTTACTGCCAGCACATTTAAAAGTCACCTTTTAATTCTAAATTCTTTATTCTTTTCAAGATGTGGGCACACAACTTACTCTTCAAAATGGGCTAGAAGTATTGGCCTACTGTCTTGCACTGAATTTTATGACCTGGGAAAAACATTAGTTCACCCTTGACAGAATCTCTTTTACTACAGGAGGAGACTTAGGAAAGCAAAATATATCCTCTATTTGGAGTCAGACAACCTGGGCTCAAATCTTGACTCTGTTACTTGCTCACTGTGTAAACATGAATAAAATCCCTTCACCTATTTGAGCATCATTTTCTTCCTTTATAAAGCAAAGGTAATAATAATAGTGACCCTTCTGCAGAAATATTAGAAAGGAAACATGAGATAATGAATTTGGAAGCATTTTGGTTATTATACGAGGGGTTATGACTATAATGAACCATAATTCTTTCTGACATTTATGTGTAACAAGGAGTATAATGACAACACAATAGAAGTTATTCACTCGAGTGCTGAGGTCTAATCACATTTTTAAGGCTTTCATTTGAAGGCTCTTTTTCTTTCTTCCTTTATAATTTCCCCTTTTCAGTGGCAGCTTTCTTGTTTTATTTAGGTAAAAGTGTCATTTGTCCTTCTCATTCCTTATGTTTATCAACTCAGATAATAGAACTCAAAGTGGAGAATCACTGTTTGCACAGGTGATGAAATAACATTGAAAACAGTTCGGACCAAGAAACACTTCAAGTCCTGTCTGCCACTTGCTAGCCATGTGAACATGGGAAGTTATTTGACACAGTTATAAAAATGAGTAAGAATACATATGTCAGAAAATAATTGTGATGATTACATTGAATGTAATGGGAATAACCACTGCTCCCCAGTCAAGTTCTGGGTACAGCAAATGTCCCTTAGTTAAGATTCAATTTATGTTGGAGTTAAACTCCCCAAAATAGATGATGGTAACTACCTGTCTGTCCACCCTTTGCTAAGTTGTGCAGATTCCCTAGGGCCTGTGTGCATCCTGCTGAGAGAAGCCTGGTGAGGCCTGTTTTCATTCAGTGTTAGGGTATGCCACCCAGTACCACCACTATAATGAGAGGGCTGGGTAGATGCTATCCTTCCTGAATTGTGTGCCAGAGATTTAGCAAAATTTGGCCAAAGCTGCTGATTCACTTCAATGGCTTGAAATATTAGGATAACTTGTCTCCTACAAAGGCAAAGCAAAGAAGCACAAGTGGCTGATTTGGACCTGGTCTTAATGGTCTAGACTCACAAATCAGAGGCAAAGCCTGAGATGTTTTTTCAACCACCTTGTCTTACTCTTTCATCATAAGATTTTCTTTTCCCTTTTTACTTGTTTTATATTTTAAAAAATGAGTATACTTTTTATTGGGGTTTTATAAAATCCTCTCTTTCAATATCTACCTGTTTTGTGCTCGGAGTTGATAAAACTGAAAGAAACTTGATCCTGAACTCTGTGATGATTTCAGAAAACATTTTGGCTAAGGTGAAACTCATTTTATCCAAACAAGGGACTGTGAAACTGCCAGAACTTGAGCACTTCCGCCAATTGCTAAACAGGACAATCTCACTGAGGGAACAAAGATAAGAATCTTTGTAAAATTCCTGTACCATATTTTGGAGCTGGTAAAAATCTGCATGCTTTATGTGCTGTTAAATAAAGGTCTTGGAAAGATTCTCTGTTAGAACAGAAAATCTGCCATCCTTTAGATTTGGCTAATTGATGTCTGCAGCTTCCGATGCACTTTCTGTAATCTCTAAAAAATAAAACAAATGCAGGTACCTTACTGAACCACCTTATCCGTGGTGTTTTTCTGCTTTCAATGTCATTAGGATGTCTCTTTTTTTTAAAGGAAAACTGCACCTGTAATGAAATATACTTGTTAGCGGAAATCAGAAAACCTGTGGTGGTAAAGTGTACAGAAGAGAAACTAAGAGAATTTAGAGTGAAACATATGAAAGAATGTGCATCTTGGCAGAATATTCATGAAAACTAATAGTGAAATGTTTTCTGAGTACCTAGTAAATAAAATATGTGACTCTGCCTTCATATATAAAAATTGAAGTCATTCTCTCATTACTCTCAGCTTTTTGTTACATTGTGTATATATGAATTTAGATCCAATCCAATATGATACTAGTCAGTAAGGTGCAAGAAAACAAACATAAAATGTAAGTACCACAGAAAGATTAGAATTTAGTCAACACTTCTGTTTTAAAACATGAAAAAAAAAAGAAAACAGTTCCTCCCATTCTTCTGAGGGTCCAATAGGGTATGAAACAATTTTGTAAGAAATTATAAAAATATTACTTAGTTTGTTTATTTAACTTTATGGTATAGGATATAACAAACCTGTCTGAGATTAATCTGCATTTAAATGTGAATCTTGTACTCACTATATTTTAAATAACTATAGAACACAATTTCTTTTATATAGCAACCTTTAAGGAGGAGTTCTCTTGTGGCACAGTGGTTTAAGTATCCAGCATTGTCACTTCAGTGGCTTGGGTCACTGCTGTGGTGTGGGTTTGATCCATGCTGTGGGAGCAGCCAAAAAAATAAAATGGAATGACTAATTATGTTCGTATCACTGAGGAACAGAATTTTCATCTTTGGAAAAGACAGAGAAAAAAACCATATTTGTGAAGCTACTCAAAAATCCTGTATTCCTGAATTCAATATTAACACATTAGGCTTCTGTTTCCTAGATGGACACAATGTCTATTCCAGTACCAAAGGCCGTCCCTAGTGTCCATATGGATAATTCTAAATACCATTCTTTTCTAAAAGGAACCAAAGCTTCTTGCACAAGAAACCTATTTAAGATTGGGACAAGAAATGTATAAGATGAGCATGAAATATTTTCTTACCACATAGCAAGAATGTACTCAAAGACTTCCAAAACTCAACTGAAAAATTTTAAGAATTCATTCAAGGAGGTTTCCTCTAGACAAAGATGGGACACATTTCAGCTTCCCTTAGAAAAATGCTACTATAGATTGAAACCCTTGTATCAAAATCTCTTAACATTATCATGAAAGTACAAAAATTATAAACCCATTGGTTATCTTTGGGGTATGCCAAACATTCAACTGATCAGTCATAACATTGGTAAATAAAGGGAAAATATCAAGTGTTTAACTTGGATCTCCTTGTCTATTCCTGTTGTACTTCATGGTAACTGGCCAGATAAAAATTAAAATTTTATCATTAAAAACATATTTAGCTAATAAATGAACAAGTAGTGACAAATAAGAACAATACCATTTTCAATATCTAGTGAAATAAAGGATCAGGACAATAATCAATAATGGACACTAACATCATAAAGAGTGATAACTGGATTATATGCTCCTATTAGAAAATCACAACTCCATTTGTAAAGTGTTTTTTCCAAAAAACATCAACTCAAAATCATATAAAGCTTGATACATCTGTTTATTGCAAATAACAGAAAGAAAAAAAAAGGAGTGATACCCTGGAGATGAATAAAAAAATATAGGATCTTAGAGACTCTACAAGACAAATGACCTTTTTCTCTTAATAAATAATAGCTAGGGAAGAAGAAACATGGTGTGGAAAACTTTAGACTAAAAGAAATTTAAGAGCCAAAATCAATCAACTGCAATGTAAAAAGCTTACTGAGTTTTAATTTAAACAAACTTTACAAAAATATTGTGTTTACTTATATTGGAATAATGTTCCTGACCAAAACAACTACAAAAACTGAAAAAAAAGAAAAAAATATTTGAAGCCATCATAAAGAAATGAAGTCATAATTTAAAAAAGAATAAAATAATGCCATTTGCAGCAACATGTTCGGGAGAGGGATGAAATAAGGGTTTGGGATGGGCTTATGCACATTGAAGTATATGAATTTATTGGCCAATGGGGACCTGATGTATAGCACAGAAAACTCTATCCAATATCCTGTGATAATCTATGTGGGAAAAGAACCTGAAAGAGAATGGATGTGTGTGCATGTATAATTGAATCACTTTGTTGTACAATAGAAATTATCACGACATCGTAAATCAACTGTACTTCAATAAAACTTTAAAAATAAAAAAAATAATATTCTAGTAACAGATCATCTTAGAGTGTAAAAAAAATAGAAACCTGCTGTCCTTAAAAGTAGCAACAATATCTAGTGTTGGCAAGAATATGGGTTAAATGCAGTACTGATACATTGATGTCCAGGGTAGAAATTAATGCAACCACTTGGGAAATGTTTGAGATTATCTTCTAAATCTAAACAAATAAATACCCTATTACTAAGTGCTATGTGAAACAATTTAAAATTGTTTTATTGTTAGTCAATGGAAATCAATAGAGTGATGCTAAAGTGTGAACCACTACTGCATGAAATACCACAGATAAAACTCAAAAACAAAACGTTGAGCAATGGAAACTAAGCACAAAAGAGTAATACTATGAGTCCATTCATCTGATATTCAAAAACAGGCAAAACTGGAGTTCCCTTTGTGGCTCAGTTGTGAATTTCTTTTCATTGTACTGTGTTGGAAAACATACTTGGCATAATTTCAAGTCTTCAGTTTGTTTTATGTCCTAGCACATGGCCCAACCTGGAGAATGTTCTTTGTGGTGGTATTGGATTGAGGACTATGTAAGTCTAGTTGGCTTACAGTTTAAAACCATCAAAAACTGAACAAAACCAACAGAAAGTAAAGAAAACGAATTATTTATAAAAATCACAGAAAGAAAAGCCTAGGACAATTTTACAAAATAATGCCACTCTTTCACAAACTCTTTAAAAAAGTAGAAGAGGAGGAAACACTTTCCAACTCATTCTATGAAGCCAAATTTATCATAACACTAAAACCAGACAAAAACATTATGAGGAAAGAAAATTGTCGACCCATATCTCTTATTAATAGAGACAAAAATATCCTCAACAAAATACTCAAAGACTAAATCCTGCAACATGTAATAAGGACAATATCATGACAAAGTGAGACTTAAACTAGACAGAGAAGGTTGGTCCTACACATGAAACACAATGTAACATATTACTAGTATCAAAAGCAAAACCCATCCAGACATAGAGATCAAAGGAACAGAACTGACAGACTAAAACTAAAGTCGCAACATTTATGGCAGCAACTTTTGCCAACAGTGCCAAGACCATTAAACGGGGGAGAAAATGTTCCTTAAAATACAAACACAGAATTATCACAAGATCCAGCAATTTCACTTCGGGGTAAATACTCAAGAGAACTGAAAACATATATTCACCTAAAACCCTCCACACAAATGTGCTTAGCAGCATTATTCACACAGCTAATAAGAGAAAATAATCAAAATGTCCATCAATTGATGAGTGGAAAAGCAAAATGTGCAATAACCATACAATGGTATATTATAAACTATGAAAAAGAATGAAATGCCAATGCATGGTTTAATGTGGATGAATGCTGAAAACACTGCACAATGAGATATAATCATATGCAAAAGGTCATATCACATGATGCTATTTCTGTAATATTCAGAATAGGAAAATTCATAGAAACCAAAATAGATTTGTGACTGTAGAGGCTAGGTGAGAAAGAAATTGGGGGTCACTATAATGTCTACAGGATTTCTTTTTGGGTAACAGTTTCATCAACCTAGCACATAAACTAAAAATGACTCAACTACACATTTTAAAAGGGTGAAATTTATGATACATGCATGATATCCTCACCTCTCAAAAAAGGATGATATGAGCTGGTTTGTTTTTTATGCTGGAGGGCCATAAATTAAACAGGATTGAGCACAAATTGATCATATATGAGGCATAATGATAAGTACATGTGTTTTCACTGTGTTATTTTTATTTCTCTATGTTTGGAATTTTCCATGAAAAAGCTTTCTTCTTTTTTTCAAAAAAAAAGAAGCAAATAATTCCTCATAGATAGTGCACAGAACTGTAAAATATTAATTTCACGGTGCTTTCTAATATTGTAGTACCTATACTATATTGAAACTCCAGATGGAGTTGAAATAGTATACTTGATTTGTCTAAAAATGAAATATTTTCAAATGAACCAATGGACACTTAGAAGCCTGATTCCGTAACCGAGAACTTCATGGTCTTTCAATTTCTGTAATTTCAATTCAATCATCATGTTGTATCCCATTATCTATTTCATACTATACAGAGATTTAAATCTATGGTATGCTGGCCACTTTATATAAGGCATTTTTGAATGCTACATTCTATGTGTTTAAAAATATTTAAATGAAAATATATATGACACATTTTTAAGAAACTTTGTTGTTTTAATTTTCTGTGCTTGAGAAATTAATGAAGCCTTTTGGGTTTTCTCTGGAAATCAAAACCTTATAATACAACAAAGAGGAGATAACATACTCTAACAAAATACATGCTGATAAGAAACAGATAATTTGTTAATTCTAATTCCAGTACAACATAGTAACGGAGTGACCTCTGTGATTCTGCTGTTCTTTAGCTATGTATGACTTAAATATATGAATGAATGAAACATTTTTTACTTTCTGGGAATTCATATTAAGATTGTGGTCAGGCAACAGCTGCTTTTATGAAAAATGAAAAATTTATTTGAGCATCTGCATACTTCTAAATAGCCAGATGTTTTTCATTAGACAACAAAGTTCCTAACATATTTAAGTTTTTTACCTTCAACCCATGGGGAGACTTTGTCTCTCTCCTGCTGAATAACCAAAACCAGGCAAGATACATGGCAATTAGATTAAACGTCTAAATCTACAAAATACTACCATGAGGGGTTTTTTGCCTTTTTAGTGACACACTGGAGGCATACAGACATTCCCAGACTTGGGGTCAAATCGGAGCTACAGGGGCCAGCCTACACCACAGCCACAGCAACGCCAGATCCAAGCCGCGTCTGTGACCTCCACCACAGCTCATGGCAATGCCGGACCCTTAACCCACTGAGCAAGGCCAGGGATGGAACATGGTTCCTAGTTAGATTTGTTTCTGCTCTGCTATGCTGGGAACTCCATGAAGAATATTCTTATTTAAGTTATTTGTCTTTTGCAGAATAAAACTTGAAATTGCATTGCTAAATATATTACTTCCCTATAATATGGTGATATCTAAATTTCATATGGATGAATGATATATTGAAAGAATTCTGGAAAGATAAAGCGAATGTTACTGAGTATCTACAACATTCCAAGTACATTACTAATCTATATATACAAATACATGTGATAGCTAATTCAATGTAAAAGAAAATGTGATCCCACAGAATGTCTTTTATATAGGACCATCCAATAAAAGACGATTTGATATCTAAAAAATCTATGGAGAAAATCTGAAAATAACTACATTGATAGGAAAATTCACTATTACAAACACATCCTCAGATTAATTAAAATTTAATGTACTTGTAATTAACATCTAATTATTTATGGAATTTATTTTCTAAGTCATAACTCATATGGAAGAGAGCAGAAACAAGGAGAGTTACAAAATCTTGAAGAAAACCCAAAATATAAGGATTTTAGGATATATATTTATAGTTACAGTTATTGAGATGGTATTTAGTCATGAACAGCAAAGAATGGATTCGTGAATATATGCATTTGTAAATTATAAAATATTAGTTAATTCATATACATAAATATAAATAACACAAAAGGAGTCTGTGTGTGAAAACAAATTTTACTAGAAAGAAAAGATATTTGCTTTTTTTGTTTGCTTGTTTACACCTGCTAATTAGTTCATTTAGCATTATAATATTTGGGAAATTTTCACACTAATTCAGTAAAATTGGTGTCATTTGTTAATAGAACCTCCAATAGTTTGTGATAACTCAAACACTCTCTTTGTCCTCAGGAGAATTTATAAGATAATGGGAGAATTTATAAGATAATGGGAGAACAAAATGATTTCCTTAGAAGCAGGACCACTGAATCTTAGATTTCTTCTCCTATTTCAAAGGATTTATTCTCTTTGTATTTTTACCTCTGATGTGATTTGATGCAGAAAACAAGTAATTGACCTGTCACAGGCCTGAAACTCTTTAGGAAGCAGCCAAGGTAGAGCTAGAGTAAACTTTAAAAATTTGTCCTAATTATAAGTGTTATTAACACAAGGAATAAAATAACTTTCTTTAAATATCAACTGATCTAACCAGCACAGGATATCTGAAAGAAATTTTGAATCAAGTATCAATGGTTAACAAAAGCTGTATATTTCGTAATGAGTCTTCTGTTCTGTATGCATAGAATTTCTGATCCTGATTCTATGATAGACATCACTCCCAATTTTGAAAAGGGAAAACTGATGATAATAAAATGTATGTAATGTCTATGCCAAGACATTTCATTGTAAATACTAGAATTTGATTTCAAATTTACCTGTCTTCAAAGCTTATACTGTTGCACCTCAAATTAAAATTCATGAAGGAAGAATATTTTTCTCCAAGTGGGAAGTACATCTCTGGAAACAAACAAGTTTAACACAGAATAGAAAGTCATTTATTTCCAATAATTAAGTCTATACTATGAAGGAATGATAACATCCATAAGTACATAAAGTTAGAAAAAAGATCCACTCTTGGCAAGAAATATTAAATACATTAAATATTTTTACACTGAACTCACTACATCATTTAGCAGTCAGAAGAAAGATCCTGAATCAATGATTAAAACCTTGATTACTCAAAACTAAAAGCACTACCACCCTGCAGGTAAAGCATTTGCTATTGAGAAAACTGTTACATTTTGCCAATGTTTTCCCATAACTATATCACATGCTTTTTGTTTTATATTTGCACATTACTCTGAAGGATAGATATAGACTTAAATCAACACATATGCATAACATATTTGATAGAATAAAAATACTACAGATCATTTAAAAATACAAAGGGAATTCCAGAAAATATGCAAAACTGAGCAATTGTATACAAATTCTCTCCTTACGTATTAGTCTGATAATGCCATACATAGCATGCATTAAAAAAAAAAAAACTCTTATCAGTGACAGTAATAAGCAAAGGAGAATCTCCAAGTCCTATAGACTTTAGCTACTTAATTTTTTGTCAGAGTGAAGGAAAAGTCAAAACATCTAGTCATTTACCTTAGGTAAAGTTCCGACCATGTACCTGCAACAGATTATATCAATGAATAAACATGTCTTCATATGTTCAAAGAGTAAGAGATTAAAGTGGGGTGTCTCCCATTTTTCTTGTTTTACAGTCAATTTCTCTTTTGATGGCTGTTAACCTTTGCCCTATATATTGAGGTGCTCCTATGTTGGGTGCATATAACAATTTATAATTGTTATATATTCCTCTTGGGTTGATCCTTTGATTATTATGCAGTGTCCTTTATCTCTTGTAACAGTTTTTATTTTAATGTCTATTTTGTCTTGCTTTTGTATCCATGCAACCAGTCTCTGTCTCTGTCTCTTGGTTGGAGCATTAAACTATTTACATTTAAGGTAATTATCAATGTGTATGTTCTTATTGCCGTTTTGTTAATTGTTCTGGATTTGTATTTTCGGTCTTTTTTCTTCTCTTCCTCTTTTGTTCTCTTCATTATATATAAAATAGATAAGCAAGAAGGAACTACTACATAGCACAGGAACTCTACTCAATGTTCTGTAATAACTTATAAGGGAAAGAATCTGAAAAAAATAATATATTTACATCTCAATCACTCTGCTGTACACCTGAAACTAACACAATATTGTAAAACAACTCTACTCCAATAAAATATTAATTTTAAAAAGTTTTATCAAACAGTAAAAAAATAAATAAAATAAGCAAGATAACAAAAAAGAGATCACTTGACAAAATTTAACAGTAACTTCCCCAATGGAACACAAAATATTTTGAAAACAACAATAACAACCTGAATGTAAATGAGAGGAAATTAATATCAGAAAAAATAAGATGAAACAATATTACTGAATAAGAAAGAAGTGAAACAATATACACATGTAAGTAAAAAAATAAATTTCTAACAAGAAACTAAACATTATGAATATAAAAATTCTGAAAAAGCATTATTTGTTACTAATTTAATTCCACTGTGGTCAAATAATATATTCTGTACAATTTCTTAAATAAGAAGTGTCTCCCAAGACTGGACCAGGAAGAAATAGAAAATATGAACATACAAATAGTCAGTAATGAAATTGAATCAATAGTTTAGAAACTCCAAACAAACAAAAGTACAGGACCAGATGGCTTCACAGGCAAATTCTATCGACTATTTAGAGAAGACTTAACACCTATTCTACTGCAGAGGAAGGAGCACTCCCAAACTCATTTTATGAGGCCACCATCACACTGATACCAAAAACAAAGATATTACAAAAAAAAGAAAATTATAACCCAATATTACTGATAAAGATAAACACAAAAATCCTCAACAAAATACTAGCAAACAAATCTTGAAATAAATTAAAAGGATCCTACACCATGATCAAGTGGGACTATCCCAGGGATGTAAGGATTTTTCAGTATCCACAAATCAAGGTGATAAGCCACATCAACAAATTGAAGAATAAAAATGTATAATCATCTCAATAGATGTAGAAAAAGCTTTTGATAAAATCCAACATCTATTAATAATAAAAACTCTTCAGAAAGCAGGCACACAGGGAACCTACCTCAATACAAAGAAGGCCATCTTTGACAAACCCAGAGCTAACATCGTACTCAATGGTGAAAAGCTGAAAGCATTTCCTCTAAGATCAGGAACAAGACAAGGATGCCAACTCTCACCACTTTTATTCAACATAGCTTTGAAAGTCTTAGCCACAGGAATCAGAGAAGAAGAAGAAATAAAATAAATCCAAATTGGAAAGGAAGAAGTAAAACTATCACTGTTTGCAGATGATAATATACAAAGAAAATCCTAAAGATGTGACTAGAAAACTAGAGCTCATAAATGAATTATGTGAAATTGCAGGACACAAAATTAATATGCAAAAATCTGTTGCATTTATACATGCTAACAATAAAGTATCAGAAAGAGAAATTAAGGAAACAATCCCACTTATCATAGCATCAAAAAGAATAGATAACTAAGCATAAACTTAAAGAGGCAAAAGACCTATACTCCAACAACTAAAAAACACTGATGAAAGAAACTGAAATTATACCAACAAATAGAAAAATATACTGTGTTCCTGGATTAAGGAATCAATATTGTAAAAATGGCTGTACTACACAAGGCAATTGACAAACTCAATAAAATCCCTATAAAAATACCAATGGCATTTTTCACAGAACTAGAACAAATAATTTCAAAAATTGTATGGAAACACAAAAGACCCTGAGTAGCCAAAACAATCTTGAGAAAGAAAAACAGCTGGAGGAATCACACGCTCTGATTTCAGACTATATAACAAAGCTACAGTCATCAAAAGAGTATGGTATTGGCACAAAAACAGACACACAAACCAATGGAACAGGATAGAAAAACCATAAATAAGCCCACACACTTAAGTTTGATTAATCTGTGACAAAGGAGGCAAGAATATACAATGGGAAAAAGACCGTCTCTTCAATAAGTGGTGCTCGAAAAGCTGGGCAGTTACATGTAAAAGAATAAAATTAGAACATTCTCTAGCACAATATAAAAAATAAATTCAAAGTGGATTACTTACATATAAGACTAGATCCTGTTAAACTTAGAGGAAAACATAGAACACTCTTTGACATAAATTGAAGAAACAATTTTTATTTTGACTGTATCTCCTAAAATGAATTAAATAAAATAAACAAATGGAACCCAATTAAACTCAAAAGCGTTTGCACAGCAAAGGAAACCATCAACAAAACAAAAAGACAACCTGCTGAATGGGAGAAAATATTTCCAAATGGTATGCCCAATAAGGGATTAATATCCAACATACAAAAACAGGTCATACTACTCAATATCAAAACAACAAACAACCCAAATACAAAAATGGGCAGATCTGTATAGAAATTTTTCCAAGGAGGAAATGCAGATGGCCACTAGTCACATGAATAGATGCTCAACATCAATAATCATCAGGGAAATGCAAATCAAAACCACAATGAAGTATCACCTCACACACGTCAGAATGGCTATCATCAAAAAGACCATGAATAACAAACATTGGTGAGAATGTGGCAAAAAGAGAACCCTCACACTGTTGCTGGGAATGTAATTTGGTGCAGCCAATGTGGAAAATATAGAGGTTCCACAAAAAACTAAAAACAGAATTATCATATGATCCAGCAATTCTACTCCTAAGATATATCTGTAAAAATCAAAACAAAAAAAAAACTAATTCAAAAAGTCACATGTATCCCCATGTTCATATGAGCAATATTTACAGTGGCCAAGATACGGAGGCAACCCAAGTGTTCATCAACAGATGAATGAATAAAAATCATGTGACACACACACATACACACTAGAATACTACCCAGCAATAAACAACCCAAAATTTTGCCATTGGCAGCAACATGGATGAACTTGGAAGGCATTATGTTAACTGAATTCAGTCAGAAAGCAAGAGACAGATACTGTATGAGATCATCTACATGTGGAATCTGAAAAATAAAACAAACTTGTGAATATGACAGAAAAAAAAGCAGACCCAAAAAAAGCAAACTAATTGCTACCAGTTAAGGAGAGACAAGATGGGGTGGGAAAGTAGTAAAAAAATATTGAGTGTAAGGCAACAAAGATGCATAGTACAACATGGGGAACATGGCTTTTGAAATAACTCTAAGTAGATTATAACCACTAAAACTGTATTTTTTGAAAATACATTTTTTGAAAAGGCAACTGACATTTAAAGTGATATGAACAAGTAAAAAAAATTAATTAAAAATGATTATTCATTTAACAATGCATTTTAGGACTTTTTCAAGAATTCAAATTTTTTTTTGCAACAGAAGTAACTAAAAATATTTGTTTGGGGCATTTTTTTTTTCTTTTTATGACCATACCTGTGGCATATGGAAGTCCCCAGTCTAGGCGTTCAATCGGAGCTGCAGCTGAGTTCTGTCCCACAGCCATGGCAACACCAGATGGAGCAATATCTGTGACCAATGCTGCGGATTGTGGCAACACTGGATCCTTAACCCATTGAGCAAGGCCAGAGATAGAAATGCATCCTCACAGAGAGAACATCAGGTCCTTAACTCACTGAGCCACAACAGGAATTCCTGGGAGTTTTAAAAATATATATCAACTGTTAAAAAGCCTCATTTAAAAAAACTGAGGTTAGGAGTTCTCGTTGTGGCACAACGAAATGAATCTAAATCCAACTAGAACCATGAGGTTGAGCATTCAATCCCTGGCCTCACTCAGTGGGCTAAGGATCCGGTGTTGCCGTGAGTTGTGGTGTAGGTTGCAGAAGTGGCTCAGATCCCGCGTCGCCGTGGCTGTCGTGTAGGCCAGCAGCTGTAGCTCCAATTTGACCCGTAGCCTGGGAACTTCCATATGCCACGGGTGCATCTCTAGAAAAGACAAAGAAAAAAAAAATCTGTTTTAAGGAACTGCAGTGGTGATCTTTGGTGAGAACACAGTATTTTAAAATTTTTTTAAACTGTATTTTCTACTTCTCTACAATCACATTTACTGACTAATGATATAATGGTATGGCAATATCAAAGTATAGCACAGACTTTTGTGCAGCAGTGATAACATTTAAATTTTATTTTTAATATCATCAGTAGATGAATTCTCTTAACTTTAGCTTTGATTTTCAAAGAAATGATAACATAAGAATTTTCTGTTCAGGCCAATGTAAATATGAAGGAGATTAAAAAGCTGTCACATATAATTTCTCTGAAAAAGTATTATAACATTACTTTGCACATGGAAAAACAATTCATAATATAGGCCTCAGTAAAAGGGAAAAAATCTATGAAAATATCTGTGAGCAATTCACCAATATTTTAATGTCTAAATAAATGTCTTAATAATCTAACAGTCCAAATATCAAAGATACAGAGAAGGTATATAAAATATAATTATGATCTGAATTTAAGTCTTTAGCATATTGTAAGTCAATGTGTATTTGTTCCACGATGGAAATAGCATGATATTAAATTCTTTATTTTCCTTGAGTAGTATAAATTGCTGATGCATTATTATGGTCATAGTTTTCTTTGCAAAATAAGGACTCAACCTTTTGGACTATTTAGAAGGAGTATTTCATAGAATCGAACTTTACGATTATTGTGGTTGGAGGGAAAGAAATAAGCATGAAAAAATTACAGATTTAAAAAAATATATATAAAAGAATAACATATTGGCTAAAGTCACTGATTTCTTTGATAAGTGGTTGTTTGTAGGACTGATGGGGCCATAAGCGGTGAGGACAAAATTAGTGACTGTAAGTGCATCTTTCAAAAATCGAACTTAGAGTTTCCATTGTGGCTCAGTGGAAATGAATCCAACCAGTATCCATGAGGATGTGAGTTCAATCCCTGGCCTTGTTCAGTGGGTGGGGGATCCTGCATTGCTGTGACTGTAGCCTAGGCCAACGGCTACAGCTCTATTCAACCCCTAGCCTGGCAGCTTTCATATGCCGCAGGCGCAGCCCTAAAAAGACCAAAAAAAAAAAATCTAACTTAAGTATGGTGATGTATTACTATTTATTTCTCAGCTCCATGTGACACACTGAAGATTCAGTAGAACTACACCAACTTCTTCAAGTCCCTGATTAAAATGTTGCAAGTTCTAACAATTCATTTAAAAAATAGTACAAAAAAAGTAATATTGCTTCACCACAGGCAAAGCAAAGTATGAAAAAAAGAAAGCTGACAAGGTCTTTATAAGGAATGGGAGCCAAACTCTGAAACATTCTGGAATGTACCTCCACAAGGTAAGGCCTATGTCTGATGCCGAGAGTGTTTGAGTATGTACCTGGAAAAGGAGCAGATATCAGAGTCACTTGTTGGGTAGTTACAGCAAAAGCTATCGAGTATCAACCATCCCACAGTCCCTCCTTCTTCAGCGACATAGCCACATCTGGGTAATGTATTTCTGGTGCTTGAGTTGGAGAGGCTGGAACATGCATGCCCTGTACACTCCAGTAATAGCAAACTACCTAAGTCTAAAATAACTTTAAAGTTCTTTATTTAAAACTATAAAATTAAACTGACGATTACAAAACTTGAACTGAATAAATGTAGAGATCTGCTATGTTCTTGGATAGGTCAACTTAATATTACTGAGATATTAATTCTCAAAATTAATATAGGGATGATATAATTAATGTGCCATAACTGCACTATAATATAATTAACTTAAATTAAATCTCACCTCGATTTTTCACTTAATGAAGCACATGAATAGCAATGTAGAGAAGTAAATATGAAAGAACTGGGTATCAAAACAAGAAACTTTCGTAGGCATATTAAGTATTCCATGTTCTTTCAATGAATGCAAAAGTTAAGATTTCTTTTTTAAGTGCTGTTGTGAAGGTTATGATAACATTTTTGAAAACACTTCATAAATTCTATCAAACTGTTACTGATGTTGTTTTTAGGCTGTTGTTTTTAGGCTAAGTATTGTCAGCATTATATTTTCTACCATTAGCGGTTAAGCTATACAAATGGTTGTAGTATTTAGCCTTCGAAAATACACATATCTGAAAAATGCTCATCAACTGTGTCCTCTCCTATGTATCTTCTACAGATTTTAACATAGTATCAATTTAAATAAGGCACAGAGTTTAAAACAATGTACTCTTTCATGCCGAAATGTCTGAAGCAAAAAAAAATTATCTTATTAATTTCCAAGTTAAGACCATAAGAAAAGTCATACCTTTACAAAATTGATCTAGCTAAGGCAAAAATAAATAAATAAGAAAACAGATAAATAAACATATAGACAAATAAATAAATAAAATTTCCCTATGTGTTAAGGAAAAAAATCTAAATACATGACAATATACAGAAAAATGACTGACCTGGTAAGCTTACGTACAGTTAAGTGTGATTCTAATGTATTTTATATTTACTAATAAAAATCTAACTCTAACAAAAGTCATTTCAGCTCTTCTTAAACATAAGTGACTTTTAAATTTTCATACCAGTGCTTTTAAAAACAGTTCTTTTTACATTCTTCCTTATTTTTAAATCACTTAAAATCTAGTGTCTTACAACTTGTTAATCATTATCCCACATATCCATGTAATATTAGAAAGCACCACTCAAGTTTTTTATAGAATTGTATCAATGTCATCTATTATCTAATTTTCAATACCCTGGAATTTGTGTTACCTAGATAATGATTTGCTTAGCCTTAAATGCTTAAAGTGTTTACGTCTATCACTTTTGCCTTTATCACTATGCAGCTTTTAAATTCATATGGTGATACCAATTGCTACATCATTTTAAAAGAAAACAACTCATGTTAAGTACCCATCTTAAAAGCAGGTCAATGGCATAGCTATTTCGGTGTTATAGATTTCATATATTCTTTATTTATTAATGGGCTTAGGATTTCATGTTCTAAATTACATTTATGTTCGAAATACTTGAAAAGACTTTTCTTATTCCCCAGTGCCATCTGTCAGCATTTTGTTTCTTTTGACTCAATTCACTACATAGTTTTCACTAAAAGACTAAACTTCATCTCTAGGAAGTCACTTTCTCGCTAAAATTTAGAATTCATTACATTTTATTTTGTGGTATTATAAGCTTCTAGAATCCTATCCAAAGTTACAAATTCAAACAATATGATCAAAGGAAAGGGTGACGAAGTGTCAGATTTTTTCAAAAATGTAAAATACAAATAGGTAATGTTTATTGAAGAAATTTAGAAAATTTAGATTGTCACCAGATAAACCAGCCATTCATAATATTTAGTATACACTCTTTTGGATTTCATTCAATGCCCTTATATGGATAAATTGGTGATTCATATATCTCTCATAATAATTAGACTAAAATTTATATGCTCTTGAAAATTTACTCTTAAAATTTTGTTTAATATATGTGAATATTTTTCATCTTAATACAAATATGTTTATGTATATTAAACTAGATGATCATAATATTTTTTCAGCTAATTAGTTTCTCTGTATGCTATCAACTGAATCCCTTTTTAAGCTTATAGTTTCTCTACACAATGTTAATGGAAAATTCTTACCCTTCAAAGCTCAGATCAAATGACACTTCACCCATTACTATATCAGAAAATATATTCAATCATTCTCACAGCACTATTTCATCAATTTTTATCTACTACAGTCCATTTGTATTAAAATTTCTATGTATAATCTATTGATACTTTTATTGCATATAATCTCTTATACCATGATTTACCTATAGTTGTAATTCTTAGGAATAAGCACAGTGTTCAGAATATAGTTCAAAATAAAAAGGATGATTAATAAATTCCAAATCATATTGAGTTTTGCAAAGGATATCAAACACAACTTTGGACTTATTCCATTCCCATTTCTCTGGACAACTCAAGGAGAGACATTTTAGATAGACAGAAGGTAGATAGATAGATAGATAGATAGATAGATAGATAGATAGATATAAAATACTGTATATAACATATTTAAGGTATTGAGCTTCATAAATATATTTGAGGAAGTATTATTTTTACTACACATATCTTGATATGGAAAGAAACATAATTAGTCTTTCTAAAGCAGACAGTATTGGACAATTTCATTGAAGTTGCTGGTGTCATCTTGGGGAAGAATAAAAGGAATAAAAGAAAAAACATTCTGGAAAAGTTAGACTGTAGTAGTTGAGCTCTCTAAGGTGACCTCCTTATGAGTAAATTAGAACAGTCATCTGTTAGACCTCAAGACTGTTTTCAACTAGATATATGACATCACAACCAAATGTAATTTAATCATGTTGTCAGACAAAGATTTCATTGATAGGAAGAGAACTGTTAGATTTATGTATAGCAAAATATGACACTGTCAGCTGAACCACCCTTCAAACAGCTTATTCTTTTCCTAAATTTGTCATCAAGAAGAAAATCCCAACTTTAGTGATTCAAAAAAATCATTATTCCACTTCCCTGTACTGCTTTTGTCATTGTCATTGCACATTTACAATTATAATAATGTACTTTTACCTATATCCCATATACAAAAATTTAACAATGCGATTACATTGCTTACAGTTCTGCAATTTCACTCTTAGGCATAAGGCAGGTGAAAAAAAGGAGGTAAAATATAAAAAGAATTAGAGATCACTCACAATTCTGATAACGTAAAGCTTCCACGAGGGAGAAAACTGGCATTCATCAATTACTAAAAAAGTATCTACTAAGTGCTTTAAACACTTTATCTAAATTTCCAAAAAATCTATATTCTAGGTATTTTCGCCATTTTATAGATAAAAAGAGGATCTGAGAAGTTTAATAAATTTCTCAATATTCCAAAAATGAAATGGTGAAAAGCAAATTCAAAGTCAGCTCATTAGAGGTTTTGCTCTTTTCACCCCACTGTCCTGTTTCCAAACTACAGAAGAATCATGTTCCACCCTCAGTTAAATTCCTTATTTCTTAAAATACGTCATGATATGGGAACAGTTCAAGGCAAGTAGTCTAGAGGAAAATGACGGAAAGCCCTTGAAAGATTTGAAGTTACTAGTATGATGACCTGATTGACACCTCAGAAAAGTATCTGGTTCAGTCATACCTATTCCCCAAGACCGGTTACACAGATATGGTCTGACCCTGCATTTAATACATGCTCCATGTGCAGATACAAAATAATGAGAAGAAAAATTAATCATATTCTAATTATTATCTCATTGAAGATGGTGGCTTGAGTAAGAGTATCTTGGTTTACATTATGACAGGATGCTACTTTTAAGGTATATTAAAGTTTAATAAATATGTTACTTGTATAAAGGCATTCATCTGAACTTATATGTTTAATTCACTTCAACAATTCCTTTTGAAATAAGAAATGCATTTTTAAAATAAAAATAAATCTGCCCTTTATATCAGAAATGGAAGACAGAAATGGATGCCATCAATACAAATTAAGATGGGGTTGCTGTGAAAGAAGTACTGAGAAGCTAATAATATGAAATATGTAAAAGAAATGCTGCATGGAGAATGTATAGACAAAATACCTTAGGAGAAAGACAAAACTAAAGAAAAACAGAAACAAACAACAAAGAAACATAAAACGATAAAACAACCAACCTCAGAGCAGAGGGTGCCTGTTCAGTCTGTGAGGCTCCAAATAGAAGGATTTTGTGAAGAAAACTGGGCCAAGCTGTCAGCCCAGATTTAGTGTAAATGCGTAAGCAAAGGGAGGACCTGCAGCAGGGGTTACTATGTGAGACCTGTTGAGGGAGTCAAAGAAGGTAAGATGATTGCCCACTATAATTAGTTTTCAACAACTAACACCAAAGGCAACCACTCTTGAATCAGTGAACTGGCATGCCTGATTGCCCACTTCCTTGCTGCCTCCCAGGCAACTGAAGGGCAACAGAGAAAAACAAATACCTAAATTGTAAATATCTTATTGATTTAGACTAACACATATGAACAGGTAGCAACACAAATATGACAAGAAATTCATAAATTCTTCAAAAAAATATATGGAATGTTACACTAGCTTATAAAAAGGCCAAGTCTGAAAAGTCAGTAGTATAGCCTCCAATAAAGCAGCCGAACTTCCAGAAGCAGTAGGAAACCTACACACCTTTTACATACTCTGTAAGACAGTAAAATGAAAGTTCTAACTGCAGAAAATGAACATCTGATATCAAATTAAAAATTTTATAAAATATTATGATTTGATGTCATGAAAACCACCAAGAATAGAAACTCAAAGAATTTTTTTTAATTGATTAAAGAAACTAACATGAGCGGCATATTGGTCTGAGATGCCGGAACTTCCAGAAGGAGAGATCGTCCTGAAAGTACTAAGTGAAAGCTCATGAGAAGAAACTTTTAAATGGAAAAAAAAAGCAATCTTGAGTCAAAAAGAATCAAAAGGTATAGCTATTTATGTAGGGAAATTAATGAAGAGATACACCTAGAAAAATAATGGTGATATTTTAAATTTTCCACAAATGAAAAATATCCTAAAAGCTATATATTGAAACCCCAAACAGGTTTACATCATATTTCTTATCTCCAGTGTCTAATTTTAGAAATGAATGGAGAAAATACTTGGGTAGCAAATACCCAAGAATTTAATATGATAACATATTTTAACTTCGTTTTATAGTATCATATTGATTCTGCTAGTTACCATTCTAGCCATTCCTTTCATTTTTTCAAGTGAAATGTCTTATTTCATTTAATAAAACAAGAAATTCTTCCTTGCTGAGACTTTTTAAACACCCATTATAAAGATCAAACATCAAGGCTAAAGAAGGAAACTAAATCTAGAAAATACAGAGCTGATTGTTAAATAATAATAATTCTTTGAGTCCATAAAAAAATGTATCTTAGAAAATAATATAGGAAATAACAATATTAATATCTTTAATGGTGTAATATTTATTTTATTTATGTATTTATTTATTTATTTACTTATGACTGCACTTGCAGCATATGAAACTTCCCAGGTTAGGGGTCCAATAGGAGCTGAAAGCTGACACAGCAACATGGGATCCAAGCTGCATCTACAAAGCACCCCACAGCTTGAAGCAATGCTGAATCCTTAACCTACTGAGTGAGTCCAGGGCTTGAACCTGCATCTTCATGGATACTAGTCAGATTCCTATCGCACTGAGCGACAATGGGAACTCCCTACAATGTAATATTTGAATCAACATTTTATAATAATGTAAATGATTTGTAATTACTCCAAACTATGAATTTTACTAAAAACTGAAAGTTGATATTAAATAAATTCAATAAAGTTGATAAAATTATTTTATATGTATAAAAGTAGACCAAAACAAATTATGATTAGTATATAAGGAGCTCATAACTGTGTAAAAACTCAATAAAAACATTATGAAGTTTTCATATATGCAGATTTCAAATCCCTGCCTTAAACAAAGACCTTCATATGCAAATAGAATTTTTTTACAGTAAATTAATGATTATTGGTGAATGGTACAAGGAAAGAGACCTCCTCACGTATTTGTAGGAGCTGTAACTTAGTATGATCTTTCTAAAGAGAAATTTGTCAGTAAGCAAACTAATGACCCCAAGTATGTGCTGTTTTTTAATTATTTGTATTATAACTATTAACCCCTGAAAATTACATGTTCTTTTTCAGATGAATCAATTTTAATTTTAAAAACAGAATCATAAGTTCTAAAAAATATATAGTAAAGATGATGCTTAAGTAATGTGTGAATTATTTAAATTATTAAGAGGTTTAAATTTTTTTGTGTGTGTCTTTTTGCCTTTATGTAGAGCCACACCCGCGGCATATGGAGGTTCCCAGGCTAGGGGTCTAACAGGAGCTGTAGCCGCCGGCCTATGCCACAGCCACAGCAACGCGGGATCCGAACCGCGTCTGCAACCTTCACCACAGCTCACGGCAATGCTGGATCCTTAACCCACTGAGCAAGGCCAGGGATTGAACCCACAACCTCATTGTTCTTAGTCGGATTCGTTAACCACTGAGCCACAAAGGGAACTCCTAAATATTTCTAAGCATAGAGAATAGGATCCTTATTTATAAACATATTCTCCATCACTGCTTATTGAATGATCTCTCTTTCCCCACTGATTTGAAAATACCATTTTCATTTTCTTACTGAATTACCATATCTATAGAAAACTATTTGGCAGCCAGTTTATATTAAAATAAACTGTCATGTATATTTGGGTCTACTTGGGGGGTATTAGTTTGTTCATTGCCAAATTTCCCTTCAGAAAGATCCTAGCAAGTTACAGCTCCAACAAATACACAAGCAGATCTATTTCCTTGTACCATTCATTAACAATCAGTAATTTACGTATCACAAGTCATGGAGAGGGTGAGGAGAAAAGGGAACCCTCACACACTGTTGGCAGGAGTGTAAATTGGTACTACCACTAGGGAAAACAGTATGGAGGTTCCTCAGAAAACTAAACATAGAACTATTATATGATCCAGCAATCCCATTCTTGGGCATATATCCAGACAAAATATTCACTGTAAAAGATACATGCACCCCTATGTTCACTGCAGCATTATTTACAATAGCCAAGACATGGAAACTATCTAAATGTCCACCAACAGATGAATTTGATTAAGCAGATGTGGTACATATACACAATAGAACACTACTCAGCCATAAAAAAAGAACAAAATAATGCCATTTGCAGCAACATGTATGAAACCAGAGATTCTTATACTAACTGAAGTAAGTCAGGAGGAGAAAGACAAATACCATATGATATCACTTATAGGCAGAATCTAACATAAGGCACAAATGAACCCATCTACAGAAAAGAAACAAACTCATGTACCGAGAAAACAGACTTGTGGTTGCCAAGGCGGATGGGGGAGGGTGTGGGATGGACTGGGAGTTTCGGGTTAGTAGATGCAAACTATTGCATTTGGAGTGGATGAGCAATGAGGTCCTGCTGTATAGCACAGGGAACTATATCCAATGACTTGTGATGGAGCATGAAGGCCGATATTATGACAAAAAGAATGTGTATATACATATGTATAAGTGGGTCACTTGCTGAACAGCAGAAATAGACAGAACATTGTAAATCAACTATAGTAAAAAAAATTTTTTAAGAAAAAAATAACAAATGCAATAAATATAAAGTAGCCTGAGCCCAGAACCTGGCACAGAGTAATTGTTAACTAAATGGTAGCTCCCCATACACTACTTCAGTTGTGAAGCAGTGTAAGCTCCAGTGTTGACTAATTTTCTTCCTTTGAATATTTTCTCTGCTCTGAATACTTGAAATATCTGAGATCTATGTGACTTGTTCCCATTCTAAGGAAGAATCCAGGTGAATGAACTCTTAGAGTAAAATATATATTTTAAAACATGTAATTTTGCTTCTTTGCTGGAGAGATTAATCCTTTTGCCCATGTTTCTAGAATTTCCATTTATATTTATTCAGAAATGATTTGTACTCAATGTATAATGCATTTTATTATACAAATGTTACTCACCCTAATACTAGTTCTATACTCACTATACCTCAAAAATTAATATAGTGGGCTTAGCACAAAAAAATTTGATTTACACACATTCTTGAAAATAAGAATGAAATTATAGTAGATATCTCTAACTTAGATGTTGCATTTTTTTCTGGTACATAAATTGCACTTTACACAAAATAGGAAGCTATGTTTCTACTTTCCTCTTCAGTGCTCTTCTCTGAATTTATGCTCAAAGTCAAATCTTAGTTTAAATTAATCTCTTTAAACACACACACACAGGCAAACAGCAACTAAGTCATAAACAATGAATGTAATTATAAAATTATGTCTTTCCATTTTCAAAGGAATTCCTGCCCCAAATCAGTAATGGGTAGGGGTAAAGGCAATTGCCTCCATTATAATTCAGCTTTGTAATTCAGTATAGCCACTATGAATGAAATGCTATGGGGACATAGAAAGAGAATGGCTAATTTGGGCTGGGGAAGGATCAGGGAAATCTCAGTAAAGGAAATGAACAAATTAAGTCTAAAAGAGAAGTAGAAGGGATTATATAGGCAAAAAAAGCATGATGAAAAGCAGGGAAATGTCAAGGAAAGGCATAAGGAAAACTTAAGGTAGAGCAGAAGAGAAGACATGATATGAATTATTTTCAATGATTCATTTGCACCACAAATGCCACAGTATAAAAAGGAACAAATCAGAGGTGGGATTTCAATTAAAATACATGTGAACACTTTAAAGCTTATTTTTAAATCTTAGAAAAAATGTAATTTGTAGTAAATAGCTTCGTTGTTCTCAAAGATGCCAGAGAATTGATGTCTGCCTCAAGCAAACTGTCAAAGCTTAAATGGAGTGTCTAAAATGGTCACTCAGTCAGAACCATCTGCTTATTAAAGTGTTTACTTAAGAAGCCAGGTGCTCAAGTGCTGATGCATTTATTGATGACATGCAAATTGGTTAAATGTTGAAATTTCCTTTATTAGGATGTCATTCTTCCTCTTGTTTCATTCCTTTCTTGCAATGGTAGAGAAAAAAGTCAGAAAAGCTTGAGTTCAGCTTTGATCTATGAAAAAGCTAATTAAGGCAAAACAAAAGATAAATAAAAAGTGTGAAAAAATAAATTAAATATCTGTCCACAAGTAAGCTGTGCTATTTATCCATAAGGGCACAAAGGAGTTGATTTTATAGTCTCCTATGGATTTTCTCTCCCTTCCAAAATATCTATTATATTAAATATTAATTTATAACAAAATGGAAATTATTTTAGTGAGAAGTTCATGATTTTAAGACACCAGCTTAATTAATTAGACTATGTATTAAGTTATTAGGAAAATTGGAGGCTTTAAAAGAAATGAAGGTAGAACAACCAATGAGTGTGTAGGTAGTGATGAAAATAGATTTAAACCATTAAAAGAAAAATTATCAACTGAAGAAAACAAACCAAGAGTAGCAGTCGATGCTAATTTTTTTCCATAACTATTTCCCATTATATTCATTTGTGTTTCACATTTGGTCACCTAATCACAATTTGTTTTTGAGGGTAATTAGCTACAGCAAATATCTATGTCTTGTTCCTCTCCTCAATGAATGGTTTACATCTTAAAAGAATAGTTACACTGTTTATTTTCTGCAGTGCAATATGAAAAGTGCTATGACAGAGGTACCACCAAGTTTAGTAAAGGAAATGTTTCCAAGAAAAGGCATGAGACGTGTGAAGGAATACAGCGATGTAAGGATGTACCAAATACAGTGGCCAGAGACACAGCAAGAAATAAAGCTGAAAAAGTCAATGGAAACAAACACCTCTGACGGGTGTTGGATTGCCTCTGCGAAAGAAAAAATTTTATCATACTGGTCATAAATACTCATTTTGGGATTTCAAACACAGTATTAGCATGACTGGACTTTTGTTTAATGTGGACTAGAGTAGCAAATATGTCATATTTGGATTAGGGTAGCAAGTGATACTAAAAATAAATTAAAGGTAGTAATCCAAGAAGAATCTTAGGACCACAAATCAGAAAATTTGTAATTGTCCCTTAAAAATATAGTCTCCAGGTGTTCCTGTTGTGGTTCAGTGGGTTAAGAACCTAACTAGTATCCATGATGATGTGGGTTCGATCCCTGGCCTCGCTCAGTGGATTAAGGATCCAGCATTGCTGTGAGCATTGGTATAGGTGGCAGACACAGCTTGGATCTGGCATTGCTGTGGCTGTGGTGTAGGCCAGTAGCTGCAGCTGCAATTCAACCCTTAGTTTGGGAAATTCCGTATGTCACAAGTGCAGCCCCGAAAAGAAAAAAAAAATACACTCCAGAAAACATACACAAATAATACATAGTGATTCAGTAATTTATTAAGAAAAACATAAAACTTCTACAAATCACTTTATGTGAAGAGGAATCACTGGCTAGAAAATCTGAAAATATTTATGATATTTAATCTAAAAAAGGCAAAAAATAAGAAATAGAATTGCAATTAAATTGTAATATGGAAGAAAAATATCAAAAAATTAAACTCCTAGTAAAGTCTGGATCATTAGGAAAGCTATAAATATGAAAAATAAAAGTGAAAGAGAAACTCTAGGTGTAAAAGGAACATTGATAATTTAAATATATTGTAAGGGAATTTTATTGTTTTTAATTTTATAAAGTTTTTATAAAGTGACAGTTTTTCCCATATAATCTATACTTAGAATATCCATGATGATGAGAAGACATAAAGTGTTTAAGTAACAGTTTTTTGGTAACCAAACCTGTGAATAAGGGCAGAAACTGGCTGGCCAAGTTTCCCTCTTCATCTAACATCCAGTGTTATTTGTGTGTTTTAAACTTTGTATGGACTTTATAAATAAGTCACAACTTTGTATCATCTTGTAGATGATCCCTGAATGACTGATTTAATTTCTAAAATAAGGATAAACTTTATATGGCCAGGTGGGAAGTACCTTATGGAGAACAAAATTATAAAGTGTATGTCGTTTAATCACAGCATTTGCTAAGGACCGCTACTATCATTATTAATGATCAAAATTATTATATTAATAATAAAAATACAGAACTCTAGACTCATCCTTAATTTCTCTTTCAAACAGGTTTTAAATCTGTTTAAAAAGTTTGTAACCTCTACCTTCAAAACACACTGATTTCACTGACTATTCTACCACCAGCCCCTTGCTGTGAGCCCCAACTCATCGTTGAATCACTGCAACACTATTTGTAACTTTGCTCTACCTACTTAGAGTCTAGAGTCTACAGATCCTTTAAAACAGTAAATCATTTAATATCATTCCTCTAATTAAAAGTTGGCAATTGCTTAGCATTTCACACTAGGTAAAAACCAACTCGGAGTTCCATCATGACTCAGCAGAAACGAATCTGACTAGTATCCATGAGGACACAAGTTCAATCCCTGGCCTTGCTCAGTGGGTTAAAGATCTGGTATTGCCGCATTGCCATGAGCTGTGGTGTAGGTGGCAGATGCGGCTCGGATCTGGCGATGCTATGGTTGTGGCCAGCAGCTACAGCTCCAATTTGATCCCTACCCTAGGAACCTCCATATGTGGTGCATGTGGCTCTAAAAAGACAAAAAAAAAAAAAAAAGGTCAATGCACTTACAGTTATCTTCAAAGTCCTGATTCCCTCCCTAAATTAAATCCTTCTACTCCATCACTTTGTTATAGCCTTTCTGACATATTTAGAGTTCTTCTAATTTGTCAGGCACAATCTTCCCTTAGGATTTTTGCATTAGATGTTTCCTCCAATTATGTTTTTGCCCTGATATATGTGCCTGACAAACCACCTCTTTTCCTTAAGACTGTTCAAATGCCACCTTTACAAAGGTTGTTCATTGTAACTTAAAACTGCATACTTAGAACTTTCGATCTTTTTTTTTCTCAGTTCATTTCCCCCATAGCTTTCATTATCTTTCAACATTCTAAATTACTTACTTTTTAATACATATAGAGTATATTACCCATCTTTTATCCACAATGGGAATATAACTTTCACAAGGTGATGATCTATGAATATTTTATTCACTGATATAAATCAAGTTTTTAAAAGCAAGCCTGATACATAATTGGTGCTTAGAACATACATGTTGAGTGAATACATGAGTGAATTAACAAATAAAGGAGTATTTGATAATGTCCTAGGGCTGCTGAAATAAACGGTTCAGGAAATCCCCCACCTCTGGACATTTTGGGAGATGAAAACTTTCTAATTATTTGAGTAGTTATCATTGTTTTCTATTACCTATAGCTGAAATACTCTGAAATAACAGATGATTTCTCTTTTAAAACATTGTTCAGTCAGGTCCTAACAGAAAGCAAGGCCAACAGAAAGTTAAAATTCATTGATGATTTTGTATTCATGTATTTTTAAAAATACATATTTAAATTTATGACAGATCTCCAACACTACAACTCACCAATACTAAACACATGAAAAAGAAGAATGTTGCTTTTATATAATTATACCAGACCAGTGATCTTGCAACCAGATGCCAATTCTTATAACAACAGATGTAACAGATGATACAAAGAATTCTTGCAACTGTTTCCAACAAAATAGTTAAAACAATCTCCAGTCAGATCTGATAGCATACAGTTGCTTTTTTCTAATGCACAAAAGCTAATTTTCTTTACCTCACATGATAATAATGGCTATTTTTGGAACTGTCTTAATGCACCTGTCAACCCAGACTCATTGAACCCATCTGCTGTATTGATTATCAAAGACTAAACTTTTGGAAAGCCTTGGAACCATAACTTGTTATCTGTGCATCTATAATTATCTGCTCTAATTTCTTAAAATCGTAGATCTTCATATTTTATACTTTTCTAAAGAATAAATAATGTATAACCTGGAATATTTTTCAATTATATGTGCTTCTATCCTATTGAGTGTCTTAATATTGCTATTTGGGAGTTAAGTCATGTAGTGACTTGCCCCATTCACCTATTACCATTATACTGAATACTTGTCCAATCAGGCTACATAAAGAGTGAGATAATCTGTCAAATAATATTTAATTTTATCAATTGATAAGAGTATGATTTATCCATCCAAAGAATGGAAGAATCGGTCAACAAATATTTAATTCCACAGCACAGCACTATTCTGGCTACCAAAAAAAATTACAAAATACTTATATATTATGTTACTTTGAAGGTTTAGGCTAAAAGATGAATATAATGGGTTATTAAAATTAAGGAGGCAAGGAGTTCCCATTGTAGCTCAGTGGGTTAAGAACCCGACTAGTATCCATGAGGATGAGGGTTCAATCCTTGGCCCACTCAGTGGGTTAAGGATCTGGTGTTGCTGTGAGCTCTGGTGTAGGTTGCAGACACAGCTCAGATCCTGCGTTGCTGTGGCTGTGGTGTAGGCCAGCAGCTGCAGCTCCAAATGGACCCCTAGCCTGGGGAAATTCCATATGCCTAAGGCACAGCACTAAAAAGCCAAAAAAAAAAAAAAAAGATTACGGACGCTAGTGACCAGTACACTATACACTTTTAAGATTAAATATGTAAACTATATATGAATAGTAAATTGCAGAGATGGGACCTATCAAGTTAAATTTTCAGTGATGGTATCATAACTGGATATGGAGAAGTTATTGAAGTTTTCTGAGATGGTGGGTAAGTATGTCAGGCACAGAGTTTTTGAAAAGCACGGAAACAAAAAGGATATGCAGAGAACTATTCAAATGTTGCTGGTGCCAGAAGGAATATGAAATATCTTATGCTTGTGCATACCTGCATGCAGGTTGCAGACAAATTTAAGAGTTACTGGAATATAGAAAAATAAATGTAGTATTGTCATTAAAAATAAATCTAAGCTTTGTGATTTTGAGCATGAAAAGATTAGAGGAAAACCGATGTGGAATAAAAAGTAATTATTAGAAAAGATAAAAAAAAACAAATGGACCAAAAGGACAGACATGTAACAACAATCCCAGGGTAAGATAAAAAAAGGTTTTGTCTTAGATTATGAAATGACATTTAAGTAAAATAAATAATTAATATATCAATTCAATGGGAAAAAAAAATCACTGCATATCTGAAGAAAGATGTGACCCAATCAATAAACCAAAGAACTTCAGTACTAATCACCACCACACTGTTTTAAATTGTGATATAGCAATACTGAAAACAATCTAGAGAATTACATTATAAACACTGAATACTAATTACCTAGTGTTAACCATTATTAATTATTTTCCATATTCTTTTCATGTTTTGTTTAAAGAATAAAGTATTTAATTTCAGCCATTCATGGTCAATTATAAATAGAAAAAACTCATCAATATGGCAGAAAATTTTCTTTTCAAAGACAATTTTACATCAACAAAGGGAAATTTTTGTAAAGCATCAATTATTGGTAAATTCATTAAATCCTATAAAAGAAATGGCTGTTTCATAAGCAGACTCCAATAATCAGAGTAACTTCTGGAAACTGCAATTACTCAAGATTGAAGAAATCAGATACCTCAGAAGAAAATTTATAGCACTAAATTTATTTATCAGGAAAAAGTATAAAAAGATGAATATATGCTCCATACAAAATTAAAAACAAACAAACACAGCATTCTATGGAAACTCTTGAGCAAGCCCAGATGTTTAACTTCTACAAGATAACACTTCAAATTAGCTATTTTAATTTTTTTTTTTTTGTCTTTTTGCCTTTATGTAGAGCCGCACCCGGGGCATATGGAGGTTCCTAGGCTAGGGGTCTAACAGGAGCTGTAGCCGCCGGCCTACGCCACAGCCACAGCAACGCGGGATCCGAGACGTGTCTGCAACCTTCACCTCAGCTCACGGCAACGCCGGATCCTTAACCCACTGAGCAAGGCCAGGGATCGAACCCGCAACCTCACGGTTCTTAGTCGGATTCGTTAACCACTGAGCCACAAAGGGAACTCCGAAATAAGCTTTTTAAAATGTGTTCAAGGAACTAAAGGAAACCGTATCTAAAGTGTCAAAGGAAAGTATAATAACAATGTCTCACCAAACACAGAACATCAAAAGGGATAGAAATTATAAAAGGTGGAGAAACTGGATATTTTAAATAACGTAACTTCGCAACTCTAGAAATCAGATTCTCCCTCCTTGACATGAGTTTGGTGCTGCTCTCTATTGCTGTTGTTGATGTCTGTTTCTTTTTAAGATTGTATTCTTTGCCATATGTGACTACTGAAATCTCTGTTCAGTTAGCTTAGTAATCAGCTAATGGTTTGAAGGGGTTTTTGATTGGGGGGGGTTGTTTGTTTGTTTGCTTTTAGGGCCGTACCTGAGACATATGGAAGTTTCCAGGGTCAAATGAAAGCTGTAGCTGTTCGCCTACACCACAGCCACAGCAATGCCAGAGCCAAACCCTGTCTGCGACCTACACCACAGGTCACAGCAATGCTGGATCTTTAACCCACTGATCAAAGCCAGGGATTGATCCCAAGTCCTCATTCATACTCTTTGGGTTCTCTACCACTGAGCCACAACAGGAACTCCTGAAGGAGATGTTTTTAAAGTGACTGGTAAGGTTACCTCCCTGAAACTAGTAATTGTCTCCTTTTATGCTGACTGACTATGTGTGTCTTGGGGCACAAAGGAGTGAGGAGAAAATGGAATTACATAGAAGCCAAGTTTTTGTACACTATTGAAATTCAACTGGTATTAATCTGAACTAGATTGTTTATATTAAGATGTCAAGAGTAATGCTTAAATCAACCAATAGAAAATAACTTTAAAAAAAGAGTATATAGAAATGCAACTGAGTTTTTTATATTGGTCTGGTAACCCATGACCTCACTAAATTCATATACAGTTTTACAAGTGTTTGCTATTGTTGTTAAATCATTGGAATTACATAAAATGTCATATGCAAGGAAGAACAGTTTTACTTCCTTCCAAATGTAGTATGCTGTCTTTTTAGCTTAGAGTGGTCCTCCCTTATCCAAGAACAGATTCCAAGGCCCCAGTGGATGCCTGAAACTGTGCATAGTACTGAACCCTAAATATGCCACTTTTTTCTGTATATACATTCCTATAATAAAGTTTCATTTATAAGTCAGGCATAGTAAGAGATTAACAACAATAAATAATAATATAAAGTAGAACAATTACAACAATACACTGTAATAAAAGTTACGTGAATGTGGTCATTTTCTGTCTCAAACTACTTTAAATACTTTAAAGTTAATGCCTTTGCCATCTTAACGTTTGTCACCTACCCTGGCTCTAATTTCTGTAGTTTAGATATGACAGCAAAACTAGCACAATTTTCTTTTTCCTTATCCACAACTTCAAGGTAGGAGATTTATTCTTCACATAGATCTTAGCAAACTCATTACCCACCTTTTTTTTTTCCCTTATTAGAGAACTTTCGCTTTTTCACTTACAACTTATCTTTGCTCTTTGGCATATCCAAATTGCCAGAATCACTACTGTTGTGCTTTGGGGGGCCATTCTTTTTTTCTTTTTTTCCCCAGGGCTGCACCCAGAGCATGTGGAGGTTCCCAGGCTAGGGGTCAAATCAAAGCTGTAGCTGCTGGCCTACACCACAGCCACAGCCACAGCAACACTGGATCTTTAACCCACTGAGCAAGGCCAGGGATTGAACCTGTGTCCTCATGGATACTAGTCAGATTGGTTTCTGCTGAGCCATGATAGGAGCTCCTCTTTGGGGCCATTCTTAAGTAAAGAGTTACTTGAACACAAGCTCTTAACAGTTCATAATAACAGAGACAGGTACTAAGGGACTAATGACTTGGAGTCACTTGGAAAAAGAAATAATTCAAATAATTCATGTTCAAGTTGGAGCAAGATGGTACAAGTTTTCATCCTTCTACTCAGAACTGGGTGAACCTTATTTCTGGAACTTTCCATTTAACATTTTGGACCATGGTTGACAAAAGGTAACCAAAGCCTCAGAAAGCAAAACTGCAGGTAAGGGTAGGGGCGAACTACCATATACTTAAATATTTTTTCACCTATTAAATGTTCCCCCCCTTTTTTTTTAGGACCACACCAGAGGCATAGGGAAGTTCCCAGGCTAGGTGACAAATCGGAGCTACAGCTGCCAGCCTAGACTACAGCCACAGCAACTTGGGATCCAAACCCTGTCTACAACCTATACCACAGCTCATTGCAATTCCGGATCCTTAACCCATTGAGCAAGGCCAATGTCCTCATGCATACCAGTCAGGTTCATTACTACCGAGCCACAAGTGGAACACCTAAATGTTCTTTTTTAAATTCACTCTCTATGATGTCTTTACATTTTCTAGAAATTTTTACATTTCACCACAGTTTTTAATTTTCTGACCTTATGTCTAAGAATGTAAACCAAATAATCCTCTGTCCCTATGTTTTACAATACTACAAACATAGATCATTTCCTATTCTGTCCTAAACAAATTTAGAATAAATCATACTTTTTTGTTACTACTATATAGCTCTATTCCCTTTTTTTCTTTTTGAGCTATTATTGTTAAGCATATTACATTTATATAATGCAACAAACCAAACAGTATATTGTAATAATTTTTATGATTACTATATTACTTATGTAATTATAGAAGCTCAGATTAAAGGAGAACAAATATATATTCATATTGCAGTTATCTTCTTGCTTGCCACCTATATTTTTTTCGTTTGACCCTATGGGTTTGAGTTACCATATAACTTAATTTCCTTAGTCCAATATAGCTTTGCTCCCAGCCACTTCTTTATTTGTAAATATACTGCATTTTGTATATGTTAGATCTCCACAATACAATTAAATACATTTTGTTTTATACAATTGCTTTTAACATCAGTTAAGGGAAGAAAAAAGAAAAATATGATTTTTTTTATCCTTTATAATTGCATAATTACTTTAACAGAGTTCTTCCCTGTTTCATGATTTTGCCAATCCTTGTTATAGACCATCCTTTCAAAGAATTTTGCTGCAAAGTTGCACAAACATATGGCGCAGTAACCCAAATTGGCAAATTTGGATGTTGGTGATATTTTGTCTGGGCTCCAGAATGAACAACCACGGAGCAGAGCAGCTCCGCCTGACCCACAGATATGCAACTTGAAGTGAAGTCACCTCAGTTTAACTGAAGATCTGTGAGCATGAGAATAAATGCTTATTTCTAAATGTGACTTAGTTTTGTGTTGGTTTATTTTACTGTGAAACAGAGCAATGAATATTCGAAAAAGTATCAACATGTAACATTTAAAACAGCTTAAACAGTTACATACAAATAACATATATATGTATATATATGTGTGTTTGTGTATATACATAGCAGAGCTCAGATGACCTCTCTCATCTAAGAAGCTACATGGAAGTATATAGAGATAAGTAAATAGCTGGAGATACTGATAAATAAATCAATAGAAAAATAAGTAGTTAACATTCTAGGGCATGTATTTGGAAAGTATGCAAGCAGTTTATGGAGGAATTAGAAAAGTGACCTCAGAATTTCAGCACCTGTCAAAATCAATATAAGCGAAATGATGTAAGCCACACTGTCTCTCACCCCAGGTAACTCATTCCAACTTCAAAGTGTGATACGAATACATCTAACTATCAAATCCTGCAAGACAGGGCAAAACCAGCAGGCCAAGGGAAATCCTGAGTCGATTTTGACTTCCCAGCTCTTGCATACTACAATCGATTTGAAACATACTGTTGACTTATACAATGTACACGTACACACAGACATACACACACACACACACAATTAAGAAGTAAATCTTAGGAGAAAAAATATCCAAGTTACAATAAGTATGTGAAAAGGAATTCGCTCTTCTTTTTTTCCCATTATAATTGGTTTACAGTGTTCTATAAATTTTCTACTGTACAGAAAAGTGACCCAGTGACACATACATATATGCATTCTTTTTCTCACATTATCTTCATCATGTTCCACAAGTGACTAGATATAGTTCCCAGTGCTCTACAGCAGGATCTCATTGCTTAACCATTCCAAAGGCAATAGTTTGCACGTATTAACCACAGATTCCCAATCCATCCCACTCCCTCCCCCTCCCCCTTGGAAACCACAAGTCTATTTTCCAAGTCCATGAGTTTCTTTTTTGTGGAAAGGTTCATTTGTGCCATATATTAGATTCCAGATATAAGGGATATCATATGGAATTTATCTTTCTCTTTCTGACTTACTTCACTTAGTATGAGAGTCTTTAGTTCCATCCATGTTGCTGCAAATGGCATTATTTTTTCTTTTTTATGCCTCAGTAGTATTCCACTGGGTATATGTACCACATCTTCTTTTTTTTTTCTTGATGAATTTTATTTCAATTATAGGGGTACATAAATCATCACATCAATTTTACAGATTTTGTATCCCAAACCCACAGTGCATCCCCCCACCCCCCCAGATTGTCTTATTTGAAAAACCAAGGTTTTCCAAAGTCTCTGAGTCATTGTCTGTTCTGCAAAGAGGTTCATTGTGTCTTTTTAGTTTCCACATGTAAGCAGTAGCATTAGGTGTTGCTGTATAATTGTCTGACTGGTTTCAGTTTGCATGATAATTTCTAGGTCCATCCATGTTGCTATAAATGTTGTTATTTCGTTCCTTTTAATGGCTGAGTAATATTCCATTGTGTGTATGTACCAGATCTTCCCTATCCACTCCTCTGTCAATGGGCATTTAGGTTGTTTCCATGACCTGGCTATTGCATAGGGTGCTGAAATGAACACTGGAGTACATGTGTCTTTTCAAGTCATGGTTTCTGCTGGATAGATGCCCAGGAGTGGGATTGCTGGATCAAATGGTAATTCTACTTTGAGTTTTCTGAGGAATCTCCATACTGTTTTCCACATGGCTGCACAAATTTGCATTCCCACCAACAGTGTAAGTGGGATCCTTTTTCTCCACACCCTCTCTAGCACTTTTTGATGATGGCCATTCTGGCCAGTGTAAGGTGGTACCTCATAGTGGTTTTGATTTCCATTTCTCTAATGAGGAGCGATGTTGAACATCTTTTCATGTGTTTATTGGTCATCTGCATGTCTTCTTTGGAAAACTGTCTGCCTAGATCCTCTGCCCAATTTTTTGATGGGGTTGTTTGTTTCTTTGGTGTTGAACTGTAGGAGCTGTTTGTAAATTTTGGAGATTAATCCCTTGTCAGTTGAATCATTTGCAAATATTTTCTCCCATTCTGTGGGTTGTCTTTTCGTTTTGTTTAGGGTTTCCTTTGCTGTGCAGAAACTTTGAAGTTTAATGAAATCTCATTTTTTTATTTTTCTTTTTATTGTCCTTACTCTGACATATGGATCTGAGAAGATGTTGCTATCATTTATAGCATTAGAGAGTGTTTGGCCTATGTTTTCCTCTAAGACTTTTATAGTATCTGGTCTTAAATCTAGATCTTTAATCCATTTTGAGTTTATTTTTGTGCATGGTGTTAGGAAGTGTTCTAGTTTCATTTTTTTTACATGTAGCTGTCCAGTTTTCCCAGCACCACTTATTGAAGAGGCTGTCTTTCGTCCAATGTATATTCTTGCCTCCTTTGTCATAGATTAGTTGACTATAGATGTGTGGATTTAATTCTGGGCTTTCTATCCTGTTCCACTGATCTATATTTCTGTCTTTGTGCCAGTACCATATGGTTTTGATGACTGTAACTTTGTAGTATATTCTGAAGTCAGGCAGCCTGATTCCTCCAACTCCATTTTTCTTTTTCAGGATGTCTTTGGCTATTCTGGGTTTTTTGTGTTTCCAGACAAACTTTAAACTATTTTGTTCTAGTTCTTTGAAAAATGTAATTGGTAATTTGATAGGGATTGCATTGAATGTGTAGATTGCCTTGGGTAGTATAGTCATTTTGATAATATTGACTCTTCCAATCCAAGAGCATGGTATGTCTTTCCAAATGTTCAAGTCATCCTTGATTTCTTTAATCAGCACCTTATGATTTTCACAGTACAGGTCTTTTGTCTCTTTAGGCAGGTTTATTCCTAAGTATTTGATTCTTTTTGATGCGATGGTAAATGGGATTGCTTCCCTAATTTCTCTTTCTGATCTTTCATTGTTGGTATATAGAAATACAGTTGATTTCTGTGTATTAATTTTGTGTCCTGCAACTTTGCCAAATTCATTGATGAGCTCTAACAGTTTTCTGGTAGAGTCTTTAGGATTCTCTAGGTATGGTAACATGTCATCTGCAAAAAGTGATAGTTTTACCTCTTCTTTCGCAATTTGGATTCCTTTTATTTATTTTTCTTCTCTGATTGCTGTGGCTAGGACTTTCAGAACTATGTTGAGTAGTAGTGGCGAGAGTGGACATCCCTGTCTTGTTCCTGAACTCAGTGGCAATTCTTTCAGCTTTTCACCATCGAGAATGATGTGAGCTCTGGGTTTGTCATAGATGGCCTTGATTATGTTGAGGTAGGTTCCCCCTATGCCCACTTTCTGAAGGGTTTTTATGAGAAATGGGTGTTGGATTTTGTCAAAGGCTTTTTCTGCATCTATGGAGAGGATCATATGGTTTTTATTCTTCAGTTTGTTAACGTGGTGTATCACACTGATTGATTTG
>PVHT021183726.1:5235934-5290888 GCA_004024745.2 Catagonus wagneri
AAAAAAGGAAAAAAAAAAAAAAAAAAGAAAGAAAAGAAAAGAAAAGTAATCACAAAGTGATTAAAAAAAGAAAAAGTGAAGGCACTATAAGAATATATGTCAAGGGAAATTAATCTAGTGGGAAGCAGTAAGAGTTTTCTGGAGCAAGTGATGACTCAACTCTCAAATTAACAAGTAAATAAGTATTAACTACAAGTAAAGTTCGGAAATAGTTGCAGATAAAGGGAGATCGAAATAATTTACGAACATATATTAGATTTCTGAAACATGTGGAGGGCACAGCTGGGGGTTTTGACCAATTTTTGCTAATAATTATCTCCTATTGCTGGTATTGTCTCCAACTGTTCTTAAGTAATCAGTTGTAATATTCTTCCAGTATTGTAATACGTGTTCCAAGGAAAGACAATGAAACAATGGATTTTAGGGATTTGTAAAGAAACGGATGAAATAATTGATCAAGGTATCAAACTGGTAAAGGAAAATAACTGAAGATAACATAGTTAGTGAGAAAGTAATGATTTTTCTAGTGGTAATGTCAGACAAAAGCACAAGGAGAGATAAACTCCCTCATCTTCACAGGGAATGAGAAATACACCAGACACATTTGAGGAACTGGAGAGAAATAATGTTTCATCAAAAATTAGTGGAGAGTTTTGTTAGGGTAAAGAATGTAGAAGATGTCCACACTGGATATAAATGATGGAACACAAGGAAAAAGAACTTAGAATTAGTTGACAGTATTGTTTAAATAATAAATGGGTAACCAATATAAACTTAAGAGATACAAACTATTACATTTAGAATGGATAAGGAATGAGACCCTACTAAATAGCAAGGGAACTATATCCAATCTCTTGGCATAGAACATGATGTAAGATAAAATGAGAAAAAGACTGTATATATGTATAAGCCTGGGAATCTTTGCTATCAGGAGAAATCGGCACAACATTGTAAATCAACCATACTTCAATAAAAAATATTTAAAATATAAACACTAAGAATTCTGCTCTATCCTGAAAGTAATTCCTGGAGGCCGTGATGTTGGTATGAGAGTGGCATTTTCTTAAAGAAAAGAAGGGCCATAGGAACGGGAGAACCCTGGTTAGCAGACTGGAATGGGTGCATTATCTAGTGCCTCTTGTTGTGACAGACTGATACAAAGGCGTGGAAGACATCAACTGGGTTCATTCATTCAGTAGATATTATTGGGCATCTGCTCCATGCTAGAAATGGTATAAGCATGAAATATATACCTGTCAATAAAACCAACAGCAGATCCTTTCATCCTAGAGAGGAGAGACAGACAAAACATAGTATGAAGATAATATATAATGATGACAATATGTGCCATAAAGACAGAAATGTTGATAGATATTGACAGAAATGGTAGGAAGTTGATATTTCTTATGAGGTAATTTTAGAAAGCATCCCATTCCTTCCTGGCCACCACCACCATGTATATGTCCATAAAGTGACATCTGAACATAGCCCTAAAGAAGATGAGTGACAAATCACAATGATATCTGGAAGAACTGGTTCAGAAAGGGAAAAGACAAGGTGAAACTTTCTAGAGGTTAAAGGATGCTTGGCATGTTCAAGAACCAGAGTTCAGGGCAGCTGAGGAAGAGCACCTGAAAGAAGGTGGGGGAGGAGCTGAGTTCTGAAAAATAGAACAGGGTGAAGAATAAGGGGCTGTTAGGTCAATATAAGGATTTTAGCTTTCACTCAGAGTAAGACTAGAAATTGCCAGGGGATTTGGATCAGAGAAGTAACACCTTTTGTTTCAAAAGGAAGGTTGTGGCTGTTATTTTGATATTAAACTCTTGGAGAGCAAAGGTAGAAGCAAGGACACCAACAATAATAAGAATCCAAGCAAGAGGTAAAGGCTAATGGACTGAAGTGTGATGGTCAGAGCAGTTAAATGTGGTTGAAGCCTGGATGCATTGCACAGGTATAGCCAAAAAACTGTCCTGATGTTTTGCATGTGAGAAAAAAGAGAAAAGTAAGGAAGTTACCAGGATTTCAGCATAAGCCTTACATTATGCTAGGCATGCAACCTTTTCTGCACAACTCCTTTGGCTTCTTTGGAATTCTTTTGGAATGACCATTTTACACATCTGATCTACATGTCCTCAGTTCCAATGAGAAGCTAACTGAGTGGTTGCCCTTTTTTTTCTTTTTTGATCTTTTTTGAGGCCGCATCTGCAGCATATGGAGCTTCCCAGGCCGGGGGTCAAATCGAAGCTGTAACTGCCAGCCTACACCACAGCCGCAGCAAAACCAGATCCAAGCTGTGTCTGTGACCTACACCACAGCATAGAGCAAAGCTGGATCCTTAAACCACTGAGTGGGGAAAAGGATTGAACCCACATCCCCTTTGATACCAGTCTGGTTTGCTACCACTGAGCCATGATGGGAATTCCAGGTTGTCTAATTTTTAATTATTAATAATGGCAAAAAGAAAAGGAAACTCAAATCGAGCAAAAATTAATTTTGACTTTATTCCATAAAGATTATAACTTGCTTCTTGAAAACTCTAATTTAAATCTCTCATTTAAACAATGGGGAAATTTAGGACTATCAAACTAGAGGCAAACATATACGTTGCCAGTAACCAATGGAGCTGCTACTACCAGAACTGCAGCCTAATGATCCTTCCACTTTACCATGTTGGTTGACACGATATAGAACACTTTGTTACTGAAGCCGTGGGTCATCCCCCAAAGTGTATAATGCATATACATTTTTGTTTGACTCGGTCCCTGCATTTCCTGTATTATTCTTGTAATATTCTGTAATCTTACAACACAAGAATTATAGGACTTTGAAGGTTGTGCAAAACAGAACTTCAGCTTTTCTCATCTTCTTACTCAGGCTCCGTAATTTTATTCAATAGCAGGAAGATTCTTAACAAGGTCAAAGGATGATTTGTAGGATTATTTTATTTAAAAATATAAAATCGTATGGTGACCTTGTTAAAGGTGATCTAAGATCACTAAAGGACAAAAGCACCACTTCGCAAAATATTTCAGTGAAGATCTCTTCCAGGATTAAAGGGTGCATACTGCTGTGAGTAAACTCTGGGGTGCTGTCAGGTGCAGCACAAACAGCTGCATATGAGGATGCTCCCTGACTGAAAAAGCCACCCCCAGTGAGGAGCAGTATCTTGGAACCTAAAAGTCCAGACTTGAGAAAAATCATTACCTGGGTCAGCTGTTCTGCGTCCTGTGGCATGAGAGATTAGAGATTAAGTACTGCTGCCCCCTTCCAGCCCTTCCAGCCACCAATTTGGAGCTCATGGGAAGAGTGAGGAAAAGGGTAGGGATCAGAATTCCTGGTACGGTTTTTAAGACTCTGCCACACTGCTATATTTAGAAGTAGGCTTTGGAAATGCACTTTTCTGTTTTTTACCTGTCATCCATGTATTTCCAGATATTTTAGTGAGTCCTATGTTTACTTTGGCATTCTGAAATCAATAATCCTAACACTTTTATTTGTTGATAGACAAGGATTATTTATTGTATTAAAATGTTAATGGATATTTATACTATATTGACAGTGTATCTTTATGTACTGATTGTCAGAAAAGAGTCTATTTTAATAAATCATTGTTGTGTTCTTATTTTTAAAAATAGATTGTAGGAGTTCCCATTGTGGCTCAGTGGTAACAAACTTGACTAGTATGTGCGTTTGATCCCTGGCGCCCAACCAGTGGGTGAAGGATCTGGCATTGCCATGAGCTGCAGTGTAGACCACCGAAGCAGCTCAGATCTCGTGTTGCTATGGCTGTGGTGTAGGCTGGCAGCAGCTCCAATCTGAGCCCTGGCCTGGGAACTTCCATGTGCTGTAAGTGCGACCCTAAAAAGAAAAAAAAAAGAAAAAAGATTTTAAGAGAGATGGCCTCTTAAAGCTGTTCAGTTTCAACTTTTTATTCATTTTCTAAAACAAAAGTAATAGTTTCTAAGTGGACATTAAAATTCAACATAGAACCACTACCATATACTTCTAGCTCTAATTAAAATAGTCATGATGATTTTAATGAAAGTGGAATTAAATCTTTTTAAAGCACTCAAAACAAAAATTGTTTGATATGTGAAAGAATCACAGCTTTGAATTTTTATTTATTTTACTTACGTTTTTTAAATGTTAGGATTGAGTCTCAGAAACACTGAGTGACCTGTCAAGATTACACGGTAAGTTGAAGACCTAGGACACTAGATGAAGAACTCCTAAATCCAAGATGCCCAATGTGCTTCCTTGTCCTACCAAGTCTCTAAGCCACGTGGTTGGGGTTTGCAGGACATGTGAGACAAACACTCCCTGTTCCTTACCTGAAGACACTACACTAATCCAAGCTGTGAATTACATTACGCATTCACACAGCCAAAATCTGTCATTGATTCTTTGACTACAAAGACATGAAACTAGTAAATGTTCATCAATTAATTATAATTAAAGTAAGAAATATCAGGCAAAATAGAGAAGACATGCACTGGTCCTCACACAAAGATGAATTTCACTTAAGAACATGCTCTTCTTTACAAGGCATTGTTAGCAGAACTAATTATAACATGTTTGTTGTGCCACAACCTCAACTCAGCTATGATGATATGGGAAATAGTTATCATGACAGGATCTGATTGACACATCCAGAGTCCTTGTTATCACAGAGAAGCAACAGGATTTCCTGGGACATAATTCTGACACATGTTTGGGGATCTTACTAAAAAGACTTCCTACTACTCCTAGACAGCCTTTGAATGAATGCTGGCATTCAGAATCCAGAAAGAATGAATCTGGGTAAATCAGCTGCTGACCTTTCTGGCTGTCCATATCAGTGCAATACTGTTAGAAGCAAGAAAAAAAAAAAAATAAAGAAATTAATAATTTGATTTAGAATGAAAAGTGAAACTGACCTAATATTTTAAATTATATAAATTTAGTAGAACTTAAAATGACATTAAAATGAAAGGACCCTATGAACTCAATCTATGACCACAAATGACTGACCATCAATATTATGAGGAAAATATTGTTTCAGATCTATCTCTATGCAGATGAACAGATAGAGAGTAGACAGAATATTTTGGGAAATGTTCTGTATTCAACTTTATTTAGTCTAATTAATAGGAACAAAAAATGTTGCTAACATAAAACTAAAGTGATTGCTAAACTTGATACAAATCTTTTTCACCTAGAACTAAATGATACTCTAAAGGTAAGTAAAAAAATTATCAAATATCTTTTTAACTACAGTTTAGTTTAAACCACAGTTTAAATTAAAATTAAACCACAGTTCAATTTTACGGACTATTAATTCTCTTCTTTGAAATATCAACAAATTAGCATTTTTATCCTTCCACATACCCTTTACTATCATTTCAATATTTTATTAAATCATTATTCCTTCACTGCCAAGATTTATAACATGTACTTTTTGTTTTGAAAACATAATTTCTTCATTGTTTAGCCTTAGTTTCATATTAATATAAATTAAAGACTAATTTCCTATTGATTTATTACAAAGTCTCCAATCCTGATTTTCTTGGATTTTCCTCCTAAATTATTTTTTATTCCAGAAGCAGTCATATATATATATAGATATAGATAAACATATACATATGACTTTTTTATATATAATTTTTAATATGACACATATATATGCTTCTTTTTATATTAGGGTTGGCTACCTTAAAATTTGATAGTTTGCACATCTATATTTTTTTATATTATCTCTAGCTAATTTGAACTGTTGTTCCTATGCAATCACTATAAGTATGTCAGCTAATTTAATATTTTGGAAATTTGATTTTCAATAGGAGTTCTAAACAATCAATTTATTCACTTTGTTTCAATTATGTTTTTCTTCCCTCTGCCCTTTAAAGCGTCCTGGTTGTCTTTCCACCAGATCACCCTTTTCTTGGGCTGCTGTTGCTCAGTCTTTTTGTACCTAGTACGAGTTGAGCCACACTGAAGGATCTCTTCCCCATTATACCTCAAGCCACTTCCACTCGAGGTACCCTCAGTACATTACCCAGTTTACTTTTGTAATGTTTCTCAGTACCTTCAGTTCAGGAATGATCATACTGATTAATGAATTAATTACCATAGTTATGACCTTTCTTTCTTCCTCTTCTCTCACACCTCCTTTAATATTTAAGCTTAAATCAATTAATAGAGTAACTTGCTTTACCAATAACTAGCATCAAATAGGTGTTTAATAATTTTGGAGGAAGTGACATCAGCAAGATGACAAAAAAAGAGGACTGAGCATTTTTCCCCACACAGAAAGAAGTTGAGATCCACTTAGGCACCAAAATAATTTCATGGGAGCCCTGGAGACCAGCTGAGAGATTGCAACACCCAGACGGAGCACAGAAATGAGAAAAGATGCTTGAAGAGCGTAGGAAATACAGATTCTTTTTACTCTTGTAACCTTTGCCCATAGCCCATGCCATGAAGCACTGAGAGATTCCCTCTGCCCGGGAACTAGAACAAAATGAGTGTCTGACTTCACTGTGAATCCTAGGACTAGATCACTCCTGGGTGAACTTTATCAAACATTTCAAGAAGAATAAATAATAACCCTTCTCAAACTCTTCCTCCCAAATAGAATAAGTTACAATTCAAAACTTTTTTATGAAGACAGCATAATCCTGATACCAAAGCCACAAAAATATCCCACAAGAAAATAAAACTACAAGCCAATAATCATAATGAACATGGATGCAAAAATCCTCACAAAATATAAGCAAACTAAATTCAACAGCACATTTAAACAATTATATACCATTACTTCTCACACCAAGTGAGACTCATTCCTGGGATGCAAGGAAAGTTCAACATATGCAGAACAACCAATATGATATAGTACATTCATGAATGAAATATAAAAATCATGTCATCTTCTTAGATATAGAAAAAGCATCTGATAAAATTTAATCCTTTCATATAAAAATTTCATGGACAACAGAAGCAAAAATAGACAAGTGGGATTATGTCAAGCAAAAAAATGGAAAAAAAAACTTACATAAATTGTAAGTCACTATACTTTAATAAAAATTTTATAAAATAGACATCAAAAGAGCAAAAAAAATTTAAAGGTAGTATTTTTAAAAAAAATTAAATTTAATAGTGAGAAAATAGAAAATAACAATAGAATAACATATATATAAATAAATATTTTAAACCACTACAATATATATTTTAAGAATGTAAACCTAGATAGAAATATGTTCCTGAGTGTGAATAATCAAATTACAAAAATCATTAACTATATCAAATTTTATAATTTTAGCACACACCCAATCAAAATATCAAATGGCTTGTAAAATGTATTATCAATTATGAGCTTTGACTAACCTAATAAAACCTGAAAAAAATCTTCATAGCACTTGCCAATGTAATTTAAAATGAAAAGTTTTAAATATAAAACATGACATCAAAGGAGATTGAAGAGAAATAACTATAGATATTTCTTTCATATTTCTTTTGAAATAGGCTTCTAAGCATAACTCCTAAGAGTAAACCATTTTATAAAGTAAAAAGATATAATTTTGCTATAGAAAGATTAGATAATTTTTATGCCTGAAATAACTTAAGCACAATGACATACTGAGGAAATATTTACAGACATGAAATAATACATGGGAAAACCTTTATAAGTTAATTAGAAAATACAAACACCCCAACAAAGACTTTTAAAGAAATAATATTTAGATAAATTTTATAAAAAGAGAAGTCAATGTGGCCAATTACTATAGGAAAAATCTTTTTTAAGTTTAATACTAATTAAAGAGATGAGAATTAAAGTAACAGTTTTCCCAATGAGATTAGTAAATGAATATCCAGTGACTCTTTAGATGTGAATCTACTAATAGGAATACATGCTGCTAGTTGGAATATAAATTGGGGCAGTTTTCTTTACAGAAATTAGGCAATGTGTCTCAATAATTTAATTATGAAAAAAATGCCATTGCATTGCCCTTTTACTTCTGCTAGTTTTTTTCCGACCAATAATTAGACAAGTGCCCAGGATAGTATGAGGTGTGTCTATGTGTGTGCTTGTATGAAACATGGCCACTGGAATGTGTTTCTAATATTAAAATATTTTAAATAAATGAAAGAATACGCCCTAGGGGCTTATTTAATTTAGAATACATTCCATTAATGTAATACTGAGCAGCTGTTCAAAATATTAGGACTCTGAGCTACAATGTTATTTAAAACAGTATGGAGCATCCTCAAAAAAATAAAAAATATCATATGATCCAGCAATCCCACTCCTGGGCATCTATGCAGAGAAAGCCATAATTCAAAAAAGATACATGCACCCCTATATTCATAGAAACACTACTCACAACAGTCAAGACATGGAAGCAACCTAAATGTCCATCAACAGAGGAGTGGATCAAAAAGATGTGGTACATATAAATACGGACTATTATTCAGCCATAAAAAAGAATGGAATAATGCCTTTTGCAGTAACATGGATGGACCTAGAGATTATCATACTGAGTGAAGTTAGTCAGACAGTGAAAGACTAAAAGACAAACATCGTATCTCTTACATGTGGAATCTAAGAAAAGGATACAAATGAACTTATTTGCAGAACAGAAACAGATTCACAGACTTTGAAAATAAAGTTATGGTTACCAAAGAGAACAGGTGAGGGGAGGAATGGAACTGACATATGCACACTCTGATATAGGGGATGATTGGCCAGCAGGGACCTGCTTTTATAGCATAGGGAACTCTACCTAACGTTCTGTGATAATCTATATGGGGAAAGAATCTGAAAAAGAATGGATGTGTGTATATGTATAACTGGATCACTTTGTTGTACAGTAGAAATTACCACAACATTTTAAATAACTATACTTCAATAAAACTTTAAAATTGAAATAAATGCATGTGACAAAATTCAATTCTTAAAATTTCTTTTGAATTACTATTAGTCTTTTGCTTACATCTGATTTTTAAATTTGCCTAGAAAGAATATTTTCTTTGCAGTAAAAAAGGAAAAGATGTGTGCATATTTCAATTTTTACTGCAGATTAAGTCTCAGGTGTTCAAATGGTTCTCATTATATGTCTTGGATTGGGTTAATCTTTGCCTCTCATGACATGCTTTTACTTGTGTGCATACTTTTACCTTTTTAAAACATGTATTTCACATCTGCCATTAGGATAAATGACTCAGTTTAAATGCCTTTTCATTGTTTGTTGAAAACTAAATTGCTAAAACAATGATAATAATCCTTGCAATGAAATATATTTATATTATATAATCTTTTGATTTTTTTATAGGTTATATTTTTCAAAATACTGAGGGAGTCACACTTAGCAAAGTGTGTTTTTACTACAGTATTCAACTGAAGAATACAGATAAAATTAGGATAAGAATTTTGCAGTGCTTTTCCTTAAGCAGCTGTTTTCTGTATTCTTCAGTCTCCATTAATAACCCTCTCTGTTTCATCAGATGTAAAGCATTTTCATTTTGTGGTTTAAAAACATTTTCGAATACACACTAACATTATGCCACAAAAGCATTTTATAATGAATAGCCCATGTTTTACAAGGTTTAGCATTTTCTTCTGTGGTGTATTTACAATGGCCACAGTAGTTTGAAAAGATTCCTCAAAGACATCTGTGAAAAACTGCTTTGTTAATGTATATCCACATTGCAAGCAATTTCCTCTCTATCATGTCAGCATTGTTGGAAACGTGTTAGAGGTTAGCTAACAGGTCATCACTCATTCAGTGGGAGAGGAGAAAGAGTGGCAGAACTGTCAAGTCCACCATATAGGGGGCTGCAATAGGCCACAATATAAAGTTAACTTTAAGTAGTTTTTAAAAGTAAAAAAAAAAGGCACTGCCAAAATATTTTATAGAGTGACTGCATCCTTTTACATTCCCACCAGCTATACATGAGTGATCAGTTTCTTTGCACCTTCTCCAACAGTTTGGTATTTTTAGAATTTTTTAAATTTTAAATTCCAATCACTTGTAGTTTGGCAGTTTCTTATAAAATGAAACATTATAACCATATACACAGCAGGTGCACTTTTAGGCATTTAACCCAGAGAAACAGAAGTGTACTTTCACACAAAAACTTGTACATAAATGTTCACTACAGCTTTGTTCATAAGAACAAAATGAGAAACATCCTAGATGCTCTTCAGCAGGTAAATGACTAAACAAATTGTAGTACATCTAATACACGGAATAATATTCAGCAGTAAACAAGAATCAACTCTTGATACAGTCACTTAGGTGAATTTCAAAGGAACTAGGCTGAGTAAAAAAAGCCATTCCCAAAAGCTTACAATACTGTCTTATTCCAAATATATAGCATTCATTTTTAAAAATAAATTTTATTGGAACATAGTTGACTTAGAAAGTTTTATTAGTTTCAATTATACATATACACATATCTATTTCTTTTCAGATTATTTTCCCATTTGGGTTATCATTCAGTATCAAGTAGATTATCCTATGTTATACAGTAGGTTCTTGTTACCTATTTATTTTATATATAGTAGTGTGTCTATGTCAATCCCAACCCTGTAATTTATCCCTCCTGCCCCACATTTCCCCTTTGGTAACCCTAAATTTGGCTTCAAAATCTTTGACTCTGTTTCTGTTTTATGATTTCTTTGTATCATTTTTGTTGGATTTTTCAAATTAATGATCTCATACGCTATTTGCCTTTGTCTGACTTACTTCACTTAGTATATAATATTCTTGAATTGACATTATTAGAATGGAAAAGATGCGTGTTGCCAGGGTTTAGGGAAGGTGCAGACACAGAAGGGAAGTGACTGTGGTTACAAAACGGCAAGATGAAAATCACCTTGTGGTGATGGAAATATTTTATACTGCAACTGCGTTTTTGGATACATTTGCCTACACATGTGATAAATTTCATAGAACAAAATACCCACAAATAAATCCAAAGAGTAAAACTGGGAAAATCAGAACATCGGCGGGTTGTATCAATGCCAATATACTAATTGTGATACGGTACCACTGAAAGATGTTATCTTTAGAGGAAAGTGGATGAAGTGTTCATGAGATTTCTCTGCATTCTGTCTTACAAATATATTGATTCTACAATAATATAAAAATATAAAGCTTAATTTAAAATAAAATTTAAAAGAAGGTGACCACTCAATCATACATAAGGAGGTGGTGCTCAGCTGTCAGGTGTCCAGTATGTGAGACCCTACATCTTTTAAAACTCACTCATGACTGACTCTACATTATCTTGATAAGAATGGGAAGTTTTAAATTTTCAGTGAAGGTGAAATAAACTATAACTGAGAGACTGATCAGCCTTCCTCTTTCCTTACATAGCTGGATTTATGTCATTTATCAGAAAGAACCCAATCAAGAAAAATAATATAGAATTAAATAATGTAGAAAGAAACTCCCAGTTTTTTCTTATTTTAATTTTGCAAATTTGAATTCTCTGTAATTAAATAAAGGGAATCAGTTATTCCACTATTAAATGGTGTGTGAAGGAAAAGGACAAGTTTGTTTTGGAGAATAAATTTTAAAATAAACAAGCTGATGGATACCTAGAGATTAGTAACTTCAGAAGCCGCTCACATTCCTAGAATTGGTGAAGATGGTGAAGAAAGGAATTGGTGCTACTAGGATCCTAATTCTGCACTACTTGGGGGTCTGTTTAGCCAGACCTACCACCTGGAAGGAAAAACACATCTTGCTACATTTCAATCACAGTGGAGCTCCCAACATGAGCCACCAAAGAGGGAGTAGTGATAACTACTCTCAAAGATGCCTCTAGAAGCAACGAGTAAAAGGAGAAACAAACTTTTCCTCTCTTCCTACTTTCTGATCAGCATATGCCTCCCCTGCTGAAAAAAAAGCATATCTTCAACAACTGCCTTCAAACATGGATGTAAAACACTGGGAAAACATAAAGATGTAGGAAGCTTCTAAGTATGTGTTATTTTCATACTATCAATTTCTAAATATTTATCTTTATGAATTTTTTTCTTAAAATGGACCTGTCCCAGAATGTTCTCTGAGATGTCTCAGGCTGGTTCTGTTTTCCCTCTTCACAATCACACTTTTCCCAACATAGAAACCAAAGTCAAACCTTACCTAGTTTTCACTATATTGTATTGTCTTTGTGGCATATTAATACTCACACTTTGCTTGGATGCAAGCCTGCCAGTCCCTTTAAACCTTTGGTGATCTCTCTATTTATTTATTCCATCAATGTGCTTTCTAGATTAATGGGAATATTTTGATATTACTATAACACATTTAACAATCTTTAGTACCTTTAGGGGACTCCACACTTACTAGTGGCCCAAAATTTAATCTGTTCTTTGCTATTAATTAACGCAATAAAAGTAAAACATATTCTTATATGCTAACAGCATTCCATCTAAAATTTATTGTCCAAAACTTTAGAAAACAGCTGGATTTCTGTAGAATTAAGTCCTTTTTTTCTTGGATGTGGATATAGTCTCTAATTTTTTTCAAATATTTTACTACAAATTGTTTTCAACTATGAATTAACCCTTGTTCACTCAGCCATACTGTTATAATTAATCTCTTGGTAACTAAACTATTCACTGGTAACTAAACTATTCTCAAATCCTAAATGATTGTGCTTATGTTTCCTATTTGGTATTTTTTTTTAAGTTTTAGTGACATAAACTTGACACACAATATTATATTTTTGTTAGGTGTATAAAATGATTTGTTATTTGTATATGTTACAAAATGTTCACCACAGTAAGTCTAATTAACACTGATCATCACACATAGTTACAGAATTACTTTTCTTTTGATGACAATTTTTAAGACCTACTCTCTCTGCAACTTTCAAATATGCATTAAAATATTTTAGTTAGGATTTTTGTTTCTATAGTATAAAACTGAAGTTATGTCAGAGATGAATAATTTTTCAATATTATTTAGTATGGCATAATAAAACAAAAATAAAATATGCCTGAAATAAATGCATTGAGAATACACATGTAATAGAGTAATACAGAAATGGCTTTAGGATTTAAACATTTTTCAAACTACTACACACTCCATCTAACATCCTGAATGAAATGTTCTTTTCTCCTCAGTTAAAATTTATTTTTAAAACTAACAAACTGAATTAGAAATGGCTAACTTCCACCAATCAACTGGAATTGCACTTTTCACAGTATAAATCCAAGAAAAATCCTATCCCTCTTTATATCCATTAAATCTTAAATGGTCAGAGATTGGATTACCATGGTGGAATAGAAGGACTAGAGCTCAACTTCTCTCCCAAAAAACAACAAAACTACAACCAAACACTGAGCAGCCTTCAACCAAATGGACTGTAAATTTCAAAAAAAAAAAGATATTCTACTCTAGAAGACAAAGAGGAGACCACATCAAGAGGTAGGAGGGGTGATTACATGATAGAAGCAACCCCATACCTCCTGGGTGGGAAGCTCCACAGACTAGAAAGTAGCTGCATCACAGAGACTAAACTACAGGACTGAGAGTTCTGAGCCCCACGTCAAATCCCCACGCCTGGGGATTGGGCACAGGGAGAAAGAGCCCCCGGAGCATGTGGCATTGAAGGGCAGTGGGGCTTGTGTGCAGGAGCTCCGCAGGAGTGGGGGAAACGGAGACCGCATTCTTGAAAGGCACACACAGACTTTCATGTGCACTGGGTGCCAGGGCAAAGCAGTCTCCATAGGAATCTGGGTGGAACCTGACTGCAATTCTTGCGGGATCTCCTGGGAAACAGGGGTGACTGTGCCTTGTTCTGGGGGAAGGGCATTGGAGGTGAAGCTCTTGGGAACATTCATCAGCCTGCATTCCTCTGGAGGTGGCCATTTCTGGGAAAATCTGGTCCCTCCCATTAGCGCTGAGAAGCCCCAGGCCAAACAATAATCCAGGTGGGATCACAGCCACACCCATCAGGAAACAGGCTGCCTAAAGACCCCTCAAGCACACAGCCAGACTCTAATCTCATCCAGAGACAAAGCCCCACCCATCAGAGGGATAAGAATCAAACCCACCTAACCCTTGGCAGGCATCAGTCCCTCCCATCAGAAAGCCTACAGCAAGCCCCCTCCATACGAACTTTAGCCACAGGGGAGGCAAACACCAGAACTAAGAGAGGCTAGAACTCTGTTGGCAAAAAGGTCACCACACCAAAAACCTATAAAAATGAAAAGACAGAAAACTATAACACAGGTAAGGGAGAAAAAGTAAAGCCCAGAAAAACAGCTCAGTGATGAGATTTTCAGCCTCCCAGAAAGAGACTTTAGACTATTGATGCTGAAGATGACGCAAGGCATTGGAAATAAACTGGAGGCAAAGACTGATAATTTACAGGAAACACTGAGCAGAGAAATACAAGCTGTAAAAATTAAACAAGAAGAGATGCAAAATGCAATAAGTGAAATAAAATATTCATTAGAAGCAGCCAACAGTAGAATACAGGAGGCAGAAGAACGAATCAGTGAGGTGGAGGACAGATTAGTGGAAATCACTAATGCGGAAGAGAAAAGAGATAAAAAATTGAAAGGAAATGAGCTGAGTCTCAGAGAACTCTGGGATAATGTTAAACACACCAACATCTGTATTATACGGGTGCCAGAGGGAGAAGAGAGAAAGAAGGGGACAGAAAAAATATTCAAAGAGATAATAGCCGAAAACTTCCCTAATATGGGAAAGAATCATTCAGTCAAATTCAGGAAGTGCAACGAGTACCATATAAAACAAACCCAAGGAGGAACACCCCAGACACATATTAATCAAAATGACCAAAATTAAAGACAGAGAAAATATTTTTTTTGTCTTTTTGTCTTTTTTGCCTTTATGTAGAGCCGCACCTGTGGCATATGGAAGTTCCCAGGTCTAACAGTAGCCTACACCAGAGCCACAGCAATACGGGATCCAAGCTGCATCTGCGACCTACACCACAGCTCACGGCAACGCCAGATCCTTAACCCACTGAGCAAGGCAAGGGATCGAACCCTCAACCAAATGATTCTTAGTCGGATTTGTTAGCCACTGAGCCGCGAAGGGAACTCCCAAAGAGAAAATATTGAAAGCAGCTAGGGAAAAGAAACAAATGACATACAAGGGAACCCCAATAAGGTTATCAACAGATTTTTCAGCTGAAACTCTGCAGGCCAGAAGGGAGTGGCATGATATACTTCATGTGATGAAAGGAAAAAACTTCCAACCAAGATTGCTTTACCCTGCAAGGCTCTCATTCAGATTTGAAGGAGAGATCAATACCTTTACAGATAAGGAAAAGCTGAGAGAGTTCTGCAACACTAAACCAGCTTTACAACAAATCCTAAAGGAACTTCTCTAGGCAGAAAAGAAAAGGCCACAACCAGAAACAAAAACACCACAAATGACAAGGCTCACCAGTAAAGGCATATATACAGTAAAGATACTAAATCATCCAGGCACAATTATGCTACCAAAATCAGAAATCGTGAGAAGAGAGCACAAATGCAGGTCACTGGAGAAGCACGTGCAATTAAGAAACCAACAACTTAAAACAATCTCATGTGTATATAGACTCCTATATCAAAACTTCAGGGTAAAAAAAAAAGAGCAACAAAAACCCCAAACAGTTAAAACGATGGCAATAAGAATATATATATCAGTAATTACCTTAAATGTTAATGGACTGAATGCCCCAACCAAAAGTCATAGACTAGCCGAATGGATACTAAAAAAAGACCCATATATATGCTGTCTTCAAGAGACCACTTCACTTCTAGAGACACATACAAATTGAAAGTGAGAGGATGGAAGAAAATATTCCATGCAAATGGCATCAAAAGAAAGCCGGAGTAGCAATACTCTTATCAGACAAATAGACTTTAAGATGAAGAACATTTTAAGAGACAAGGAAGGGCACTACATAATGATCAAAGGATCAGTCCAAGGAGAGGATATATAACCATTTTAAATATCTATGCACCCAACATAGGATCACCACAATATATAAGGCAACTGCTAACAACCTTAAAAGGAGAAATCAACAGTAACACAATCATAGTGGAGGAATTTAACACCCCACTTACAGCAATGGACAGGTCGTCTAGGCAGAAAATCAATAAGGAAACACAGGCCCTGAATGAAGCATTAGATCAGATGGACTTAATAAATATTTATAGGACATTCCATCCAGAAGCAACAGAATACACATTCTTCTCAAGTGCACATGGAACATTCTCTAAGATTGATCACATCCTGGGCTACAAATCAAGCCTCAGTAACTTTAAGAAAATTGAAATCATATCAAGCATCTTCTCTGACCATAATGCTATATGACTGGAAGTCAACAACAAGAAAAAAATGGCAAAAAATACAAATACGTGGAGACTAAACAACACACTACTAAACAACCAATGGATCACTGAAGAAATCAAAGAGGAAATTAAAAAATCCTAGAAGAAAATGACAACAAAGATACGACACTCCAAAACCTCCGGGATGCAGCAAAAGCAGTTCTAAGAGGAAAGTTTATAGCAATACAAGCCTACCTCAGGAAACAAGAAAAAGCTCACATAAACAACCTAACTTTACATCTAAAGCAGCTAGAGAGGGAAGAAGCCAGGTCATGGAAACAACCTAAATGCCCATCGACAGAGGAGTGGATAGGGAAGATATGGTACATATACATAATGGAGTATTACTCAGCCATTAAAAGGAACAAAATAACAACATTTACAGCACCATGGATGGATCTAGAAATTATCATGCAAAGTGAAACCAGTCAGACAATTAGACAGCAACACCCAATGCTACCTCTTACATGTGGAAACTAAAGAACACAATGAACTTCTTTGAAGAACAGACAATGACTCACAGATTTTGGAAAACCTTGCTTTTTCAAATAAGACAATTCAGGGGGTGGGGGGATGAACTGTGGGTTTGGGACACAAAATCTATCACATTGACTTGTGATGATCTTTGTACACCTATAATTGAAATAAAATTCATTGTTATAAAAAATTCTTAAATGGTCAAAGTATGAAGCAAAATATATTTAAAACACTTTAAAAACTCTACTAAAAGCGTAAGAAATTGTAAGCATGTAGGTATTAAACTGAACAGAGGAAAGATCAGATTTCTGCTGAGACTAAATGACATAGCATTCTCTTGTCCTTTGAATTCTCTTCAAAGCAGCCCCTGAACCTCTAGTCTTCTTTTACATAAGAGATGGATAAAAGGATGAAGGTTTTAGAACATTTTTTAAAAAAATTCTTAGTAACTCCTTTGGAAAACTTGTGCTCTCCTTAAATTGTTTGAGCACTTGTCACCCCGGTATTTCAACTATGAGACTTCAGCTGAGTACAACTATGTGATAGAAGAAAATGTCTCTTTTGGCATCCTGCTACATACATGAATCACACACTTATTTTTATATAGGAAAGGAACTGAAATATAACCAAGAGTGACATAAAAAACCTACTTTTGGTAAAATACAAAAATCTTAAATATAAGTGGTCTATCTTCATGAAAAATTTCCTTAACATTTAGGAGATAAAAAGACCAAAAAGAAAAATGGTCAGATTAACTGTATAAACATTCTACTTTGTAATTAAAACAAACAGCAAAGACAAAAAAGATGTGACATTTTTGGTTATAGCTTTGTTGAGCTATAATACATACATATAGTTATAATTCACCAAAGTATACAAAATTCAATGATTTTAGTATGTTCCCAGAGCTATGCAATTACCACTACAATAATTTTAAAGCATTTCCATTATACCAAAAAGGATATTTTTATTGTTGGTAGTCACTCTCCCCTTTATCCCAATATCCCAGACTTAGGCAACCATCAATCTTTTTTCTGTTCCTACAGATTTATCTATTCTGAAGATGTCATTTACATGGAATCATACAATATGTGCTATTTTGTGACCAGAATTCTTTCACTTAGCATAAAATTCTCTAGGATCATCTATTTTGTAGTAGGCATCAATATTTTATTCTTTGTTATCTAATTATATTTCATTGTGGAATATATCATTTCTTATTTATTCATTCAAAAGTTGATGGACATTTAGGTAATTTCATTTTGGGGGTATGAATAATTTTTGGTGGTTTTGTTTTATTTTGTTTTGTTGTCTTTTAGGGCTGCACCCATTGTATATGGAGATTCCCAGGCCAGATGTCAAATCAGAGCTGTAGCCACCAGCCTACACAACAGCCATGGCAGCACCAGATCCGACCTGCATCTGCGACCTACACCACAGCTCACAGCAACACCGGATCCTAAACCCACTGAGCAAGGCCAGGGATCCAACATGCATCCTCGTGGATACTAGTCAGATTCTGGACTCACAGATACTGAGCCATGATGGGAACTCCTGGGGGTATGAATAAGTTGCAATAAACACTGTGCACATGTTTTTTATGTGAACATAGGTTTGAATTTTCCTTGACTATTCCTTGTCCACTGAATGTTTTCAATACACTTGTGGAAAATCATTTGACCTTAAATGTCTGGCTTTATTACCGGACTCACAATTCTCTTCCATTACATATATGCTTATTCTTATGCCTGTAACACCCTCTCTAGACTACGCCTTTACTAAATTTTGAAATTGCAAAGTATGCATGCTCTAACCCTGCTCTTTTCCAAAATTACTCGTGCTGTCTCTTTAATTTCCATTAAATTTTATGATCAGTCTGTCAATTCATGCAAAAAAATATAAATCTTGGGTTTTGTGATGGATTGTGTTGTATTTGATAAGAATTGTGTTAGAAAGTAATAACATTTTTATAATATTAAATTTTTTGGCCTATGAAATCAGCTATCTTCCCACTTATTTAGGTCTCCTGTAATTTATTTCAGCAATCTTTTGCAGTTCACAGAATATTAGTTTTGCACTCCTTTTGTTAAATGTGTCCTAATTATTTTATTCTTTTTGATGTTCTTTTAAGTGATACTGTTTTCTTAAGTTCATTTCAAATTGTTTATTGGTAGTACACAGAAGTACTGCATATTTTTAAATATTGACTTGTACCCTGCAATCTGACTAAACTCAGTTATTAGTACTAGTGTTATTTTAGTTGGTTCCTTAGAATTTTCTATGTACAAGATCATGTGTTCTGGAATTAGATATGGTCTTACTTTATCCTTTCCAGTTCGGATACCTTTTATCTCATTTTTTAACTAATTGTCTTGGATAGTACCTCCTGTATAATACTGAACAGAATTTACAAGAGTACAAATATTTGTATTTTTACTGCCCTTAGTAGGGGAGCTTTCAGTCTTTAATCACTAAGAATGTTAACTGTGGGGGAGTTCCAGTAGTGGCTCAGCATAAAAAAATCTGACTGGTATCCATTAGGATGCAGGTTCGATGCCTGGTCTTGCTTAGTGGGTTTAGGATCCAGCGTTGCCGTGAGCTGTGGTGTAGGTCACAGCAAAGACTCAGATCTAGCATTGCAGTGGCTGTGGCACAGGCCAGAAGCTGCAGCTCCAATTCAACCCCTAGCCTGGGAACCTCCATATGCCCATATGCCATGCGCTCAGCCCTAAAAAAGACAAAACTAATAAACAAAACAAAATTGTTAACTGTGGGATTTTCATAGTTGCCCTTCATCAGTTTGAGAAAGTTACCTTCTGTTCTTAAAATGTTGAATGCTTTTATTATGAAAGATTTTGCATTTTGCCAAATGCTTGTTCTGTGTCTTAAAAGAGATAATGTTTATTCTGTGAATATGGTCCATTGTATTATCTGATTTTAAATGCTAAACCAATCTTAGGCTCCTAGGATAATCCACGTGCATAATCCTTTAGATAAATTGCTGGATTTGGTATATTAGTATATTGTTGAGATTTTTTACATCAGTGTTTAAAGTAAATATCAGTCTCAGATTTTTTTGTGATGTCTTTCTGATTTTGACATACGAGGTAAGAGTAGTCACATAGAATGAGTTGAGATTGTACACTTCCCTTCTAACATTTTAGGAGAGTTTGAGGAACACTTGATATTTTCTTTAAATGATTATAAGAATTCAACAGTGAAAACATCTAGGCATTGGCTTTTATATATAGGAATTTTAAAATTACTATTATTAAAAATGTACTACTTGTACATCTATTTCTATACTTAATTTTAAGTAAGATTCAGTAATTTGTGTTTGTCTATTAATTTATCCATCTAAATTATCTAATTTGTTTATGTACATTTATAGAATTCTTTTTTTGTAAATTTTATTGGAATATAGGTGACTTACAAAGTTGTGTTAATTTCAGATGTACAGCAAAGTAAATCAGTTATACATATACATATATGCATTCCTTTTCAGATTCTTTTCCCACGTAGGGTATTCCACGGTACTGAGTAGATTACTCTGTGTTATCCAGTAGGTCCTTGTTACCTATTTTATACATAATAGTATGCATATTTAATCCCAATTCCCCTAATTTATCCCTTCCCCCACATCTCCCCTTTGGTAACACTAAATTTGGTTTCAAAATATTTGAATCTGTTTCTGTTTTATAAATTCTTTTGTATCATTTTTATTAGAGTCCACATATTAGTGACTTTGTAAGATTATAATCGTTTTTATTTCTCTAAAGTCAGTAGTGATGGCTTCCCTTTCCTTCTTCCACCCCTAGTCTCCAAGCAGTGATCAAGATAAATAGAGACCAGCAAGTGGGACAACTGGGGAATATCTCCTGCATCCCTTTTCCTTCCTAATTTTAGCAATTTAACTCTTCTTCCTTTTTTTTTAATATGCCTAGCTAAAGATCTGTCAATTTTTTTGTCTTTTCATAGTACCAACTTTTGCTTCTGTTAATTTTCTCTATTGTTTTTCTATTCTCTGTCTCATGAATTTCTACTCTAATCTTTACTATTTCCTTCCTTCTTTGCTTTAGGTTCAGTTTGTTCTTCTTCCAGTGTCTTAAGGTGGAAGGTTACATCAGTGAATGGGATCTTTCCTTTTTTAGTATAGATTTATAGTTCTAAGATTCTTAGGAGATATTTTTACTTCTATCTATATTTGGTCTGTTGTGTTTTATTTTTATTCATCTTTAAGTAATTTATCTTATGATTTTTTTGACCCAATAGTTACTGAAATTCTATGTATTTTTTAATTTTTTAAAATTCGTCCTAATATTGAGCTCTAAATACATTCCATTTTGGTTGGAAAACATACTTCATATTAACTCAATCTTTTTAAATTTACTGAGGCTTGCCTAGATTGTGATCCATCCTGGAGAATGTTCCATGTTCTTGAAAGAAGAATGTATATACTTTTTGTTGGTTTGCTTGCTTAAAGAGAGAGTACTCAATTTATGCCAGTTTGGTCTAGTTAGAATATAGCATTGATCAGGTCTTCTATTTTCCTGTTCACCTTCTGCCTAGTTTTTCTACCCACTATTAAAAGTGGAGTATAAAATTTATTTCTCCCTTTACTTTTGCTTTACATAATTTAGGACTCTTTGTTGAGTGCATATTTTTATAATTTCTCTATATTCTTGATAAGTTGATCCCTTATCAACAGAATGTGTTTCTTTATATCCAGTTGTTTTTGTTTGTTTAAAAGACCATTTTGTCTAATATTAATTTAGTCATACTATCCCTCTTATGGTTTGCATGATGTATATTTTCCATCTTTTTTTTCCAACCTATGTATTCCTTTGAATCTAAAGTGTTTATCCTGTAGATACCAAAGAGTTGGATGTTACTCTTTTATCCAGCCTGAAAATCTCTGCATTTTTGGTTGTATCATCAATCCATTCTCACTTAATATTACTGCTGATAAATTCAGATTTACATCTGTCATTTTTCTCATATATTTCACATCTTTGTTTCCGTGTTCCCCATTTCTTTTTTACATTAATCAAACATTTTTGAATAAACATTTTAATAATTTTAGTTATATTTTATTTTTATTTTCTTAGTTTATTCTAGGACTTACCATATACATCTTATCAGAACCCACTTCCTTGAATTTAAACCTTCATTTAAAATTGATACTAACGTAACTTCAGTCACTTACAAAAAGTCTACTCCTTTACAGTTTTCCTCTTCACCTAATTTTATTGTTGTCACAAATTACATCTTTATATTTTGTATACTCAAAAACATAGATTTATATTTTGTGTGTGTATTTGTCCTTAAGTGTTGTAAATATAAAAGATGAAGTTACAAACCAAATTGCCCTAACTGCTTTTGGCTAAATGTGTTGAAAGCAACAGCATTTTTTCAAGAGATGTAGCTGTTACTGTGCTTCCAAGAGTGGTCAAGAGGAAGATAAACTGCTTTGCCATGGAGAAGTAAAGATTAAGTTCTTCAAAAAAAAAAAAAAACAGTGCAGAGGTTGTATATAATTGGAGACATTTATATAACACACCGCAGATCATGTAAATATATTTGAAGGAAGAAATATTCAAGGCAGATAATTTGATGTCTGGATGTGAAAAAAAAAATAGCACTTTTTTAAAAACATAGAATTGTTATTCATTTCCATTTTGAAAAAAAACTATACAACATAACAGATAATATTCCTCTTTCATACTTTAACCATCTTTTTCAAATCTTACATATAGTTTTAGTGTATGAGTATGTAGTATTAACCTGTTAAATATAATGTCAGCTAGTGAAACATTTTGCAAATATCTATAATTACTGTCAGTTATTAAACAATACAAATGATCCTATGGCACTATAAAGTCAATGGGTTTTGGACCACATAAAAATCTGTCTATAAGTAACTAAACGTATAGTAAAAGCAGGATGCATTCAAGCATCTGATGTTAAACAAATCTGAAAATAGTAATTCCAAGAAAAACTGAAATAAAAAATTTTCTGACTCGTTTTGTTTCATACTCATAACCTGCTCCATGGAAATACATGCTGCCCTTCGCTCCATTATAGAAACGAAGAAAATAAACTATTTAAATGTTAAGTATTAAACATAAAATATTATATAAATGTTCTATACTAAAATAATTATAGCAGAAAATAAAATACAAATGTAAAATTTTGTGAGTTTCTATTTCAAGTGATAAAGCAAGAGAATGGCTAGCTATAGCTCCTCCTAAAATTCAATCCAAATTGGAGAGGAGTTTTCTTGTGCATCAGGTTAAGGATGCAGCATTGTCACTGCAGCAGCTTAGGTCACTGTTGTGGCATGGCTCAATCTCTGGCCCAGAAAATTCCATATTCTGTGGGCACAACAACAACAAAAAGAAAAAAGTGAGAAAATGTATACATATGTAAACATATATACATAACTCTCAAGAAATAGAAGTGTGGTTCTCATCACTAGAGAAGCTATTTTATAATTCTTATTACCTAGGAAACTAAAAAGGGATAGGATAATGCTTCAAAATTAACCAGCATAGAGAAAGTCACCTCTCAGGACACACTAAAAAGGCTACAGTAAGGTATGTGGGTTCAGATCTTCTGAGCACTAACAAGAGCTTCCCAAGCTCTTTGTCAGTCTAAAGCAAGAGTGCCATGACTAAGAAGTTAGAGAAAGGAATCAAAGGGCTCCAAGTGAAATAATATGTTCAACTTTTTCCAAGGTTTTCATCACTCCTTCAGCCTCCTACAGAGATAAGAATCTATGGCGTTTGAAACTAATCCAAAATCAGAGATTTTCTTTAACGAATAGATTATCTTTCTGGGATAGTCTAGAGCTCCTAAAAGAGGATATGATACAAAGGAAGCCATTTCTTATTCAATATGAGATAAAATCATCTACTTGCCTGCAATTCGTACATACCCTCATATAAAAATCAATCAGACAATAGAAGTTCCCATTGCAGCTAAGTGGAAACAAACCCGACTAGCATCCATGAGGACTCAGGTTTGATCCCTGACCTCACTCAGTGGATTAAGGATCTGGTGATGACTGGACTCAAATCCAGTGTTGCTGAGGCTGTGGCACAGGCCTGCAGCTGCAGCTCCAATTTGAGCCCTAGTCTGGAGACCTTCATATGCCACGGGTGTAGCCTTAAAAAGAAAAAAAAATAATAATCAGGCAATGAGCACACCCAAAGATATACCATTATGAAAATTTTAATTCTAAAATAAAAAGAAGATGCAAAAGAATTTTTTTTCAGAGAGCACTAACAAGTTACAAACAAAGGAAAAAACCAGATTCGCAATTGATTATTTATTAGCAAAAACTGCTGCAAGATAGTAGGTCAATAACATCACAATTCTGAGGACATATTACTTTAGACTACATGTGACACTGAATCCCAGACTATTGTTCAGGTATTCAGGTATTTTAAAACAACAGAAGTTTTAAGTTATTAAGGGAGTTTACTTCTAATAAATCCTTTCTAAAAACCAGCACGCCTTACACAGAAACAAAACAAATTAAAATTAAAATCAAAGAAAAAAAAAGGTAGAAGTTACACTCCAAGAAATATAAAGTTGGAACCCAAGAAACAAGGTAGCATAAGATCCAAGAAGGTAGAATGATGGTTTCCAGGGACTAAGGGATGGGTGAACTGGAAAGCTGTTGGTCAAGAGTACAAACTTGAGTTAGATAATGAGTAAGTTCTAGAGATCTAAGACACAACATAGTGATTATAGCCACCATACTCTTATATACTTCAAAGCTGCTAAGAGATAAAACATTAAAGGTTCATCCCCCAAAAAAGATAATTATGTGATGTGATAGAGGTATTAGCTAATGTCATGGTGGCAATCAGACTGCACTATATAAATGTAGCAGATCAACACACTGGGCATTTTAAACTGACACAATGATACATCAATTATATATAAAAAGAAATAAATGAAATGTAAAAAAGAAACATTTCCAATTGAACAAAACATCTTGACTTTTGTATTCAGACACCACCGATCACTAGTTGAGGGCTATCTATAGAAAGACTTGACCTTGAGTGAAACAGTAACCTTTAGCAGATGACAACTCTCTGAAAGAGAAGTAGTGTTACCATCAGCAGCCAATATTCCTAGCATTTGATAAATGAGTGACTCAGCCCTGAAGTAGGGATTTGGGCAGGACACCACAGCTTCTATCATAATAGATGCATCACAGTAAAAAAAGAAAAAAAAAATTTAAATGAATGAATGAATAGGAAGAAAATTTTACAGTCAAGGCAACATTGAATTCAGCTACACATCATGAATAAGACTTTCCGTACTTGATGTGGTCAAGACATAGGTAATAGAATTCCAGTAAAGCTGATTCATCTGTGTTGAAACACTTCAGAACCTTGAAACTCCAAAACACACAAATTCTAAGTCTTTTAGAAACAGTCTGTCACTATTCCCAATTAACTGTCAGACCTTCCCACCCATGAGGTCAAGACTCTGCAAATGTTAATGCCTTAGAAGAAAAGAAGTGTTGTTCTCAGAATCTACTCACAACTCCCCTCTTGGTTACCAGAGATATATGTTTAAAGTTAACTTTCAACAAAAATCATAGAGAGGAAGTTATGGTTCAGCTAAAGATGAAAGAATCTATAGGTAAAGGGGACTGCAAAGCCAGGCCAATATATATGAACATGAATGACACCGAGGGTGCTGGATCAAGGGAGAAAGGATAAAGTTGGATAATGATGAGTTTATTGTCATGAACATTGTGTTCAAACACAAGAATAAATGACCTGCCAAGGTTCCAGGAAGACTATATAAATATGCTACTAGAATGATTCTTGTAAGTTTGGAAACATGATAACTCATACTCAATGAGGTAGAAAAGCCAAAATCTCCATAGTAGACCATGAAGGAAGGAATAGGAAGGCTCACTAAAATGGCAGTGCTAGAACTGATATCCTGGATATCGTACATACAGCCTGAAAACCCACAATCTGATTGTGTTTCATGGGTAAGATGGATGGCATCCCATTTACCAAAGTAATAAGGAATGTACTGGTGAGGTAGCACTAGCATCATTGAGAAGCTCAATGGTAGCAGTCTTTCATGCACTAAAGGCTGAAGGTAAGTTAAGGTATAAAATAACAGAGCTCCCTAGCAGTGATGGGGATTCTGGGATCCCAAAATAATAGAGGTCAGGTATCAATCATTAATCATAAGAAGCAAACCGTTCATAATTATTGAATGTGAGCAGCAAGCAGCCAGAGAAGTTCAACCCACAGAAAGCAATGCAGTTGGCAGCAACAAGGGTATTACTTAAACTATACAATAATAATTTTTTAAAAAGATTGACAATGGACAACAGATAACAAGACCTATTGCTATTTACTTGGACAACCGCATAACCAAGGAAAGAGGACTACTTAAAATTTTGAGGACCACTGACTGCACTGTGACTGTCTTTGACAAATGCTTCCCTGGTAGCAGCTTTGGCACTGAGTGAGTTCTGAGTCAGTAGAAACAATGGCAACATTTTTGAGTCAATCTTCCCAGGAGCCACTGGACAGGTCAACAAAAATAATTACAAGTCTGTGCAAATCAGATCCACCTTGATCCCTCCAGCACTGATGCTAGGAATGTAGGCTATTATTTTTAAGGCTACAGCTGAGCTGGACTGAGATGGTAAGCAGGGGATGGGACTAGGGTAAATTATAATGCCAGAAAGCTTACTGTTCTTCCTGAGATTCAGCTACTTTCCTAGATAGAATAAGCATTCCTCTAATTGCTGCAAAGTTTTTGTTAGTTATGTGTTTGATAAATTTGACTCCAGCAGTTGTCAGTTTGGTCTTTGCATTTCCTAATGGGCAGATTTTGGAGTTCCTTACTCCACCGTTTTCAATGATGTCATTCTGATTATATTTTAGAAGTTTATTTATTTTGGACTCTAAAACAAACATGATACAGAAATGGCCAAAGAAAATGCATATTGGATTATTTTCTGAAAAATATACTATAACTTGTTAACTTTTAAAAATAATAGAGTTTTTTTTTAATTAGACAGGAGATTTTAAAATGGGCAAGGAAGAAAGAGTGCCTTAAAAAAATACAGTGTGCTTCAGATGCTGTAACTGGGGTGATAGAGAATGGTTGCATCAGATTTCCATCAAAGATATTTACCTTTTATAGCATGGATGTCAGTAAAGAAGACTGTAGAACAGACAGTTCCATAGGAATTTTATGTTGGGGATATCATGTTTTTTGGAAAAATGTTAGCTAATTAACTTTTGGTTTAACATTAAACTGTTATTGATTCAGAAATGTAATCTGTCCTTTTAAAAATTATGAATTCAAGGCCATATTTCAAAGGAGAAAGTTGAGAGAACAGCAGCTGATTAAAAAAAATAGAGTATTTAATCCCTATATTTGGCTCTTCCATCCTCAGGAAGGTGAGTTAGGCTTGGGAAAAGCATCTCTATAAGAAAGGTTATTTTAGCCACCAGCCAGGATACAACATTGAAGATCCTGAATTCACTGCACAAGAGAGTCTGGTTAAAAATCAAATTTTCATCCTCCCTGTTTCATATATTTTATTGCTGTAAATGAAGCAATTTCAGTGCAAACTCAAAGGGATATTTTATTAAGAGGATAAAAGACTCTGCTGGACATTTGCCTGTCTGCTCTCATATATATCCTAGTTCTCTATCACTGGGAACAATATTTCCCAAGGTCTCTTGCAAGTGGCTTTCATCTACTGAAAAATTATCTCCAATTTTCTACGATTACTATTTCGGGTAAGTTTTAGAATCACACTGTCAATATCTAAAAAATTCTGTTTGAGGACTGTTAATGTATTTAAAGTCTACTTTTTGGGAAACTTTCCACTTTAACAATATAAAGTCATCCTATGCACACATCCAGTTTTCTTATCACATTTTCTATCTTTTATGCCCTTTAGGAGGGTTTGATAATTTTCCCCACCACTTTCTTACACATATTTTTAGATAATTTACAAGTGTTTTTTCCTTTTCTCTCTCCTTCCTTCCTCTATCTCCTCCTTCCTACCTTCTTCCCTCCCACCCTTCCCTCCTTTCCTCCATTCCCTCCTCCCTTTTCTCCCATTTTTCTTTATCCTTCCCTCCTTCCCTCCGTTCTTTCCTTCCTCTTTCTTCTCTGCCTTTGTTGCTAATATGATCTCCCCCCACTTCTTTTTCTAAATGTATAGACAGCAATTGATTGTTTTATGCTTAACTGTATCTGAAAGATTGTTGCTCTTTTATGGTAGTTTTAACACTTTTTAAGTTATTATCTACATATCTAGGAAGATGATAACATCATCTATAAATAATAGTTTTGTCTCTGTCTTTCTCATCTCTACGTTCACCACTTCCTCAATGTGTTATTTATATTCAACATTCAAATCATAATTGATTGCAGTAGTGATACTATGCTGAGCATTCTGGTCTCATTTCTCATTTTAGAGAGAGTATCTAAATTTCAAAATACAGTATAATGTTTGCCAAAGCCTTCTTGCATATACACATACATTTTTTTCATATAAACATTTTCCCAACAAAGATAAAGAATTCCACTCTTTAAATTATGCTAAACATTAATTTGTCTTAGGAGTTCCCGTCATGGCGCAGTGGTTAACAAAAATGACTAGGAACTGTGAGGTTTCAGGTTTGATTCCTGGCCTTGCTCACTGGCTTAATGATCCGGCCTTGCCGTGAGCTGTAGTGTAGGCCGCAGATGTGGCTTGGATCTGGCGTTGCTGTGGCTGTGGTGTAGGCTGGCACCTGTAGCTCCAATTAGACCCCTAGCCTGGGAACTTCCATATGCCGGGAGTGTGGCCCTAAAAAAAAAAGAAAAAAAATTATTAATTTGTCTTAAATTTTAAAAATGATTTCTACTATATAAATAATTATATACATTTTTATGTTTAAATGTTTATTTCTCACATTTATTGCAACATGCTAATAGATACCTATTATTGAATAATCCTCATTCTCTGGATTGTTCATAACTTTTTTACTTTTTTTTTTTTTTTTTTTTTTTTTGGTTTTGAGGGCCGCTTCTGCAGCATAGGGAAATTCTCAGGCTAGGGGTCGAATCAGAGCTGCAGCTGCCAGCCTGCGCCACAGCCACAGTAACATGGTATTGGAGCCACCTCTGCAACCTACACCACAGCTCAGGGCAACACTGGATCCTTAACCCACTGATAGAGGCCAGGGATTGAACCCACATCCTCATGGATACTAGTCAGGTTAATAACCTGCTGAGCCATAGTGGGAACTGGTGAAATCATGTTGTTTCAATATATCTCTGCACTTAATCTGTTTTATTTTTTATATTTTTATGTCTTTATTCTAAAGTAAAATTTCTCCATAATATCTTATTCTTTTGTCTTCTTGCCCAAAGTGAGTACCAAGGTTTTATGAGCTCTAAAAACTAAGTTGAATTATACCTATAGCTGGAGAGAAGATGAGATATGTGCAGTGACATGCCGTCTTGGCTTCTCAGGCTGAAGCACCCTAGGTAATGGTTCTGTTGGTTGTTTCTGAGCTCTTCCTTCCTCATGTTTGCCACTTGCTGATATGAAGCTGCTTTGTTTTCATTCCTGTATTTTGCAAGAGTCCACTGAAAGTGCATTTTGGTGCAGTTCCTACCATTAATTTGATATGTTTACTACTTTGTTTTTCAGGACACTGGCACTTCACATTTTCCCATTTCGGTTTTCAAACAGTTTTACAACCATTCATTAAGAAGTATTTTTTCATCACTTATAGGAGTTACTTTTAAATGGATTCTCATCACATTTAACATAAGAATCCTTAGAGTGGCCTTCAGGGCACTATGTAATCTAGTTCTGGTTAGAATTCCAATCTTATTTCATTTCCAAACTTTTGTCATTCAGTTACAGTCAAGGAGCTATTTTCCTTTCTCTTTCTGAATATGTTCAATATGGCCCATTTCAGAGCATTTTGCATTTGTGAATGTTCCTACCTGTAATGTTCTTTACCTAATCTTTTTTTTTTAATTTTTTAATTTTTTTTTTCTTTTTAGGGCCACACCCTCAGCATATGGAGGTTCCCAGGCTAGGGGTCGAATTGGAGCTATAGCTGCTGACCTATGCCAGAGACACAGCAACATGAGATCCGAGCTGTGTCTGCAACCTGAACCACAGCTCACAGCAACGCTGAATCCTTAACTCAGTAATGGAACCTACACCCTCATGGTTTCTAGTCAGATTCGTTTCCCCTGCGCCACAACAGGAACTCCTTTTGGTCTTGTTTTAAAGGTCACTTCTTTGGCTAGAACAATTTCCAAATTATCTGAAATAGCATACTTTATCACTATTTTCCCAGTTTTATCTTTCTTCATTGTACTTATCATCATCTGACATTCTGAAATACATTAATTTGCTTGTCTTCTGTCTGCTTAAATAAAGGGTAAGGATGAAGGCACAGAATCTGCTGTTCTGTTCATTCACTGGTGTTTTTCTATTCACTTCACTCTGTCCACATCAATTACCTACACTACAAAACTATCAAAGAGCTTAAAATAGATTATCAGAATTTATGAAAGATATGACTCAACAATAGAAGATAAAAGAACTATAGGGGAGTTCCTGTTGTGGCTCAGCAGAAACGAACCTGACTGGCATCCACGAGGACCCAGGTTCAATCTCTGGCCTTGCTCAGTGGGTTAAGGATCTGGCGATGCTGTGATCTGTGGTGTAGGTTGCAGACGCGGCTCGGATCCCGCGTTGCTGTGGCTGTGGCGTAGGCGGGCAGCTACAGCTGTGATTTGACCCCTAGCCTGGGAACCTCCATATGCTGTGGGTGCAGCCCTAAAAAGACAAAAAAAAAAAAAAAAAAAAAAGAACTATAGGGATGCTATAGCAGGCACTAAATAATTTTGCTAAACAAATAAGTACAGGGAGAGAAAGGTTTGATTTGTGCCCAGGATACACCTTATAACAGAATGTTAAACATCCTAGCTATAGGAGTTCCATTGTGGCACAGCAGTTTAAGGATCTGGCATTGTTACTACAGCAACATGGGTCACTGGAGTGGTAAGAAAGAGTTCAATCCCTGGCCCAGGAACTTCCACATGCATGAGTGTGGCAAAAAAAATTCTAGCTTATAAAAAAACTCAAAAAACAGTGTTACATTTTAAAAGTAGTACATACAGGGGCAAACATATACATTAACATCAAAGGCCTTTAAGAGGTCTCATAATTATGTCAAAAATAGAAAAACTGAGAATATATCTATTGTGTAAAAGCCTTAAAATTATTCATTAACTTAAAATATTTAAACTTTCTGCTAACTCAGATAATATTTTGTATAGATTTGATTTCCAGGCTTCTAGTTGGCAAAACCTTTTGAGCTTTTTGGGGGGTACACCTTTACCATTCTTGCTATTACCATTATTATCATTTCCATTTCTAATGCCAGTCCTGCTATGTTATTAATATTAGTGATAATGTTTTACATCTTCAATTATATAAATGTTATACAAGAAAAAATTCATTTTTTATTATTTATTTTCTATCATTTATTCTGATAATTTTAGTATTCATGACATATTCATGGGAATAAGCATAGTATAACATGAAGACTAAGTTAGTGGGAAAACAACAAATATTTTGCAATCAGACTTACTTGTTTTATAATATGGTGACAAGTCTTTGTGACTTTTCAAGATTCTGTCAAAGAGCATTTTCTAAAACTGTAATTTAGAATATAGCGTACAGCTCCAAGATTGTGATCAATACTGTCCTAATGGCACTTAGTTTCTTCAGTTAGAAAAAAAGAAAGGAAAAATGATGAAAAGGTGAACATAATGAAAAATAGTACAATTTTGCAATAATGCAAAAGTTGGAACCAAGTATGCCATGAGGCTGGTAGGTTTGCCTTCACAGAAGAGATAACACATAACAGCTTTCTGTTTTCAATCTCAACAAATTGGCTTAAATAATAAGCATTTATTAAGCATCCACCCTGTTCTGGGTACCTTGCGCATACACACAGTAAACCAAAGAGACAGTGAAGAAGCATTCTTTAGTCCCTCTATATGCTCATTCCTTAGACTCAATAAATGATTAAATCCCTGCCACATGTGTGCGATACACAATTCAGTAGCATTTGGTTGGGTGTCTCTAATTTAGATTTCCCTTATCTCTAGACCAGGGTGGACTAATAGCAACTGGCCTTTGTGTATCTAAGACAAAGGTACCTTGTAGCCATATCTATATTACTTTTTTGTTTACCTTAGAACTGGAACAAAATATGGAACCCTTCTTTCTAGGTTCCCACTCCATTGACATTTACTAAACTCTCTTTAATTCTATGCAATGAATAATACACTTCCTCATTTAATAGGGTAATGATTTCCTTATTTATTACAATACTAATGAAAATACTTGCTAATGCAGTGTTCCTCAAATGTGAACTTGCACCCAAATCCCTGGGAGGGCTTGATCAACCACAAAGTGTTGGGCCCTCACATCAGAGTGTCTGTTTCAGTACATCTGGGTAGAATAACTCTCTCCTCTATATTCCCCAAATACTACAAATAAAATGAGAAACAGTACTTAAAGCTTTTGAAGTAAAGGAAGTCTTGATTAGTTTAGATATAAATTAGCTGCAGTTATTTAATTGTATATTTGATAGTTTTTATTCTCTTTATTCCCAATGTCTGCACCTTTAGAAGAAACGTTTGTTTTCTGGCATTTTGAAACCAACCTTCTTTAGTTTCCTTTTTATGAATATTTGTCATTTCAGATTATACTGTCTGGTAAGGAGGAGAGGTTTCATAGACTGACTTTTTTTAGGAAAGGTTTATAGCATTTCCATCTTGCTATAGTTTTTCACTTTGCCTATGTTACTATTTTAAATGCCTGTTTTCAGTTTAAAATAGTATTATCCAAAAGTTAGATATAAGAGTTTACAAAAGATTATAATGTGTAATGCTGCCAGGTGCAGTAAGTACAACCAGTCTGAATCAAAATACAGTACTTATAGAGTCCAAGGTTAATTATCACCAGCTGCTTTCATTTACCTTTTAAAATAAATAAATCTCTTATTGGTGAACATATAATATCTTTATTTATACTGTTACTTTATGTTTTTAAAGTAATATGAAAGATGTACACTGGGAAGTGGTGCAGGGATTAATTGCAAAATGTGTAAAAATGCTGAAGCAAAACGGAATCTGGTTATAAATGACTCCCAGTACTAAATGCCCTGATACTCATCAACAGCTGATATTGTTTATTTAGTACCTGTGATATGCAGTACATTTTAAGAAGCTTTTAAAGCTTACTTTGGCTTATAAATTTGGGATTTTTATAAATTTGATTATTGTAAATGGCTATCAAATGTCACTCTCTACTACAGTTACAGTATTTCTAGACTGAATTTATTTAGAAGGATATTGAAAAAAATTGATTTCTGATGAATACTTATAAAATAGCTTGTAAAAATTCCTTAACAGACACGACTGACCTCCTTCAAGATGGGAAATATTTCTCAGTGTTTGGTTCATAAGGTTCATAAAGTTTAGAAAACAGTACAGTTAAAACAAATGAATGACAAGACACTGCCTTAAATGCTCAATATTTTTTAAAATCTTAAGTACAAAACATTTTAAATATTTGAGCAAATTATTCTTTGGCTCTTCCTTTTGATATTGTTTTACCTTTGTATTTATTAATAGATAATAAGATAACGAAATCAGCAAACCATCTTCAAATATTGAAATTTAGTTCTCATAAAGGCAACAAAAGCAAAAATAAACAAGTGGAATTATATAAAACTATAAAGCTTCTGCTGGAGTTCCCATCGTGGCACAGCGATTAACGAATCCGACTAGGAACCATGAGGTTGTAGGTTCAATCCCCGGCATCGCTCACTGGGTAAACGATCTGGCCTTGCCGTGAGCTGTGGTGTAGGTTGCAGACACAGCTTGGATCTGGTGTTGCTGTGGCTCTGGCATAGGCCGGTAGCAACAGCTCTGATTAGACCCCTAGCCTGGGAACCTCCCTCCATATGCTGCAGATGTGGCCCTAAAAAAGCAAAAAAAAAAAACAAAAAAAACTATAAAGCTCTGCACTGCAAAGGAAACCACCAACAAAATGAAATAGCAGCCTACTGAATGGGAGAAAATATATGTAAATCACATATCTAATAAGGGGTTAGTATCCAAAATATACAAGAAACTCATGCAACACAACAGCAAAAAAAAAAAAAAAAAGGCAAAACATAACAAAAACCAAAAACAAACAGTCCAATTAAAAAATAGACAGAGAATCGGAGTTCCCGTTGTGGTTCAGTGGTTAATGAATCCGACTAGGAACCATGAGGTTCCCGGTTCGATCCCTGGCATCGCTAAGTGGGTTAAGGATCCGGCATTGCCGTGAGCTGTGGTGTAGGTTGCAGACGCGGCTCAGATCCCGTGTTGCTGTGGCTGTGGGGTAGGCCGGCGGCTACAGCTCCTGCTAGACCCCTAGCCGGGGAACCTCCATATGCCACGGGTGCAGCCCTAGAAAAGGCAAAAAGACAAAAATAAATAAATAAAAAAAAATAGGCAGAGAATCTGAATAGACTTTTTTTCAAAGAAGATATGCAAGCGGACAACATACACATGAAAAGATGTTCAATGTCACTAATCATCAGAGAAATACAAATTAAAAAACCACGGTGAGATATTACCTCAAACATGTCAGAATGGCTATTACCAAAAAAGACAAGAAATATCAACTGTTGATGATGATGTGCAGAAAAGGGAATGCTCCTGCACTGCTAGTGGGTATATAAATTTGTGCTGTCAAATTTATAAATTGCTGTATGGAATTTCCTCAAAAAATTAACAGTAGCAATATTTATCTAGTAATATTTATCTGAAGAAAATGAAAACAGTAACTCAAAAAGATATATGCACCCTCATGTTCACAGCAGCATTATTATGATAGCCAAGACATGGAGGAAACTTAGTGTTCACTGATGGATGAATGAATAAAGAAGAATGGAATATTATTCAGTCCTAAAAAGAAGGAAACCTTGTAGTTTGCTACAACAATGAAACTTTAGGGCATTATGATAAGTGAAATAAAAGAAACACAAGTACTGTATTATGTCACTTACATGTGGAATCTAAGAAAAACAAAACAGAACAAAAAAACAACCCCCCTCCAAAAAAAAAAAACAAACTCATAGATAGAGGAGACAGATAGTTGGCTGCCAGAACCAGCAGGGAGGAGAGGGGGAGGGAGGCTGGGAGTACAATGGATGAAAGGGGTTAAGAAGCATAAACTGCCATTAATGAAATAAATAAGTCATGCGGATGTATAGCATTATGACTATTGTTAATAACACTTTTATTGTATATTTGAAAATTGCTAAAAGAGCACATCTAAAAAGTTCTCATCACAATGAAAAAAATCGTAACCATGTATAGTGATGGGTGTTAACTAGGCTTATTGTGGTGATTGTTTAAAAGTACATTAAAATTGGCATATGCAAACTATTGTATATGGAATGGATACGCAACAGGGTTCTGCTGATATATAGCACAGGAAACTCTACTCAATATGCTGTGATTACCTATATGGGAAGAGAATCTGAAAAAGAATGGATGTGTGTATATGTACAACTGAATCACTCTGTTGCACAGCAGAAATTATTATAACATTGTAAATCAACTATACTTCAATAAATCTTAAAAATTTAAAAACATATATGGATATCAAGTCATTATGTTTTACTCCTGAAACTAACATATGTCAGTTATACCTCAATAATTGAAAAAAAATTAAAGACATGAAATTACCTAGTAAAACATTTGTTCTTTATAGTTTTATCAAGTATTTATAAATTATTTCAAAAACTTATAACAGTTTTTACTCCTGGGAAAAAAAATGCATGAGGTGATACATTAACCCATATTCTCATAAGCAGTTCTTTAATCCATTCAAATATATATTTAGTGAGCATTTTCCATAGTCTAGATATTACGCTAAACCCTGAGAATTAAATAGTAGAGATATATTAGTTATGGTATATAAATATAAAGTTACTACTTCAATCATAGTGCAATGTAAATATTCAGGAGCCCACTGAGGTAAAAATTAGGAAGAATAGACCCAATCAGGAAAGATAGTTAAGGTATTCTTGAAATGATATATTGTGTATATTTTTCAGTTGTTAATCAGTTGAGCAAAACAATATTTCATTTTATTAATTCTTAGTTTCTTGGCAATAAAAGGTTAACATCTTTTAATAATCTTAATAACATCTTTTAATAATAAGGTTAACATATTTTAATAAATTTTTAAGCCACTTCCATTTCCCACTGTGAATGATCTGTTAATATATCTGGCCCATTATATCATTATAATGAGCTGTATAATATTTTAATACTTTTTATTATTATAAGATATACCGCATATTAATTAATTTTTGTAAGTTGCAAGCTTTATCCTTGTTAGCTTTGGATTGTTTAACTTTATTTATGGCAGTTGTTAAAAAGATTAAGATTTTGTAAAGTAAAATATATACTTCTAAGTCACCTTACAAATTTAAAATATTTGCTTTATCTTCTAATGTATTTTATTTTTATGTTTTACTTTTTGTGGTTAAAACAGAGCTAAATATATTTTTTGCCATATATATATACATATATATATATACACACACATATATATATATATAATTGACCCAAAAATGGATTAAATAATTTATTATTTTACCACAGAATTCAACTTCTGCCTTTTTTAAAAATAGAAAGTTAACCTCCCAGCATATTTTGGAGCATCTGAGCTCCAATTATATTCCTCATCGGAAAAAAATATCTTCAGCCACTTCTCTTCTGAGTTTTTAGAGATGAATTCTGTAGTAAGCAGAATATCTGGCAGTGGCCACAAGACTCTAGCCCCTAATCCCTGGAACATGTGAATGTCCTGGGATCTAACTTGTTGTGATTATGTTATGTGATATTCCATAACTGACCTTAAAAAAACTATGGACCTAATTTAATTACATTACTCTTTTAAATCAGAGAACAATCTCCGACTAGTAGCAGAAGAGGAAGGTACAAAGGGAAGAGAAAAAAGGAAGTTATATCCCCTCCCCCGGGTCTCCTTTATTTTTTTTTTCATTTTTTTCATTTTTCATTGTAGTTGATTTATAATGTTCTGTCAATTTCTGCCTCACAGCAGAGTGACACGGTTATACACACATATATATATATATATATATATATATATATATATATATATATTCTTTTTTTCATAATATCTTCCATCATGTTCCATCACATTTTTTAAAGCAAGGACTCCAAGTACCATTGCTGGTTTGAAGATAGGGTTGGCCATGTGAGAAGTAATACAACTGGCCTCCAGGAGCAGAGAGCATCCTCAGGTCAACAGCCAGCAGGGAAATAGGGCTTGAGTTTTATGATAACATGGAAGGGATTTTGGCCAACAATCTGAATAAGCTTGTAAGTGGATTGTTCCACAAAGTTTCCAGCACTGTGAAATGATTAGCACAAAACCTAGATGGGCTGGTCAGACTTCTGACCCACGGAATAGTAGAGAATAAGTAGGTTTGTTTAATGTCACTTACGTGTGGTACATTGTTAAACAGACAATTAAATAAACTAATAGGAAGTTTCTATTTCCATATTTTGTACTTTTATTAGTGCCTATCCAATTATCCATTTTTTGGCTACTTTTGATAAACATTCTAAGATTATGTTAAGATTTAATATATATAGGCCACTGTCAACATATTGTTTTCCATTCTCCCATGTAAGTTAAGTATTACTCTCCTTAATCCCACTGGTCAACCCTTTAACCATAGGGAGAAAGTTATTAAAGACATTAGTATCTACTATTTTTTCCTATTTCTTTCCTTCCTTATTTCTCTGCTCTCCTATATTAGGATGTAAACATTTACTTTTTATTTTGCAGCCCTAATTAGGTCTTCAATTTTGTACTGTAGATTATAAAATTTGAAAATCAATAAAGAATATTGTTAATTTCCTTGTATGATATACTTACTGCAGAGCCAAGTATTGTGTTTGTAGCATAATTCTTTTTTTGAAGATCCAAGTCATAATTGCTGGGTTACTAAAAGGAGAATATTCCTAACTTTAAATATGAACTTACAGTCACCAGGTGCCTTAAGTGCATTTTTTTCATATCTCAAATTTCTCCCTATTCTATATGTTCTATTCATTCTCCTTACTTATGAAAAACATACTCCCTTCCACTCTTTGTCTGCCTGGATTAATCTGAAGTGCCTGTTCTCTAAGTATAATTATTTCTGGTTACAGACCATCCCTTAGCTACAGAGATAGCCACCTCTTTCTTGGATATAATATTTTCATTTTTAAGAAGTTTTTGTTTTACTGGTATACATATTTAACAATTTTAGATAAATGTTCTGATGCTTTACATGTTAAAAATGTCTTTATCTTGCCCAAAGATTAAAATGCAGATTGGCTCGGTAATGAATATTTTATTTTGAAAATTATTTTCTCAAATATCATTTTCTGTCCATTGGATGAAGTACAAAATCTGAAAAGCCTTTAGTCACAAAGTAATTAAAGTTGCATAAAATATAAAGTTGTATTACCAGACTAGAAGAGAAGAGAATATCAAAGGAACTGAAGCAGTGATCTGGCTTGTAAGAGAAATTTCTCCAATGGCAAATCCAGTGCTGATTATGAGGCTCAGTGTGTTTCTGGATGTTGAAAGAGGCTGTTGTGAGCACTAGTTTATTGGTGCTCCCTGGCTCCAAGTATAAGCACATTAAAATATTCTCAGAATGATAATTCTCCCACTGAGGCTTGAGTTACTTCTACATATTAAGATTAAACAAACATGAGTTCACAATAAAAGATGATAAAACACAAAAACAAAGAATCCACCACTGCTAACAGCCAAGTGAAAAAAAAAAAAAAAGACTTATACCTCTTTAAGAAAATCAGATATTGGAGTTTCTCTCATGGCTCAGCGGTAACAAACCCAACTAGGATCCATGGGACACAGGGTCGATCCCTGGCCTCACTCAGTGGGCTAAGGATCCGGCATTGCCATGAGCTGTGGTGTAGGTTGCAGATGTGGCTCGGATTCCATGTTGCTGTGGCTGTGGCCTGAGCCTGTAGCTAAAGCTCCAATTTGACCCCAAGCCTGGCAACTTCCATATGCCACAGGTACAGCCCTAAAAAGACAAAAAAAAAGGAAGGAAGGAAGAAAGAGAGAGAGAGAGAAAGAAAATCAGATATTTTAATTTATCAGATAGAGATTACAGAGATTACATAACTATGTATCAGATGTTTAATAAATAAAAGATGTAATCACAAAATAGGTCAAAGAACTATAGACTATCAAAAATAATTTAAAGGAAAATAACTTAAGAAATATAAACAAATTACTGAAATTTAAAAACTAAGAGAGTTCAGCATCTAGTCAGTATATATAAAGATACAAAAGATATTCACAGATGAGAAAACTTAGAGGAAATAAAATAGTGTTTATTTTTATATTCCATTTTATCTACTCATGAATTTTCTGATAAAAATAAATGTACATTTCTCCAGTATAAAAAGATCTGTGATAAATAGCCAGACCTAGTTGAATATGGGTTCCATGTTCGTCAGCAAGAAACTGTATCTTGAAGATGGCAAAGCAATAACAACAGGTGACTTCTGTCTCATATACAAAGATGGCAATCTTGTGTCCACAATCTAGTAGCAAGGAGGAGGAAAGAATGAAGGACTCTTCCAAGATCCTTCTACTAATGGCAAAAAATGTTGAGAAATACAGTTTTTATACTACAAAGGCATTGAGGCAATTCAACAGCAGAAAGAAAATCTTTCTCACAAATGTACAAAGTGGCCAGGGTGGTAAAAGTGGTAACTGTACATGGGCTCTACAACTTGAATTTCCCCTTAAAAAGGCTGATTTGATTTTGAAACCTACTTACTGCTTAACCTATAAAAGCAGAGGTCAACATTGAGTGTCTCTTCATTGGCCCCCATATGAGAATATTTCCAGGGAAATCTAGCTGGTAGGTTGATGACATTAAACCCCTTCCATCATTGAGATGTCAGTGATACTTCCTCACAGGGATAGATATATTCCATGTATGAATATGCCTTTCCTGACTGAAGCACCTCTACAGTGGCTCTATCATGGATTTTCAGAATGCCTTAAATAAATAAATAATCATGGTAATTTATACAACATTTCCCCATGACATGCAAGGCTCATACACATGGAATTAAAAAGTGTTACCATGTACCCCATTAAAAAGAAACAGCTGGATTGATACAACTCAGTTACACCTCTACTTTGACAGTAAAACTGCAATGTTAGGATCCTTTCTAGAAAAACAAAGTATATACCTCAGGTCTGTACCGGATATTTGGAGTCAATTCCTATATATTCAGGACACACAGATCCAATAACCACATGGAGGTTACACACTAAAGAAACCACTAAAAGAGTTTTTAATTCTTAAACAATCACTGCAAGTCATCCTTGGGTGTTTAGGATTCTTCATGTTGTTTGTTCAGCAGTCATGAAAGGGAGTTTACACTAGAGAGCAGAATAATTAGCCTTGCTTCTCAAAGGTTATCAACGGGGACAAGGATGGTTCAGCATGGAGCTCTGGGGATTTACAGCACATCTCTAATATCCTCTTGTCTAATGATATTGATCATTATTAAACTTCAGCAATCTAATATAGATCCAGAAAACACTCAGATCCAGCAGGAACAAAGTTTTGGTTAAGAATCCCAAGCTTCCTTTTGAAGACATGTGAAAATTCACTCTAAAGAAAATATATAAAGTAAGGGATGAGGGAATGTCTGCAAGGCTTTTTCAGATCTCTGACAACATGTGAGATGTCACTGTGGAAACACTCCATGGATGTAAGAAATTGTAGCTCATCTTTCTGAAGACTTTTGAGAACTCCACAATGGATAGAAACTCTGTGCATGTAAATCATGTGGCAATGCCTTCATAAGCATCACTTATTGGGGACAAGAAAATTCAAACCAAAATCAAAGATTTAGTGCTTCATCCTTAAAGCAGACTACTGGGGGCCCACTGATTTCCAGTTTTAACTTTTTAATTTTATGTTATGAATATTTAAGATGATGAATTTCCTCTTAATACCTTTTCAGCTCTAGCCACATATGTTTTATGATGAGGTGCTTTTATTTTGGTTCAGATGTAAATGTTATTTCCAATACAGAGGTTTTTTTTTTTTTTTTACACATATACACACAAAGAATCCCAAGCAGACAGAATGCTGGACCAAGTAAGGGGATAATGGAATCCCCTTGAAAAAGGAAGCTATGGCTATCGACCTCAGACCTATGACTAGCTACCTACATAAGTGAAAATAACAGAAGCTATGCTTTATCATTTCTATATTCTTCATTTTCATCCCAAAATCTTACATGAAAAACACCAGAAGTGACTCGTATTTTAGGTTCCAAGTAGCAGTATGGCAAATGCATGATGCACCATTTATAATGTTGTAACTGATGGGTCCTTATGTTTTACCCATTTGGATGACACAGCTTCTATTCCAGACAAAAAAAATTATTGGATATTGAGTGGGCAACTGCAATATATCAGTAGACTTCTTTCATTCTTCCTCCATATTCATGTTCTACCAGTATCTACCTCATTGTGGAGGCTGAGAGACCAACTTTTATGAACAGTTTTACAAATAACCTTGCCCCTTATCTTCTAGCTGAGTCTGGCCAGTGGGAAATACAGGCAGCATATCAGACAGCTGGAGAAGATAGAGATACCCATTCATTTAAAGTGGACACATTTATTTCCTATGCTTTAGCCAGAATCAGATAGTACTTGTTAGAACAAAGACTATGGGGGATGCCCCCAGTGTCTGTGATTCAGTATATGTGGGGTAGGACCTGAAATATACATTTCCAACAAGTTCACCTGGTTGGGGATGGAGATTCTGAGAACCACTGTCTCCTATATCATAAATGTTTATGTTTTGTGAATTTTCTCAAGTTGGGAGGTTCGTTTGGGTGTTTTACTGTCCTAACATAGGCGAGGTTTCCTTTGCATATCTGTAATTGAAAGGGCTTTATAATTCACATGGAGGCTTTTTAAAATTTTTTCTCATAAGGCGAGTTGTGCTATGAGTTTGGAGTCAAAAGGGAAGCAAAGGACTTTAATTCTAGTCCCTTCTGGCTACTTCATTTGGTATCTGCAAAATTTTGCAGACTGTTGAACCTCTATGTTATCTGTTAAACAGTGATAGCAAAATTTATTTTGTATGGTTTCTGTGAAGACAAAATGAGATCATACGTTTAAACAGCTTACCTGATTGCTTAGTGTAGTAAATGCCCAAAAAAGTTTGCTCTTGTTATTGCTGTTGATATGTATTTTCTTATACCACAGTTTACTCAATTGTACAATGTAGATAGCAAAGAGGTACTTGTGAAGTTGAAATAACATAAATACCGTTTGAGGTAAGGTTTAAGAAGTATTACGTAAAATAAGAATTAAATAAATGTACTATCCATCTGTCTTCCATGAAGGCTCCCAAAGAAAATAATTATCTTTCTTTAATATAGAACTGCCTAAACATGACTGCTAAATTTTTTTCTTTTTTTCCTCCTTATTCCTAGAATATGGTCAACTCAGCCGAAACAGAAAGAACCTCCTTGGGGAAGAGGAATGAGGTTTGTTTAGGGGAGTTTAGAAATAGCTGTTACAGTCCCATCTTTCTCATAATTTTTTATACACGGTCAAGAATCATTAACTTTTTCTAAACTGGCTTCTAATCCTGTGATCCAAAAGATTGCTTGATTGCTACTGTTCTTCTACAATGAAGATGGCAACTTTGGGGTTCTATACCTTCGTCCAGAAGCTAACGTCTGAATATTTTGCAAGGCTAACATAAAGAAACCACTTTTCTTTCCCCTCTATGAGTATTTCAACATCCCTGAGATAGCTCATACATGACTTTCAACTGTGTTTGGCTGTTAACTCCTTAATTAGTAATGGGTTTCAATTATCTGGAAAGAAATATAATGAGAGATTGTGGATTTAGTGCCTAAGAAAAATTCAGAATGCTGCAGTTTAGCTTTTCTTTTCATGTATAAAGGTTTGTAAAGATTTTGCATAACTTATTCAGTCCATTAGCCTCTTTCTCAGCCTTAGTCTTCTAGTAGTATTTTAATTTGGGGGATTTAGAGTCAAATCATTAGGAGCTGAGAAAATAAACAGTATTTTAACATTAGATGGGGAAAGTGAAAAGAAAAACAAGATTAATTACTGATATAATCCAGGTACAAAAATAAAACTGACACGAATTGGGGAAATTGTCACAATGTTGTGAGCTAGAAAACACCAGACTTCATCTTGATATTGTAATAAACAGTAACATGATTTCTATTATTTTTTAACTTCTCTGAACATTCACTTTCTATTCTATTTTCTAATCTGGTAAAAGAAGGTTGGGCAGGATGATACAAGATGTCCCTTTTAGGTCTGAAATTATTTTAATAGTATTCTTTTCACATAGATATTGCTATGTTCATGGCACTAGCCAGATACTAGGAATTTGAAGATGATTATAATATTCCTGCTCCAAAAAAAAAAAAAAAAGATGTACAAGCTGATGGGAAAGGCAATATGCAAAAGAAAGTAATATGGCATGGAAATCACCATGTAAAATATACACAGTACAATACAGAAAGAAGAGATAACAGATTAGGAAAGACTCAGGAATAGGTTCACATACAAGGTAAAACAAAACCCCCTATTGAATGGAAAAGGAGGGAAAACCTTTCAAGCAGAGGAAGCAGCAAATCCTAGTCCATGGAGCTGGGAAGAAATATGAGGTACCTGAAATATCAGGCTCCTTGGCAGGTGCTCAATAAAAATTTATGTAATAAATTTTGGAAAATGTAGACAGTGTGACAGTGGCAAGTACTGAGTCTACATAAATGAAGGTATAGGCCTGATTATGAAATTCCACTTTCACCAGGTTACATTTTTTTATGGCCACACCCACAGCATATGGAAATTCCCAGGCCAGGGACTGAATCCAAGCCACAGTTGCAACCTATGCCTTAGCTTTGGCAACTCAGGATCCTTTAACTCACTGTGCAAGCTGGGGACTGAACCTGTGCCAGATATATATATATATTTTAGGGCCATACCCATGGCATATGAAAGTTCCCTGGCTAGGGGTCTAATCAAAGCTATAGATGCCATCCTACACCACAGCCACAGCAACGCCAGATCCGAGCCACGTCTGCGACCTACACCATGGCTCTAGGCAATGCCATATCCTTAAGTCACTGAGTGAGCCCAGGCTTTGAAATGCAGTCTCATGGATACTAGCTGGGTTCGTGCGAACCCCCACACAGTGAGATTCTCAACCCACTGCACCACAGCAGAAACTCCCAAGATACATATTTTGAACTTTGTCTTATGGACAGTAAATGGGAATAATCAGATAAGTGAATGTGATTGTATTTAGTCTTCTGAAGTTCCAGCTGGCAGTTAACTGAGGTCTGTTTTGGGGTGAAGTAATATCAGATCTGGTAGGAGAATATGGCCGACTTTTTCAAGCAAAAGTTAAGGGTGAATTTTTTAGGATTAGGTATGGGTTTAGTAACAAAAATACACAAAAGAAGCATACTGATCAAAAGAGATAGATATTTTCCTCTCGTATTCAACAAATCCTAAGGTTGTTGGTTGAGGATCAGAATGGCCCTTCATATTTTCAAGGCCACAGGCTTTGTCCTTTTTGTTGTTCTAATTTGTCCAAATGTCATTCCCAAAGTCACTCATGTGCCATATAGTCAGTTGTAGCTATTGTTATTTGGTCATATTTTAACCAGCAAAAAAAAAGAAAAAGAAGGAAAGTAGCACTCTCCCATTAAAGATTCTTTCCTACACTGTCTTTCCTAGGAGTCAGAAGTTCATCACATGGCTACTAGAACCTACAAAATCTATAAAGATTTTCTTCTGAAGGCTGTCCACCTAATGTTGAAGATTTTCATTTCATGGAGGGTAACAGGATTCACTTGTCATAAGATCTGAACTAAGAAAAGATGTTGGTGGAAGCAGATAATTTTGAATAAATGATCAATAAGACTTGGTGGCTTGAACGTGAAATGTGAGTGTATGGAGTTAAGGAGAAGCGAGTTTATGATGCCATCTGGCCTGACTGTGTGGTGAGAGGGACCGACTGAGCTGAGCTTAGAATGAAGAGTAGGATGGGAGGGATCTGGTTTTATACCTTGTATAAAAATTTATAATGTAAAGTTGCCATGGAGCCATCCAATAAAACAAGAAAGCAAAAGAAACTGAAATGGAGATTAGAAAAAAGATAAGCAAGTAGGCAGGGTGTTTGTTCAAGGTGAAAGGTTCAGAAGAAAGTTTTGATTACTCCCACTCAGTACAACAGAATATGCTATGAGAGCTAATTTATGTGTCTTGGCATTATTCCCCAACCTTCTCCCACCCACACAGATCCAGTGCAGCCCAGTCATTCCATGACACATTTGGAGTTTTACTCATTGTGGTTGCTACAAAGACCATGGTCATTTTTGGCATCTTTTAATTTCTTCTGATATCATCCCTGAAAAATTTTATGTCTCATATTAAAATATAGATTCATTATTCCCATATTCTACGTATTACTTTTGTTTAGTGGAACAATTTTTTTTAACAAAAATCCCTGCTTAAAAGAGCTAGCATCTTTATTGAAATTTATTTACAAATTAACTAATTTGGCTCCCGTCATAGTTCTTTATATATTGCAAATACAACGTTTTGTTTAATTGCCCTGATTTTTTTAGAACCCTGCTACATTAAAATAAGTAGTGTTTAAGTGCACAAATTAGAGAAGCTATTATAGGAGCTTATTTACATCAGATCTTTACAATTATGCTTCTGATTCCATATTTATTTTTTAACCCACTTTTGAAGTGATAAGTATAAGGACTAACAATTTGGTCCTTCAACTCAGAAAAAAATCAAGACAGCAAATGAGCTTTGGTATGCAGAATCTAATATCCTTTATTACATATTGAATCTAATATCCTTTATTACCTTGAATTCCAGTGATGGCATTAATGTGTTGTGTTCTGGTAAATTTACATGGCATCTAGCATTTTTAAATTTAGAGGTATAGGAGGTAAGGGAAGATAAAGATATTCTTGTTATCTACTACATATATTTTGATTTTGTGTGGTTGCAAACACAAGAAAATTTAGAATGTGTAGGAGGAAGTTTACAGCACAGGGAGATAGAAAGTAACATAAAATACAAACCCTGATTAAATTAAAAGTCATAAAAAGATATTTCAGCAAATAGAAATTGGAAGGAAAATGAGAAATTTCTCTTCAATGAGTACAATCCAGTAGGATCAATTACTAAAACTTCCCAAAGTAAAATAGGGCAACATTGGACAGGTCTGGAAAAAATTTGACACATTATCCAGAGTTGTTCTGCACATGACTATGGTTCTCAAACAGTAGTGAGCATCAGGATCACCCCAGAAAGGGCTTGATAATATTTGGGTTGCTGTGGCATACAACCAGAATGCCTAACTCAGGAAGTCTGAAATAGCACGTGGGAATTTGTATGTCTAAGTTCCCAGGTGATGCTGATACTGCTGGTCTAATAACCACACTGAATATCATTGCCCTAACATGAGCCAGACATAAGAAAGGACAAAAATCTAAATAACTGCCCTCAAAAAGGGCTACTCTGATTTGCTTCTATGACTGCCAACACAAGGTAACATATCATATTTGACACTGTGTTAACCTTCCTATTAAATTACATAATGAAAAATCTTCCAATAAATTTTCAACTTTTCTGAGAGGGCTTTGGAAGATGTTTCTTTTGAACTTGGATGATATAATTCACACAGTCTATTCGGTGATTAGGGTAAAATAAAATTAACATTATTTTCACTAAATACTATGCAGGATTTGAAAAAATCTTTTTTTTTTTTTTTGCCTTTTGTCATTTTTATGGCCGCACCTGCGGCATGTGGAGGTTCCCAGGCTAGGGGTCTTATCGGAGCTGTAGCCACTGGCCTACACCGCAGCCACAGCAACGCAGGATCCGAGCCGCGTCTGCGACCTACACCACAGCTCACGGCAACGCCGGATCATTAACCCACTGAGCAAGGCCAGGGACCGAACCCGCAACCTCATGGTTCCTAGTCGGATTCGTTAACCACTGCACCACGACGGGAACTCCCTGAAAAAATCTTAAGGATTAATTTTTTCAATTAAGTTAATTCTTGATTTTTACAGAAAGATTTAATTTACTTTATTAGATGAATTTAGGAAAAAAATGATTTTTTGGCTAAAAACTTAATGCTTCAGGGCAAATGTATCCTTTCTGGCTCTGATAATCATGGTTTTCACTCTTTATTACGAAAAAGTTGTTCATAGTATGAGAACTAGAATTGGAAGGGAATTAGAAAAGGTCTTGTATTTCAGAGAAAGGAGATGGGTCTAAATAAGCCTGAAACATCACACGACCACCTGCCATGCACATTACATTGCATTCTGGAACAACGCTTTGTGAAGAGTATTTAAGCTTTCAAGAAGGATGGAGATAAGTGAATACTCTAATTTTCTCTCAACCCTAATTCCTAATACCATGAAAATAAATCAAAGATAACCTATGCTGATACTAGGGAAAGCCTGCATTTACAAACTTCAAAGTATACAAGCTGCCATAATATAATTTAAACCAACTTAGAAGAGTACTCAAGATAATGACATTAAATTTGTCATTGGTTACGTAGTGATTTGTGCATACTGAATTATAAAATATGAAAGTGTCCAGTTAGAGTAGTTTATGTAAACGGTCCTTTATAAAACTAGGGTAAAAAAATAACGAGTTTAATATCAAGGCCTGGAGTTGCATTCAGATCATATATTAAGGAGAGGAACTCAACTTGGAATCCAGTATCTTAATCTGCTAAGCCTAGAAATGTTGGAGAAGACATTTTCACTCACCCAAACAAGCTGCATAAAGAGCATCTGTTACAGTACACCATTTTTATAAGCTCTGGGGCTAAAGTAGAGAGCAAAAACTTCAGGCACAGTCCTCAGAGAATTTATATCCTAATGAGTTCTGAGGGAGGTGTTGGGGGAAGATATGTATGAAAATAAAAAGGATATCACAGGCATATCTACCAAAAAAATAGGCAGTTATGTATAAAGTTATATTCTAGATAGAGTACCACTGATATGCCATCTCTGGCAAGACCTGAACCATAAAAAGAGAGCAGTGCAAAGAGAGAAGGAAAGCATTCCATCTAGAGGAAGAGCTCATGCAATAACATTAAGGTCTGAGGGGTTTTTTGGTTTGTTTTTTTGTTTTTGTTTTTGTTTTTTGTCTTTTTGCCTTTTCTAGGACCACACCCACAGCATATGGAGGTTCCCAGGCTAGGGGTCTAATCAGAGCTATAGCCGCAGGCCTACACCACAGCCACAAAAACGTGGGATCCGAGCCGCGTCTGCAACCTACACCACAGCTCACGGCAAGGCCGGATCCTTAACCCACTGATTAAGGCCAGGGATTGGACCCGCAATCTCACGGTTCCTAGTCAGATTCATTAACCACTGAGCCACGACAGGAACCCCAGGTCTGAAGTTTTGATATCATGAAGAAGTCTAGCAAGTTTGGACCGTAACGAACAGTGTAACGTGGGAGATGTTGTCGGGGTGAATTACAAGCACCAAATCACATAGAGCGTTATGGCCAAGAAAAGGCTTTAGAGTCACTGGAAATAAAATGACAACTTTAGATTTTTCTTTAAATAGATGAATGGTAAGATTTAAGTTGCTGAAAAATAATTCTGTCCACTATAAAAGGTAGAAAAAAAGAATCATTTAGCCAGGAGAATAGGCTGATTTTATAATTTACAAGGCATAATTATCATGATATAGAAGAAAAAAGAAATGAGTACAGAGTTTAAAAATGAAGAATATTTTGAATTAAAATAGTATTCAGTGAAAAAATAGTATTCACTTATTTCAATAAGCCAAAATTCAATTTGGATAACATGTTTAGTAATTATGCTTACCACAAATACCTCCTTCAACTCTGGAAGCTGAACTTAGTTATAGATTGTTAAGAGTGTTCTGACCTTGTACAAATAATTATTATGATGACTGATCTCTTTATAAGCAGTGGTCAGTCCAATGTAACACCACTATACAGATGTTGACATATTTTTTTATATTTTCACAACTGATAAAGACACCCTGCATAGTAGGTACAACAAACATTGACCACTAGCAACATTTTTCCAGAATGTGGAATTAATTATTTAAGAATTCACTAGCTGATTAATCAATAAGCCATTCTCAGCTTAAAATAATCTGTAACATTTAATGATCCTTAACCATATTTCACTGAGATCCCAGACTGAAATAAAGACTTCTATTATGAAGTTGATTTAGGCCTTGTCTATTCTAAACTCTCCAATGAAAAATGATGATTATACACAGTGTTCTCCCAGTGTATGTTAAAACTGGGGATAAAAGTGCTTCCTAAACAAGAATGAGTTATAGGATTTAATTCCAGCTCTGGCAATGATTCATTGGATAACCTTGGGAAAGTTACTTCAACAGTCTCTTGTTGTTTCCTGCTTTTAAGTGGGGATATTAACTATTTGCCACTGAACTCCTAAGTCTGACTTATGGAATAGTAGTTGCTTACTAAGAATTTTAAAATACAACTGCAAACTTTGTGATAAACTAGATATTCTGTATAAATACACGTAAGTAAATTGAAATATTAGCGAAAAATTTTAATAAGATTTTATGTTCCAGTATTAAATTAGTTGCAGGATAGCAAGATAACCTCAAAGACATCATTTTCAAATCAAATAAAGAGGCTCACAAGAAAAGTAAGTTTATATCACAGCATTTGCTATTGAGAATGAACGACCACTAGAATATAAGAGTCATGATAGAGACCTCATCTGTCTTGTTCAGTGTTTTTGACCCACCACTTGGAACTGAGCCTGGCACTTTGATCATTTAATATTTATTCATTAAGTAAATATTTATTGAATTTCTACCATGTACCTCTGACCTCAAACACTTTATATGGTAGTGGGGAAGACAGGCTATAACAAATAAATAAGCTATATAATACCAAGTACTGATAAGTGCTCTAAAGAAACATAATGTATAGGATGAGATAGTGTCAAGGGCTGCTATTTTAGCTGCTCTGACCAGGGAAGACTTTTCCAGAGGGGCTACAATTGAATAGTGACTTGAAAAATATGAGTGATGAAGCATAAGAATGTATGGAGGAATGACCTTCAACAAGCGCAAAGGTCCTGAGGTGGGAAAGAACTTAGCATATTGGAGGGATGACAAATTATGTTAGTCATACTTCACAGTGAAAGCTGAATTTTGTCAAAATGCAATGGTAAAATGTTGGAGGGTTCTGAACAAGGGAGTGGCATGATCTGACTTAGGTATTTAAAAGATTCCTCTGACTTCCCTGCTGAGAACAGACTGTAGATGAATAATGATGGAGCAGTAAGACCAGTTAAGACACTGTTACAATGATCCAGACAAAGAGGCCCTGATAGTTCATGTGGTATCGAATAAGGTGGTAAAAAACTTTCAGGTTTGTCATTTAAATTTGACACATGCCTTCAAGTTATAGCTACTAAGATTTACTATGGATTAACTGTGAGAACCTCCAGAGAATGAGAAGTCAGATAGATGCCTAGCTTTAACTCCAAGTAACTAGATGGATGGGCTGCCATTTGGGAAGGACCAGATTAGGGTGGATAAATAAACAAAAGATCAACCATGAAATACTGTGATCAAGAAGCCTTTGAAAAATCCAAGTGGAGATCTGGAATATATGAGTCAGAGGATTTTTGGTGAGATCAGGGCTAGAGATATAAATTTCATAATCACTGTCATATAGCTGGTATTTAAATTGATAGGAGGAGTTTAGAGAAAAAAGAAAACATAAAGAGCAGGAAAATTTAACAAGGAAGACTAAGTGGCCAATATGATGGCAGGAAATCAGCCCAATGATAAAAATGTGCCCAGAAAACACTGCGGGTTGGGATTAGACATAGAAGATTGATTACTTATGTTTTTTTCCAGAAGCTCTTCCTTAATTGGAGTTAAAGACATTAAAAAAAAAAAAGAAAAGTAAAATTCCAAGGATGAAGAAGCGACAGAAGAAACAAGAAAAACAACCAAAATGTTACGATCTGGAAAGCAGAGAAAGGAGGCAACTTAGCATACCACAAAGAGAGATCTAACACACTGGGAAAACTCAAATCCACACCAGCAGTGAAGAAGACCTAAAGTAGGCACCACAGAATTTTCAAAAAAGTTCAGTAATTATAGACAATTGTATGAAAATATGGTGGTTGGAGCAGAACATAGGTAATGAATTAAAAGCCCTTAGTTTCTCAACTGAGCAGGCACAGCACAGTAGTCAAAATTAACAACAAATATATACACCAAATAATCATAATGTTTTAGTACACTGGGGGAAAAAATCATGTGAAGTTTACAAAAATAAGAAAGTGAGAATCAGAAACAATTCAAGGTTCTCAAGAGGTCACTGGATATCAAATTCAGTAGAAGAGGCTTCAGAAAAATCTGAGAATTTCTTGCCTAGGAAGTCCAACCTAGAGTTCAGTTAAACTATCAAATCAGTGGGAATTTTATAGTTAGGTTTTGATCAAGGGAGTAGAACCCCTTGAGTGATATGAAAAAAAGGGATATACTAGAAGAAATGTATCACAGGCAATTTTGGGAGCTGGTAAACAAATTTACAACTATTGCTTCTGTGTCTGATGGTAGGCCTGAAGTTACTGTGGGTCAGCAGGATTGACAGGAACAAAAAGCTGGACCTGAAGCAGAGGAGAATAAGAGAAAAACTTGGAACCCTGACTACCTATCACAGCCTCCAATTTAGATACAGGTAACCTATAAAAGATGCTGCTACCTATCACCTCCTGTCTGCACATGCCCCTGCCCCAGGACCCTGTGAGGCTGGAGGAGATCAGATGAGAGCTGGAGAAGCTGCAGGCCTGACTGCTACTCAGCATGAATAAGGTGAGCCAGGAGAAGGTGACAAGGTGAGTGAACTGGAGTGGCACCTTGCATCTTCCACTGATAAGAGAGAGTGGAATGGCTGCCCTTCATTGTCACTCCCAAATCTTATGCAAATACCTCTTGTGGATAAACATAAGTGGGAATACAAGTGACAGGAATTCTAATATATATTGTTCCAGTTTAAGCAAACTGTTCCAGTTAGACAACACTACAAAGGAAACACTGCAGACATTGTCAGACATTCCAGATCTTCAAAAATCTTTTCCCATGAATCCTATTTCCAGAGACTTATGGAGAGCATACTTCATTCAAATAAAAGTATAAACTGATATTAAAAAGAGTATAGATTTCAAAACAAAAAGGATTCATACATTAGAGAGATGATGAGAATCCACAGGAAGATGGTAGAAGAAAATGTTCAAGGACAACATTATAATCAAAAGTGCCTAGTCCAGATGGAGGCAAAGAGGATTCTAGGAGGGAAGTAATTGTCCAGGAAAACTATATTAGAATTTGCAAACTTTCCAAATTTATTTTAATCAGGTTGAGAGATTTACTAATCTGACATAAATCTTAAGAATGGATTAACAATAAGTATGTAGAAAACTTATCAAATAAGCAAAAAAAAAATATGAGAGAGGACTCCTGAAAAAAAAACAGTTATATAAGAAAGGCAAAGTAACTCAAGTGTGATGAATGTTTTAAATCCAAGACTAATGTTAGTGAATATTAATTGAAGAAAAAAATTATTATTTTGGGAAGATGGTGAAGGCAGAATTGTGGGTATGTGTATGTCATAACAATTATGAAACAGCAAAAGGGCATGTTATTTAGAAACATGGTGGCAAACAGTAGAATAAATACTTAAAAGAACTGAAACCGGTCATCAGGTTGGGGCAGTTAATTGCTGCTTTTTACTAAAAACCTTGTAGAAACTATTGAACTTTAAAATTATATGTATATATAATATTTTGATGAAAATGGAAAAGAGTTTCCAAGTTGATGACTATGAGAGTGGTAGTTTCTATGGGAAGATATGAATCAAAGCCAGAGTTGTTTGCAGGAGACATGAGAAGAAAGCAGAGACATAGGAAATATTCTGGGGAATTTTTAAACAAAGAAGGGCAGAGAAATAGAAGTATTCTGTATTGGGGGGTATATTATTTATTTTTATTTTTTAAATTATTTGGTTTAGAAGGGAATTTTGTAACTTTTCTGTATCTTCATGGGAAAAGTCCTGAAAAGAGGAAAAGAGGGTAAATGCTGGGATAAATTGCTCGGATTCACAAGACAAGACTGAATTGTACTCATGTGGGGTAGAAGTACTGTCCCATCTCCCCCATCTTGGTCTAACTCATCCGTATCTCCTCTTTGAAAGATTACAGTAATCTCAGAATGTATCACCCTAATTCTTCCCCTGTATTCCACAGACTTATCACAACACAACAGCCAGAGGGATCACTGTAAAATGTGATTCAAATCATGTCCATCATCTGTCTTAAATTTCACAATACTTTCTCTTCTTGCCTGGATTAAGTTAAAAAAATCTTACAATTATGTACATGGTTTGGGGGGCTCTAGCTCCAAGTTACATTGCTGATCATTTCTTCTCTCATTCCTATCTAATTAGCTTCTCATTCACCTGACTAGTATGAAAACTTGCATTTGCCAGGTACATCCCTGACTCCCGGCCTTATACAAGCTATTTCCTTATTCTTCACTCTCCTCCTGAATGTCCATATCTCCTTCAAGGCTTTTCCTAGATGTTACCTACTTAGTGAAACTTTGTGGCATTACCTTATTGAAATCTGCTGTTAAAACCACTGTTACCACCTCCATACCCAATTCACTAACCTATAGATACTTATTACAGTTTGAAAGTTGAACCTGACTTCACAGGTTCATTTAAAGTTTGAGGTCGGTATTGCCATCATGGCTCAGTGGTTAACAAATCAGACTAGGATCCATGAGGAGGCAGGTTGGATCCCCAGTCCTGCTCAGTGGGTTAAGGATCCAGCGCTGCCGTGAGCTGTGATGTAGGCTAGCAGCTACAGCTCTGATTTGACCCCTAACTAGGGAACCTCCAAATGGCATGAATGCTGCTGTAAAAAGCAAATAAATGAATAAATAAATAAAGTTTGAGGTCATCAGAAGTAACCTCAACAAATTTAAGAGTACAAAAATTGCATCTTCGCTGACCAAAATGGCATGAAACTAGAAATTAACCACAGAAAAAGAAAGGAGAAAAAAACTGACTACAAGGAGATTAAACAACATGTTACCATAAAACCAATGGATCAATGAGGAAATCAAAAGGAAAATTAAAAAAATACCTCGAGACAAATGACAATGAAAACGCAACCATTCAAAATCTATGGGATGCCACAAAAGCAGTTCTTAGAAGGAAGTTCATAGCAATAAAGGCATTCCTCAAAAAAAGAAGAAAAATCTCAAATCAACAACCTAAATGACCACCAAAAAATTAGAAAAAGGAAATCTAGAAGTCAGCAGAAGGAAGGAAACCACAAAGATCTGAGAGGAAATCAATAAAATAGAGATTCATAAAAACAATAAAAAAATCAATAAAACCAAGAACTGGTTCTTTGAAAGTGCAAACAAAACTCTGGCCAGACTCACCAAAAAGAGAGAAAGAACCCAAATAAACAAAGAAATGAAAAAGGAGAAATCTCAATGGATACCACAATGAAACTTGAAAAAACCCTCACACCATGCACAAAAATGAACTCAAAATGGCTTAAAGACTAAAACATAAGACAAGATACCATAAAACTCCTAGAAGTGAACACAGGCAAATCAATCTCTGACATCAACTGTACACATGTTTTCTTAGGTCAATCTCCCAAGGCAATAGAAATAAAAACAAAAGTAAACCAATTGTACCCAATCAAACTTACAAGCTTTTCGCACAGCAAAGAAATCTAAAAAAAAAAAAAAAAAAA
>PVHT021183726.1:5298116-5446842 GCA_004024745.2 Catagonus wagneri
CAGTGGGTTAACGATCCGGCGTTGCCGTGAGCTGTGGTGTAGGTTGCAGACGCGGCTCGGATCCTGCGTTGCTGTGGCTGCGGCGAAGGCCGGTGGCCACAGCTCCGATTAGACCCCTAGCCTGGGAACCTCCACATGCCGCAGGTGCGGCCATAAACCCGCGGCCATAAAATGACAAAAGGCAAAAAAAAAAAAAAAATAATGAATTAACCCCAAGACACAGAATAAGTTTGTCATAGAAGTAAAAACGTGTGGTCATTTTTAAAATGAACCTCTTTTAACAGACTTTATTACCTTATTTGCATGGCTAATGACATTTTAACACAAAAGTTATCTGGGGAATATATTTAGAGACATTAGTATTTATTAACATTAGAAACAGGTAATAAAATGGAAATTATCCAGTGTCATACTCTCATGGTAAGTGAAGAGATCAAGGCAGAATCGGGTTAAATGAATGTCTATGGTCACAGAATTTGTAGGAAGACCAACCTAAAACCATGATCAACACTCCTCTCACTAAATTGTGCTATGAAATAAATTTTTAAATCAAATTTATGAGTGTACAGTTTATTATGAATACCTAGTCTAATATGAAATGATTTGCTGCTGAGATTTTCCTTCTTTTTCAATATGATTTGCTGCTTTTTGTATAATCTGAAAATATTAAAATCTTTGGAATCATGTGGAAATAATCTAATGAGTGCATTCCAGTGTCATGGAAATGTCCCTGATCCTTTACATTCTAATTACATTTATATAAGACCTTGTATAATGTGAATGTAATCAGATGCAGAGATGAGTTTGAAAGGTCACATTATGATAGACAGGCAATTTATCTGCATCTAAAAATTAAAATTATCTAAAATTTAAAACTATACATCTAGCCTTGACCTATATATGCAGTTTGAATTTAATGCTGACCTCATAAAAATACAATACTTGTAGGTTAATGATATTAATGAGTACACAATTTAGTAAATCACTTCAATTAAATTTTCTAATGTTAAAAAAATCCTTGTAATCTTCTCACAAGAGAGAGCATTCTCCAACTGGTATATGCCAACAAAGAATTTGTGATTAAATTAAAGAGGCAGGTATTTGATAAACTTTAAAAAAAAAAAGAATACTAAGCAAAGGAAGCCAGACAGGCAGACAAATAACATATGATATAGCTTATATGTGAAACCTAGAAAAAAATGATACAAATGAACTTATATACAAAACAGAAACACACCCACAGAAATAGAAGCCAAATTTAAGATTACCAAAAGGAGTGGGTGAGGGATAAATTAGGAGTTTGGAATTAACATATACATACTACTATATATAAAATAGAAAAACAAGGACCTACTATATATAGCACAGGGAACTATACTCGATATTTTGTAATAACCTATAAGAGAAAAGAATCTGAAAAAATGTATATATATAACTGAATCACTTTACTGTACATCTGAAGCCAACACAACATTGTAAATCAACTATACTTCAATTAAAAAAAGAAAAATGTAACTGATATAGAGGGAAGCAATGTGACACGCAAACACCGATTGGGGAGATCAAGGGTGATCAGCACAAGAAGTGCTCCTTGAAGTAAACCATACAGGCTTAAGTGGCCAGTGGTATTTTAGTAAGTGCATAAATTATAAAATAGTGTTTGCATGGTACATGGCTTTTTAAAAATTTATTGAACTTAACTTTTACATTTTATTTTTAGCAAGTAAAGCATATGCATAATGCAACAGGCAAATATTACTGCATATTTATAAGCCCTAAAATTAGTTCACTGCTCTATATCGCATCACCTCTGTGTTCCAGTTAGAGGTAAAACTTTAACCTCTTTTAATTGTTAATTCTACAACTTATTATCATATTCCTAAATCCCTTACCTTTTCTCTTTACTGGCTGTAGATAATATCTATTGATTTATGTTATGGAAGATGAGAACAAATTCTTCTGCTTCCATTTCCATAACATAGAGAAAAAAGTATATAAGCACATACACACACCATGATGTCCCATTCTCCAGTATAATTAGATTATAACGTGGGTTAAGTAAATAATCAAGGTTTACATATATCATTTAGATATCTGGCTAATATCAAACTGAATCAATAGCCAATTCCAGATCCTAATAAATACAACACTTCTAGACTCGATACTAAACAGGGTGCCTTTGAACTGGTTTCCCTACAGAATTTTCTGTTTTAGGGGATTTGATTTTTCACCGGATCATCAATAATCTAATTCGATAGATACATAGGTTCAAATAAATTTTAAAAGTATTATCATATCACAAGAAGTCTTGAAGACAAGTGGGACAGGTGAAAAACATTAAAGAGTAGGAAAGCAAAATGTGTATGTATTTAGAGAGAGAGCTGACAGTAGAAATGTGAGATAATCTGAAGTGAATCTGTGCCATTTGGGATGATGGCTCAGTTTAAAGTGATACCTTACCCCTTCCTACCATGCTCCAACACACACGCATTGCCCTCAATACCATGCTACCTAATGCCTACTCTAGCTTTATAATAGGCATTAGCTTCAGACATAAGCCCAGCATTTTGTTCTTCTTCAGAAAGTCTGGCTACTCTTGGCTCTTTATATCTCCATATAAATATCAGACTCAGTGGGTCAATTTCATTTTTAAAAAAAACATCGCTATACAGTTGACTGACTTTGCATTAACTCCATGGATTAGTTTTGGAAACATGACACTTTCACATGTTTGAGTCTTCCACTCCGTGAACATGCTGTATCTCCCTACTTAAGCATTTTAAAAGTTTACTCATTTGTAGTAGTCTTAGGGCATGGACATTTTGCAAAACTTTCACTAGATTTATTCTTTAATAATTTATTAGTCGATGCTATCAAAAATGGTATCTTTTTGTAAATTGTATTTTCTACATGTTTGCAGCTGGGACAAAGACATCAACTGATTTTTTATTATGGCCATGTATGTCAAAATACCATTAAATGTATTTATAAATTTCATATGTATCCAATTTTTTTAGATTTTATCATTAGCAAATGAAGGTCTTATTATATACCTCTCAATCTTTATGCTTATTTCTTTATTTTAGCAATAGTTTTTAATATTCTGTTTGGTTTCTTAGAGACTGCAATAGGCTTCCTTGACTTATTACATTCTAACATAAGTTATTATTTTCCCTATTTCCTGACAGTGCAAAAACCTTAGGACTCATTAACTCCATTTACCCCTTCACCATAGCTGTCACACATCTTAATTCTACATATATCTTCATATCATAAAATTACTATTACTATTATTTCATATAGTTGATATTTGTCCAATATTTTTGCCATGTTTTTGTCTTCACTGTTTTTTGGATTTTTGTGTAGCCTTAATTTTTACTTGCTTTTTATATTTGTTTTTGGCTGAACAATTCCTTCCAGAATATTTTTCAGTGCAGACATTTTGTCAGTGAGTTCTCTAAATTCTTATTTATTCAAAATATTTTTACTCATTTTATAAAGATACTTCTCAGGGAGATTTTTTTAAAAATTTTAGCTTATTAAACATGTTACTCAATTATCTCTTTGCTTCTTATTATTCTGTTGAATGCCTAATAACAATCATATTGTTTTCTATTTCTCTTTGGTTTTTAAATTTGTATGATGATGTACCTAGGTGTGCTTTTTTTTTCTATAATGATTCTGCATGGGGTTCACAGAGCTTCTTGAATATGTCATGCTGCTTTTCATCAATTTTAGAAAATATTTGCCTATTACCTCTTCAAATATCACTTCTAGAAATTCATTCTCTCTTCTCTTTGGGGGAAATTTTTTTTATATCCATATGTGTATTACACACTTCCCTAGAGTTTCTCTTTTGATATTCAAGCAGCCATCCTATTTGGGTGTAAGGTGATATATCATTATGGTTATGATTTACAGTTCTCTGGTGGTTAGTGATGTTGAATATCATCTCACAGGCGTCTTGGACACCTGTATATCTTTGGAAAAATTTCTATTCAAGTCCTCTGCTCATTTTTTAAATCAGATTCTTTGTTTTTTTCTTGTTGTCTTGTTTTTATTGCTGAATTTTGAGAATTCTTTATGTATAATCTAGATATTAAACCACCATCATATGTGTGGTTTACAAATATTTTTGTCCAGTCTATAATTTATCTTTCTATCATCCTTTTAACAAGATATTTTGCTGAGTAAAGACACTTAATTTTGCTGAAGTTTAATTTATCAGATTGGGCAAGGGGCAATTTCCTTTTGGAGCGATACGCTTTTGGTGTCAGGTGTCAGAACTCATCGCCTAGAAAGAAATATTGAAATTTTGCTTGTATTCTTTGTAAAAGTTTATAACTTACTTTCTATATTTATATTTTTATATTTAAGTAGTCTGTATTAATTTTGAATTGATTTTTATGTAAAATGTGGGAATTTTGTTAAGTTCAATTTTTTACCTACCACCTCAATGAATTCCCCACATTTCTTAATGTCAATCCTTCTACCATTGAATTGTTCCAATTCCTTTTTCAAAATCAGATTAACATACTTACATAGGTTTTTTTCTGTATCCTCTGTTCTATTCCACTGACCTATATGTCTATGTCTCTGCACCACACTGCCTTGATTACTATAGTTACTTAGTGAGTGATAGTATTAATTATGTAGACTGATTCTTTCCATTTTACTCTTCTCTTTAAAGACTGAGTAACCCATTCAAGGACCTGTGCTTTTCCATATGAATTTTAAACTATCAGTCATTGCATGATGTCATTTATATAACATTTGCGAAATGATAAAATTTTGGAAATGAAGAAATAATAACAGTGGTTGCCATGGGTTGGGATAAAATGGGAAGAGGTACAAGAGGAAGCTGGGTGAATTTATAAAACAGTGACACCAGGGATACTTGCGGTGATGGAATTGTGTGATACCTTGACAGTGGTGGTGAGTAAGCAAACAAGTCTACACTGGTAATAAAATTGTATAAAGCTAAATACACCTACAGACACACATATACAATAAATAATGTAAAGCTAGAAAACTGAATAAGATCCGTTAACTATATCTATGCCAGTATCCTGTCTGTAATGCTGCACCATACACTTGCAAAATGTTAAAACTGGGCTTAGTGCAGAAAAGATACACTGAGATTTCTATGTAGTATTTCTTATATCTGCATGTTAATCTATAGTTATCTGAATAAAAATTTTTATTAAAAAAGTCATATGAGAGTTCTTTCATTTTTACATCCTGAACAACACAGTCCTAACTCTTTAGGCAGAAGAGACCAAGGAAGCTACCTGTAGTTGAGACTGGATAAGTACAATAGCCCAGGATCAGAGCTTGACCAGGGTAAGAAGTAGCTCCCTGGCAGGCAGCCTGGAATCAGTTGTAAGAGAGCAGAGAGCATTACAAAATTCTGAGGTAATACATAAAAATTAATATACAAACTAATAGAAGCTACAATTGAGATTATACAATTGTGGTCTTGAGTTAAAAATTAAAAAACATACATGTTCAAGAAATTCTTGGAGTTCCCATCGTGCACAGCAGTTAACAAATCCGACTAGGAACCTTGAGGTTGCGTGTTTGTTCCCTGGCCTTGCTCAGTGGGTTAACGATCCGGCATTGCTGTGGCTGTGGCATAGGCCAGCAGCTGTAGCTCCAATTCTACCCCTAGCCTGGGAACCTCCATATGCCACGGGTGCAGCCCTAAAAGAGAAAAAGAAAGAAAAAAAAAGAAATTCTGAGGTGGTACAATTTTGTAACAAAATTAGTCAATATAAATATAAATAAGTCAAAAAGTTTATACATTGACTATGTTTAACTTATTCTGCCTGATACATTTAGGCTGGGAAGAAAGTTCCAAGTCTGGATGAAAGTGAAGATCATTCTAGTGTGGGCTTTTCTGAGCTAGTAAGTGTTACAAGCAATCACGAGAGTCTGCTGCTTTGAATGAATATTAGACATTATAATATCACCCTGTTTTTTTCTTTGTCAAACTTTCCTCTATTATTTTGCATATGTGCACACACACAAATAACCATTTCTAGTATCTGGTAATTCGCACATCAGTTTTAACTCACATGAATTTGTATTTATACTTTTTCAATATATAGTGGCAGTCAGGATCTATGTCACCTACTAAAACAGAAAATAAAGAACTTTTACTGTATTTTAATTTCCCTTTTCTTGAACATTACTCATCTGGAAATTAATATCTTTTCTCATTTTCAAGAAGATATTAATCATTGCTTTTATAAATCTTCTGTGTGTTCCACTAAATCTATTCCTTTTGATGTTATTATAATTAATAGTGCTTTTAACTTATTTCTAACATTGTATTTTGCTTTATGTTTGCCCCACTCTTTCATGATGAAATAATCACATTTTACTTCTAGACACTTTGTCAAAAATCTTTTACTCAACCCAAATATATGTATTTTTTAATACTTTTATTTCAGAAGCAGGCTTTTTTGACTAAACATAGCAGAGAATTTCTGGATGCAAAAATTGTATTTAACTGTTCCAAAAATCGTTTTACTTTGATGTCTACCACCACTGCTAGCTTAGTTGTAAAATACTAGATTCAAAATGACTTCTTTTGAGAACTTTACTAAAGACTTTACAACTTTGTTTCTCCTAGTATCTTTTAGAAATTTTTCTAGTTTTCTAAACATTGTTACTAAGAAATCTAGTGCCAATGTGATTTCAATTCCTTTATAAATTATAATTTTTTCTACTTCAGGGATTTTAGACATTTTTCTTTACCCACTTTTGGAAATATAAAATATCATTTTCTAACTTTAAATCATTTTCATTCATCTAGCTTCAGGAAGCAGCTGGGACTCTTTAATACAAAAAGCTTTCAGGCCTGTAACTTCCACTTCAACTGAGTCTATTATAATATTTATAAAATATTATGGCTTTGAAATATGTAACGATCATTTATTTCTAAGGCAATACATACTGTTTTCTTCTTTCATATTATTATGTTTTTCTTTTATTATGATGATTTTCTTTAGTTTTCCCATGGGTATATCGCTCATCCTGTTTTAAAATCCATCTTTAGTGCTTCCATTAATTCTAATGCCTTGCTGTTAAGATTATGACATATTTTACCTTGCTTTTGAACTTTTTACTTTCAAATGAATTTGCATCTGCAGAAAAGATGCAAAATGTTCAAAAGAGTTGCCATTATCCTTCATCCACTAATGTTAATATCTGACATAATTACAGTAATAATGTCAAGACTAGGAAATTATTATAATGCTGATACAAGGCTATTAATTAATCACAGACCTTATTCAGATTTCACTAATTCTCCAACTTATCCCCCCTTTCCTGTTCAGGATCCAACCTGGAATAGCACATTGCTATAGCTGTCATATCTCTGTAATCCCCTTCAGTCTGTGGTGGTTCCTCAATCTTTCTTTCAGGACCTCAGTAATATCGATGAATTATTTTGCAGACTGTCTTTCAATTTCTATTTATCTGAAGTTCTCTTGTAATTACATTAAAGTTGCATTGATTTTTAATGGTATTTTTATATCTTGCCATCTTCTATAATTTTTATAACAGAAGCGATGATTTTTCCTTCTCACTGCAACTTACCAGGGTCCCTATGACATCCATATGTGTCACCGTTGGTGTAATCTTTAATCACTTGGTTAAGGGGCTGTCCTCTGCGAAGTTATAATTTTTTCCTTCTATAGTTAATAGGTGTCTTGTGGCACAATTCTGAGACTATGTAAACATCCTGTTTCCCATTATATATTTTCATTAATTTTATCTGAAATAATTATTTCTGTGGCATTTGCCTAATCGTTACTTTCTACTTTCATTATTCCTTCTACATCTGTTTTCTAGAATTCCACTTCCAGTAAGGGCTCTCTCTTCTACCCTGTTCATTCATTCATTTACTTACTTACCATCTTATATCACTAAATTGTTTTCATATTGTGATTAGGATCTGTTTTACAGCCTGCTTCTCCACTCACTTTAGGCCAAAATCTTTGAACCAGGGCTCGAGAGAGGGGAGTGAGGATGAGAATAATGACAAGCTTCTTTCCGAATGACACCCATTTTAGGAGCCATACATTAGAGGTAGGACAGCAACTTTTGCTTTTCTTGGCTTTCTTCTCTTGGCATGGAATCACTACCTCAAAAACCGCAGGAAGTCTTTGTGATACCAATTTTTACTGTGTGCCAAGCCCAAGGTAGACCCTCTGCTCTAAAAGCAGAGGCTGGACAAAAGAAGAAAGTTACTTCTTTTTGATCATACTTACCCAGGATTTAAGGAGAGACAGGATGAGAAATGCTGAAGTTTTGCTCCTCTCAGAAAGAAAGCCTCCTGGAAGAGAACCAGGGGTAGAAGGATTCCTATGTTCTTATCTTCAGCACTCACTGAAGAGGGATGGGGAAGGGAAGGAGTGATCTTGGTTCAAAAATAAGCAAAAATTCTCACCTTTACTAAATTTTCATAGATTCTCTTGAAGAGATGTTTCTTCATTTGCTATTTGCCCTTCACATTACTTCCAGAGGGTTTATATTTTTTGTTTTTTAAATAATTGTCAAAGGTTTCACTGGGGAATGAGTCAAAAGATTCTGCTCACACTGTCATGCAGGAAGGTGATCTCTGGCCATTGACTTCTAACGGTATTTTTATATCTTGCCATCTTATATAATTTTATAATTTTTGTTTCTAGAAGGTGTCTACTATACTCTTGAAAGAGAAACAGCTTTTATTCATCCTTTACAATTCTTATGTTCATAATTTATTTTGTCTAATGGCACTGGCTAGTATGCTAGTAAATACTGAAGAGCAACTAAGATAATAAGAATCTTTATATTAATCCTAATGATAATGGAAATGAATCCAGTGTTCCTACAATAAGACAGATACTAGTTTTATGATTAGCAAATATATTTATATATTTTATCAAGTTTTAAAGTATACTATTTCCCACTGAATCTCAAATATTAACGCTGATGATGATGATTGACTGCTTTCTGATTTAATTCTATGATCAGATAAAGCATATCCTGTATGATTTGAATGCCTTTTCATTTATTGAGATGTGTTTTATGGACTTTTTATCATGCATCTTGGGAAATGTTCAGTGGACATTTGAAGAATGTGTTTTCTGCTATCATTGGGTGGAGTGTTTTACAAATATCGTTTGTCAAGTCGGTTGATGATGTTGTTCATGTTTTTGGTATTCTCACTTATTTTCTCTCAGTTGTCTATGAAGTACTGAGATAGAGTTGTTTGCCTTTCTGATTACAATGGCAAATTTTTCTATTTCTCTTTAACATTAAATGAATCTGGTTCATTCTAGCTTTGTTATTAGATTTCATTAAATATTTTAAAATCATTACATCTGCCACAAACAACAACTGCTGGAGGGGGTGTGGAGAAAAGAGAACCCTCCTGCACTGTTGGTGGGAATGTAGGCTGGTGCAACCACTATAGAAGACAGTGTGGAGGTACCTTAGAAAACTATACATAGAACTACCATATGATCCAGCAATCCCACTCTCGGGCATATATCCAGACAAAAATTTCCTTGAGAAAGACACTTGCACACGCATGTTCACTGCAGCACAATTCACAATAGCCAAGACATGGAAACAACCCAAATGCCCATCGATAGATAACTGGATTAGGAAGATCTGGTATATATATATATATATATATATATATATATATATATATATATATACACACACACATGATGGAATACTATTCAGCCATCGAAAAGGATAAAATCGTAGCAACATGGATGGAATTAGAGACCCTCAAACTGAGTGAAGCAAGTCAGAAGGAGAAAGACAGATGCCATATTAAATCTCTTATAACTAGAGTCTAAAACATTGCACAAATGAACCTCTCAACAGAAAAGAAAATCACAAACATGGGGAACAGACTTGTGGTTGCCAAGGGGGTGAGGGAGGGGGAGGGAGGGAATGGGGTTAACTAGTGCTTCCATGATGGAAAAACAAGGAGATCCAGCTGCATAGTATAGGGAACTATGTCTAATCACATGTGACAAATCCATATATATGTACACGTAACCGGGTCACCACACGGTGCAGCTGGAAAATTTGATAGAAATCTGTAAACCAGCTATAATGCAAAAATAAAAATAAATAAAATAAAAATAAAAATAAATAAAATCATTACATCTGCTATTGAATTAACTTTTTATTATTATCCTGATAGTACTCTTGCTCTGCAATTTACTTTGTCTGATATTCATATAGCCAATTCACCTTTCTTTTGATTTGTGTTAGCATGGTATATAAATTTTTACATCCATATATTTTTAATGTTTGTTTTTAGATTTTACAAAACAAATAGTATTATGTTACTTTTGTATACAGTCTGACACTGAGATGCTTAGATCATTAGCATTTAATGTGGTTAATGATATAGTTGGGTTTAAATTCACCACATTGCCATTTGTTTTCTATTTTTCTGATCTCTTCTTGGATCCCTTTTCCCTCTTTTTTTTCCCTGAGAAATTCTATCATTTCTACTTTTAAAATACATCTATTGTATGAACATGCACCACCACTGCCACTGTCACCACTCTAGGTAAAACCAGTGTCATCTTTCATCTGTAATCCTTATTAGCCTACTCATTTGTATCTCTGATTTCAATACTGCATATTAAAAGTTTTGCCCTATGCTTAGCAATAAACATTATCACATCACTCATCTATCTATATCATCACATGGCCTTCCATTACGGCCAGATTAGAAGTCTTGATTTAGCAAGGCAATACATGTTCCTGCTCTTGGCTATCTCTATAACTCTGTTTTCCTACAAATATCCTTACTCATTCTGCTTCAACCATACCTCCTTTCATATCTTTTATCAATCACTACAAAAATATAAATGCTTCCATTGCAAGTATTTATTATCATGATTCCCTCCTCCTTCCCCCAGATGTTTTTCTTGCTTGCTCCCTTATTTTGTTTGCAATTTGCTCAGATATCCCTTCTTTGGAAAGGCTTTCCTTGAGCATCCTCTCCAAGCCTCCTTCCTCCAATTTACATTATATTCCTCACCTTTATTTTAATTTAGTTTGACATTTATCTCAAACTGATCTTACATAATGTATATATGTGTTTTCTGTCTCACCCACTAGAAAGTTAACATCTCAGGGACATAGACTTCCTTCGTTTCATCTCTTGTGATATTTCCTGGAACCAGAAGAGTACCTAAGACATAATCTACTCTCAAAAAACTATTTATTAAATGAATAAAAAATAAGTGCAGGCTTTCTCCTTATAACTGATAAAATGGCTGTCTGCACTTCTGTCATCAAATGATTCTAAATTAGCAACCCTAATATAAATGTGGTATTTGTTTCTCAGCATCCCAAGGCTCTGATTGGCTATAATTGTATCAGGTGTCAATTCCCCAAACTCATTACTATGAGCTATGACTGACACATCCTATATCATTTCTCTGCATCCCACTATAAGAATTGAGGATTTGCATCACTTTGAGTGAGTGAATGAAGAACTTTACGCTATAGGCACACTGCCAACTGCCCACCCTGTCAGATATACATAAAAATTCTACTGTCTTTACATGTCATATTTCTTCAGTGATTTCTTTTTTCTTCTCTACCTTTTATTGAGGAGAGATTTATAACAAGGATATTTTGCCCCCAACTCAATGAAAATATATTCCTTTTACTTTCTCACTCTCAAAAGAAAATTTGTCAGAATATTTTTCTCAGGTTTTAAGCTGCAGGGAGTTTGCTAGAAATTTCAATCACTCATTCAGTGATCAGCAGCATAGTATCTGAGCAGTTTTAGCAAGTGAACTATATCTCAGTATAGTTACTTATTTTATTTAAGGAAGCCTACCCATGAAATAAGAGATTCAGTATTTATCTTTATGTTTACTCTGGTTACTGGCCACCACTCCATGTGAAGACTGAGTATACACTAGAGACTTTCTATAACCACCTGAATTTCTTCTGCTTGATATACCTCTAATTAATGTTGATCCTCCAAGGGCAGCTCATTCTATAATTAACTGATACACAGAAAAGACAAAATTTTCACTTTAAGTGAAACATTCCACATCTATGGAACCTCATGTTCCTTCCAAACAAAAGATTGTCATAGTGTAATACTGAAGACAAGGACTTGACAAGGTCATCTCCTAATTTTATTATTTACTACCTCTGTGATTGTGGTCAAGCTACTTAACCTCTCTGTGTCTTAATTTCCTCATCTGCAAAAAGGAATTGTAAAATAATAATGCTTAAATCATATGATGGACAAAGTCATGGAAGTACAACAAACAATCTCTCTGTTTAATGAAAAATGTTTAGAGCTTACCTTGTATCAGTTATTGTCCTATATGCTTTGCAAGTAACTTAACCTCACCAACCCGATGTTGTAGTTATAAATGAACATTTAGAAAGTTAGCCTTCTCTATATATTATGAAATACTGCAAAAAGTGATCCAAATTTCAGTACATTAATACAATAAGGATTCATGTCTTACATTTACCATTTGAGAACGTGGGTAGAAGTACTCTGTCACATATAGTCATGAAAGCACCACGACGCCCACTTTCTACAGCAGAGTTTCTTAACCTTGGTACTACTGGCATTTGGGCTGAGTAATTATTTATTGTGGGCAGCTGCCATGTGAACTGTAGGACGTTTACAAATATTCCTCACTTCTACCCACTAGAGTCTCATAGCACTATCCTGGTTTTGGCAGACAAATATTTCTTCAGACATCGCCAAATGTTCCCTGGAGGATCCAGGGGTAAAATTACCCCATTTGGGTAGAGACTGTACTATGCCCCACAAAGCCTGAACAACCCCCACTGAATTCTGCTGTCTGGCTGGTAGATCATAGGAGAAAGAAATTATGGAAGATCATGTGGGAAATGTTAACAGCTAAGTTCAGATATGATGTACATCAGGAATACCCTCACTCCACCGGCAGGAATTCAGCTCAAATAGCCCCATTCATTTTCCAAGAAATCTGGGCATTGTGGTTTTCCAACGTGCTGAAGAGGAAAATAAAACTGGGTTTGACAAACAAATAGCATTGGGGGATGGGGTGGCTACATTCTCATCTTATGGTCACCAAATACCAGTTTTACTTTTTTCTTTCCTCTACATATTGAATATACCCTCTTTACAAAGGAGGTAATCCAGTCTCATTATTAACTGCACCTAGCTCAGGCCCTGGTTTTCTAGGTGATATGTGTTATTCTGCATTAAGTATGAAAGTGTCAATATATACTGCATGCTCTATCTACCCTCCCCAGTGAATACACAGTAGTGGAACAGAAACAGCTTATCTATAATAGATCTTCCAGGGAGAAGAATGGGAAACACGGATTACTATCAATGATTATTCTATATGACAGGAAAAAAGAGGTGGAAAATTTTTATTAGAACTTTATTCCTTCTGTCTTGTCCATTATTCCTTAATATTCCAGGCTCCAACTTCTGGAAAACTTTTTTGTCTATAGTCTTTCTTCTTTTCTTTCTTTCTTTTTCCTTTTTTTTTTTTTTTTTTTGGCTGCCCCACGGAATATGGAGTTCCCAAGCCAGGGATCATATCTAAGCCACAGCTGCAGCAACACTGGATCCTTTAACCCACTATGCTGGGCAGGGGATTGAACCTGCGACTTGGAGCTGCAAAGATGCCGCCAATCCCAATGTGCCACAGTGGGAATGTCTCTATTATCTTTTTAGCTATATTTAAAGTGCCATTTCTGGGCATGCCTTTTTTTTTTTTTTTTTTTTGGCACTGGCTGGTATTCCTGGATTGCTTCTTATGTTCCCCTAATAAGCCTCTAATAAGTCAGAGGCTTATTAGATAAGATTCTTAGTTTCTTTAGCGTTGAAATTCCCTAAGAATACTCAGTAAGCTTCTTATCTATTTACTTTCCACCAGTTACATGTACCATTAACTACACATACTATTTTTTTCCAAAAAATAATCTTCACACTTGCTTAGTATATCTCATACATATACACTTGTCAAAAACTACAAATCACCCAAATGTCTTTCAATGGGATAAACAAACTTGGTATAGTCATGCAGTGGAATACTATTCAGCCACAAACATGAATGAAATATACATACTGAACAACTTGGATTAATCGCAAATGAATTCTGTTAGTAAAAGAAGATAGTCTCAAAAGGCTACATAACGTATGTCCGTTTGTAAGACATTTTCAAATAGATAAAAAGTAGTGATAGATTGATAGATTGGTAGCTGTCAGAGGTTAGGGAAGTTGTGACTTCAAAGGTTTCTCAAGAGAGATTACTCCGGATGATAGGAAAGTTCTAGCATGATTGTGGTGGTTCACACAAGCTTTTAAATGCCCTTAAACTAACAGAACTGTAACAGAGAGCTGGGGCAGGGGGAGAGAACGAGAGTCGATGTTAGTGTATATTATCTTTAAAAAATAGAATTTTAAAAATGATATTAAATTGCCAAGGCTGATGTGGTACATCAAATTCTATCTTGAGTAACTAAAATTCTTGACAAAAGATAGGTAGTATTTGCTACCTTGGAACCACTGCATAATTGGAATATATGAGTCACAATATCCTCTGACATTATTAGAGACAGTCCAATACAGAAAGCCCCTTTGGAAGTCTTAAAGGGCTGAAAGCATATACAGCTCTGAAGCTTTTCGAATCTTTTATAATCAGAAAAGATCTTTGAGCAACTACTTGCTTTTTAAGGCCAAATCACAGGACAGTTATAACCTCAGTGGTGCTCTTTACAGTAATAAATAGGCCTTAAATTTATGCGTTAGATAATGCTGATTTGTGTCATCTATGTAACTTGCAATTCAAAACACATCATTGATTTACAGTTTGCTTGGAGCTATGTCATCTGGGGGAAAATACTTAAGTCCTCAGAGTACTCTAATGTTGGAGATTTAGGTGTTGGTCGGGAAAGAGAATCTTGGTCAAGTTGGCCTTTTGAGTTTCTGAAACCACATAATATATTTCTCTTACATAATAAATACTGACCTTTCTGACAGTGTACAATTGAGCTCATCTAGAAGCATCTTATTAAAAAGGATCAGAGTTTAATACATCAGAATTTCACTTCCAAATTACATTGCCTGATTGCTAATCAGTCCCAAATGTTAGTCAGCAATTTTTGGAAATTGAAAAGTCTATGCCAGCTTAAAAAATGCAGTCAACATTTTCAAAGCCCTTATTTTAGAACATTTACCTTGACTATATATTATGTCAAGGTAATAAAGTATATCTCTTTTTTTCAGAAACAACTCATTAGACTGTAAAATTAGCATATGTTTGTTATAAAGTCATTCAAACACAATAGAAAACTTGAAAGGAAAATAATAACCTTATACAAGCTACCACAATATGAGATATCAGACCGACTATCTATCTGTCTATCTATCTATCTATCTATCTATTTATCTATCTATCTCCAGAAAATAAATTTAAAGGACTATCCAAAATAGGTTTCAAAGGACTAAAATCCCAGCTGAATCTAAGACTTGATTTAGGTGACCTGACCACACACTAACTGCCTACTTGTATCAGAGAGGGATCTTTATAAATTCTGGAAAGACTAACAAAGATAAGAAAAAAAAGAAACACAACTCACTAATATAAGGGATATCAGGGAATATCAAACAAATACATTGTGACAATTAAAAAAATAATAAAGGGATATACATACAACATGAAATTTTTTAATTTAACGACTTAGAAAAATTGATTTCCTTGAAAAAAGTGAAGTACAAAAAACAACCAAGAAGATACTATGTTGGTCTTAAAGTTATTAAAGAAATTGAATTTGTAATTAAAAAGCTTCGGAAAGGGAAATCTTCATGCCTAGATGGTTTTAGTGGATAATTTTACCACACATTTAAAGAAGAAGTTAACTTCAATTTCACACAATCTTTTCTACAGAATAGAAGAGGGAATACTTCCCAAGTCATCTTATAAAGGCAGTATTACTCTAATACCAAAACTAGGCAATGTCAGCGAACAAAAATATCTCTCATTAATTTAAACAAAAAAACCTTGACAAAATTTTGGCAAACTGAATTCAGCAGTGTAAAAAAAAAAAACAATAAATGAGCCATAACCACAACGAATCATTTATTTCATGCACACAAGTTTAGTTGTATATTCAAAAAGTAATTCTGCAATCCACCATTACTACAGGTCAAAGTATAAAAATTCTATGATCATATCAATTGAAACAGAAAAGATGTTCCACAAAGTTCATGACCCAATTTTTGATTAAAGCTTTTCTTATACTGGAATAGAGAGGAACATACTCAACTTCATAGAGATCATCCACAAGAAAACCTGCAGCTAACATCATACTTAATGTTGAATGGATGAGTGCATTCCTATAAAATTGAGAACAAGGCAACTCTCTCACCACTCATTTGCACAATATTGAAAGTTTTAGAAACTGTAATAGGACCAGAAAGAAATGTATTTAGTTTTGAAAGGAGAAATAAAAATCTCTTTTCAGACAAAAGAGATTTTGTCTAACTATGCCTATAGACTACCCCAAGGAATTTACAAAAATGGAAACTACCTAGACTTAATAAATATTGAGTTCAGTAAGGTCACAGGCTACAAGATCAACACCCAAAAATCAATTATATTTTTAGATACCAACAATGGACAAATAATGATTTCCCATAGTGGCTCAGCAGGTTACAGACCCAACTGGTATCCATGGGGGTGCGGGTTTGATTCCAAGCCCCGCTCAGTAGGTTAAAGGATCTGGTGTTGCTGTGAGCTGCAGTTTGGCTCAGATCTGGTGTGGCTGTTGCTGGCAGCTACAGCTCCGATTCAGCCCCTGGCCGGGGAACTTCCATATGCCACACCTGAGGCATATGGGAAAACAAAACAAAACAAAACAAAACAAAACAAAACAAAACAAAACAAAACAAAAAACAAGGAACAAGTGAAAACAGAAATCAAAATCACAGTCCCATTTACAGTTTTTTCAATGAAAATAGTATGCTAGAAATAAGTCTAGCAAAACCTATCTAGGTTCTTTTTTGAGAAAAATTACAAAATACTGACGAAAGAAATCAAAGACTTACAGTTTTGGAGAGGCATATCATGTTCATGGGCTGGAAGGCTGAAAAAAATAAAAATGTCAATTCTAAATTAATTAGAAGTTTAGCATAATTCCTTACAAAATCTCAGTCCAAAAACACAGAAAAAAAATCTCTAAATGTAGACATAATGAGTTTACACTAAAATTTATATAGAAAGGCAAAAGCTCCCAAATAGTCAAAACAATTTTAATTCCAACGAATGGTGCTAGAGCAATTGTACATTCCTCAACAAACATATGATCCACCACTTAAATAAACCTCATGCCATGTATAAAATTTAGCTCAAAAGGGATCAATATAAAATATAAAACTATAAAACTTCTAAGAAAAGAATAGAATAGAAAATCTTTAAGACATAGGATTTGACAAATAATTCTTAGGCATGATACCAAAAGCAAAATCTATAAGTGAGAAAATTAATAAATTGATAAATTAAAATTTCTTTCTTTGAGAAATACCTGTTTAAAAGAAGATAACCCTACGTACTAAAGGAAATATTTTCAAATCATACTTTGGACAAAAATGTATATATAAAGAACTCTTAAGATGAAACACAAACAGCAATTCAATTAGAAAATGGGCAAAAACCATACATAGAGAGTGTACTGAAAAGGATATCTAATGGCAAACAAACACATGAAAAGATATTCAACTCCCTTAGCAATTAAGGAATTACAAATTTAAACACAATGAATGCTTATGACAAAGTTATCAAAATGGCAAAAATGAAACATGCTGAAAACACCAAATGCTAGTGAGTATATGGAGAAAGTGAATCACATTCATATTACTACTGAGAAGATAGAATGGTCCAGTCACTATGGAAAACAGCTTAGCAGTTCCTTTTAAATCTAAGAATGGATACCATACAACTCAGTAACTTCACTCTTGGGCTTTTGTTGCAGAGAAATGAACACCAAGTTCTCATACAAGGACTTATAAAAATGTTCATAACAGCTTTATTCATAAAAGCCATAAACTGGAAACAACCCAGTGTTCTTCAGTGGTTGAATAGTTAAACAATGGTACACCCATACATACCATGGAATATATGTATGTGCTAATATGAACTGTTCATTAATCAGTGAGGAATGAACTATTCATGTGCCTCAAATGAACCGCAAGGAAATTACACTGAGAGAAAAAAGAAACCGAAATGATATAAACTTCATGGCTCCATTTTCGTAATATTTGTGAAACAACATATATATAGAAGAGGAGAACCGATCAGTCTCCTAGTGTTAAGTGTGGAGTGGGAGGGGATAGCTGTGTCTATAATGAGGTACTACAAGTGAGCCTATGGTGACAAGCCTATCTTGATTGTGGTAGTGGTACATAGGTTACATATGTGACAAAACTATACGTACAAACTCACGAGTGCCTGTGTACTGGTAAAATTTGAATTAGCACTATGAAGTACATCAGTATTATGTTATTTGTATTGATATTATACAGTTGGATTGTTATATCAAGTATTAATGCTGGGGAGACTGGGTGAAAGTTACATGAGAGTTTTCTATATATTTCTTTTAAATATCTCTGAATTTATAATTATTCCCCCCAAAACTAAACAAACTAACTCCTGTTGAATATCAGGCATTAGAACATTAGTTTTAACCTAACATAGTGCACCTGAACAATCAAGGGCTTCAAAACACTTTCAGTGCCATCCAAGGTATATTTACAGTCCTAAACTCATGACAGACTAGATGACATGGAATTCTCTTCACATAACAATTCTCATTAAGCACTCATTTAACTGACATATGAATATTACCAGGCACTTTACGTCTGGAGGTACCTGGTTTGCCTCCTGGGAGGGTGATGGCCAAGGACATGCCATTCCATGGCCCTCATGAAGTTCCCTATTACCTAATCCACACTTCCTTTCAGTCACTGATTCAATCAGCCCCTCCACCTAGGCACCTGTGAATCTCAAATGTATAAAAGGGCTTAGAGTATTAAACTTTACAGTTACCCTGAGGGGAAACTGGGTGAGAGTGGATAGGACTTCCTTGTAAACTTATTTGCAATATCCTGTGAATCGTAATTATGTTTAAATAGAAATCCTTTTTAAAAAACATGTTTTCCTGTAGAAAGTATCTTAATTGTTCCCGTTAAAAGTTCTAAACTGACAGAACTGGATTCTAATCGAGAGCAGGGCATGAGGAGTGGTATTCGGACTGTAAACTAGTTATTCAGTCTTTCTAAAGCTCATCTCCATCATTTCTAAAATAAATAAGTTACAATAACTGTGAAAATTAATTAACAGAACCTCATTTAAAATGGACTCAGGAGGCAGAAGGGGAGCTCTTATGCCTTACTGTTCAATATCAGTTGCAGACCTAACAGGCAGAGACATACTTTTGCATCTCCAACAGGAAAAAGATTACTACTTTACAGCAAGAGGAAGGAAGAGTGACCCCTGCAACAGTCCAGCCAATGAAAGGCCACTACGTTTTGAACTCCCAGTTTTCCTCCAATGGACTCTTTGTTTATACAAGCACCTCTCAACTCACCCTTCTCCTCTATAAAAGAATATTTCTTGCCTCTGTTTTCTGGATTTGCCTGTGATTCACCCCTAAATCACATGTTCTAAATTGTAATCCTTTGCTCTTTCTGAATAAACCCAATTTGCTGGTAAAATAACTGGCTTTTTTATTGTTTTAAGTCAACATCTCTCAGAATACTGATATCAAAGTTAAATGATATGATGCATGTAAAACATGTTCAACATGCCTGTGATGTTATAAATGTTAAATAAACAATAATTCATGTTATGCATTGACTTGGTTCAGAGGTCCCTTGCTCTCTAACCTAAAGATGAGGTCAGCAAATTTTTCTATAAAACATCAGACAGTAAAGACTTGAGGCTTTGTAAGCCATGCAGCCTCAGTAGCAACTATTCTGCTGTTGTGAAGCAAAAGCAGTTTTAGATCATAATGTAAGTGAATGAGCGAGACTGTTTTTCCAGTTAAACTCTCTTTATAGACACTGGCTTGTTGGATTTACAAAAGGAGGTGGGGGGAAAAAGGCTGGAGGGTGCGAGGGAAGATGTGGAAATAACTAAAATCAATAAACTTAAAAAACTTAAAATCAGTCCCACTAATTTCCTGAAAGAATCTTCCAGAGTCTTTTTCTTCCATCATCTTTATTTCCAGTATACTGGGAGGAGGTCTAGAGTAGTTGTAGACTATTGAGAAAGGCAGTCACACATCCTGTAGAGTCATAGAGAGTGGCCTTGGGCCTTTATTTGCTTTGGTGGAAATAAAGTATCCTCAAAGCCTGTGCTAAGTCAGTTTAGCCAGAATCCCTACCCTTGATATATGATACTTGATCATCTTCTGTATCTGATCAAATTCTTCACCTATCCTTGATATCTGATCATTCTGGCTTACTTTCAGTGACCCTTGTCCAGCTGATTTGGCCAGAAGACCCTTTTACCCCTGATGTTTCCTCTTAGTAATTTTTCATCCTTTGGACCCGACCCTGCTCCTTGGCTCTTAATCCCTTGCCTGTGCTGTATTTGGAATTGAGCCTAGTTCTATACTAAGGTCTATTATCCCCTGCTGCAGTAGTTCAGTTCCTTAATAAAGTCTGTTTTTAGCACTTTAATTACAGTCTGTCTCTGGTTTTTCTTTGACAAGCTCTGCTACTTTGAAAAGGGTTCTTTAATTTTGCTTTATAATACTTATTTGGGCATTGCAGTTGTGCTCAACACAAAAGTCCATATTCCCTTCTACAACTTCAGGAGCTTGAAAGAATCCAACTTGGGTCATACCTGATTCATTTATTTATTCATTCCTCAATAAATATTTGTTGCAAATTTCCCATGTGCTAGATATTGTTACTGGCACTAGAGATATGGCAATGAACCAAATCAGCAAAACCTCTGCCCTCATCTTTCAAGCATTCATCTATTAAAGTACACAAACAGACAAATAAATGAGAAAGAACATTATAGATTCTCCTAAATCTTATAAAGAAAAAGTAAGAACTATTTATTGATAAGGAATATAAAGTATTATGGAAGTGTCTGGGGAGATGACATTTGAATAAACGAGGAGAAAGTCATTAAGTTACCTATAAAACAAAATATGATTGCTTAGGCCCTTGGACAGAAAATTTCAGGTTGATTTTAAAATAGCAAGACTGGTCTGACTACAAAGACTGAGTAAAACAGTGTAGGAGAAAGTTAGCAGTAACATGGGAAGTAGCAGATGGATTCAGTGAAGATCAGTTCTGAGGACTGAGTAAGCCATAAAAGGAATTTGGATTTTGTGTTAAGTGTGGTAGTATTGGAAAGCACTGAGCATGGGAATGATCTGTTCCGATCTAGAGTTTAAAAGAATCATTTTGGCTACTCTTTAGAAAAAAATACAAAAAGAGAGAGTAACTTGTAAGTTAATTCAGTGATCCAGGTGAGAGAGAATGATGTCTTACTAATCATTAGGTTATGAGAAAGCAGAGTGATAGTTCTCTTTTAATGTGATTTTTAAAATAATTTTGATAGGTATGGTTGTTTTTAGAAATATGCTAGGATTGTTATATATGCTGAATACTTGTCCTGAGATAGCTGAATATTTTTCCCTATTTGACTAGTTTTCATGGATATTTTCATAAAATTTGATAGTTTGATGTCCAGTCTCTCTTGATCTTTTCTTTACTCCATCCTCTTTGTATCTATCTTCCTCTATAGATAGATGATTTATTTATTTGTATTCATTTTTAATATCACATTATATTTCTATATGTCAAGGAGCTGGAGTTCTTATGTCTCCACCAAATGCAGGTTCCAAGTTACCACTGAGAAATTAGTCTTATTAAAATGATTACACCTGCATTTGGCTAATTTGAAGAGTATTTGCTGAATTTCTGCCATAATTAGTCAGTTGGCACTTTTTTTCAGGTGTAATTTCATTGTCATGAGAAACAAACCAACAACAACAAAAAAATCTGTGATAGTTGCTCCTTTTACAATTTGCCTACTAACGAGCCTGACTTCTGAACATACTTCTTTCATTTGAATACTTCAACACAGTATTCTGAGTACCCTAGGGAATTTCCTGGACTGGTGCAAGGGAAATATCTTCCCTATATATGAAGATATTTAAATGTTTTCTAAATAGCTATAGTCTATTTAAAAACAACTCTTGAGGCTAGAAAATAAAAATTAATGAAATTATGACTGAAAAATATCAGAATTATGTTTATAATTAATCATCAGGATTGTCTATTTCTCTACATCATCCAGACAAATGACTATAGAATTAACGGTCAATACTTAAATATGTCTCTGACACCACATGATGATGTTGGGCTAAAACTGAGCTCCATATTCCCGGAAAACTGCAAGAATTAAGAAATGTCCCTACTTTTTGTGTTTTGAAACCCTCTATCAAACATATTCTCATATATTCCAAGATAAAATCTTTTCCATCCTCCCTTGTGACTTATATGACTGGCAAATGACTCCCTTATATACCTGCTTTTAGAAATCAGCTCCTTAATTGTCTGGTGCTTGTGCTTTTCACATAATTAGAAATCTGTTTCTAAACCTAGTGAACTAAGTAAAAAACAAAAATATATCTTATCATTAAAATAGAAATATTGTTGCTTGTAGGTTTATATGGATTGTTAAAATTGTAAAAAGAGATATATAATAGTGACATTTAAAGAAATACCTACATGTATTCTAGGTATAAACATTATTAGGGGTATTTTATACAGCTACCGATGTCAGATGGTTATACTATTTTCACTCATTTATGAAAGCTTGTTTTTATAGGTTGAAAATTTAGATAAGATTACGTGTCTTGGTTTTAAAAATTTTAATGAATGAAGTGTTATATTTTAACCATTGTCATTAAACAACAGTAAAAGTATGAAAATTTAATAATGGGAAGCCATGCAGAAATACATAATAAAAATTCAGTAGAACTGGCTAACTAAAAAACCAGAAATGTATATATATATACATATATATATATATACACATATATATGTTAAAATACATTTTAAGTTAAAATAAAAAGGTGAACAATTACCACTGAAAAATATTTGCAAAGATAATAATACCCAGAATTGTCAATATCCATTATAAAAAATACAGTGGGGAGTTCCTGCTGCAGTGCACTGGGTTAAGAGTCTGACTGCAGTGGCTCAAAGGTGCAGAGGTGGGGGTTTGATCCCTGACCCAGTGCAGTGTGTTAAAGGATCCAGTGTTGCAGAACCTGTGACATACATCACAGCTGAGGCTCAGGCTCAATCCCTGGCCTGGGAACTTCCATATGCAATGGGTGTGGCCATTAAAAAAAAATACAGTGGGACACAATCAGTCGTCAAAAGAATAAAAGGAAAGAAACAATAACTGAAAAAATTTAAATGATTAACCTATTGAACATATCCTACAGAAATGTAAATTTAAATAATGGTAAAATATTTTCATATCTATTAAGTTGTTGATTTCCTCTCCTCATTTGGCAGACTATATTACAAAAGCTTTCTAAGAACAATTTTTAAGAGTCAGACATAAGATTTTAGAATTTGTATGTCAATTCAGTAATACCAATGCTAAAAGTCTACTCTGAAAAAATAAAGCTAAGAAAAATTTTATGTTAAATCAAGTCATTTTGCAATAGTGAAAAATTAGAAACAAACCAAATTATCCTGCAAGGGACTAAAATGGTTAAATAAATCTTACCATAATTATAAAGATACAATATGAAGTTTTAACAATTAGGCTGTTAATGACCTATTAATATGAAAAAGTGTTAATATACAATATGAATTGAAAAGAATAACATATGTCTGTGTGCATACTGATGTGAATTAGCATGTTCAGAATGACCTCCAAATATTAATTTTTGGTTAATTCATTACATATTTTTATTTTATGCATTTCAAACTAACTAAAATAAAACTGTCTTATAATATATTCCTCAGATATTTAAAAGCCTTAACTTATCACTGATGGAGAACATATGAATTTAGGAATAAAAAGAAATATTTGATTCACTTACATAAGGTCTACTCTGACCCACTAAAAATTGCAATGTATAAGACTGGATTTAACAGAATTATTATTTCCTAAAAGTAAGTTCTTATTGAGTGCATCTTTGATTTTTTTCTATGAAAAAAATGTCAAACTAAACCTGAATCAGAATTTTCAGAATATATGCCTAGATTCTATTTTTTAAGCTTTAATCCGGTCTTGTTTAATAGATTTATCACTCATCTCACTTTTAACTCATGAAATGTAAAGGAAACATAATATATGGATTATCTCCTTTCAGTTTTGATAGAAATGAGAAACTTGAGTTTAAACACACTTCCATAGGCTTTCTGCAGGCCATTGTGCTTAAATGCAGCATAATAGACAAGAAAGGACATAATTGTGCTCATTAAATGTAGTTTCCATTTAACTATCAAAGAAGAGAGTAGAAAAAGAAAAAAAATGTATTGTCAGCCATGGAGATATTTTCAGACAATCACAATAATCTGCATTACAATATTCTCTCCTATGAAAAGCAGGGCCTTAATACCATTGCTCACTAGCGGCAGCAGTTCAATGATAACCACTCAAATTTGATGCCTTAAATGTGAACATCTGTTTCTATCATTAAAGCTATCAGAGTGCTGTTAATTACTTGTCTTCATCTATTTTCAGTATCAGTAAATATATATTCAGGATCGAGAAAAGTAATTCACATTATTGTTTTCAATTTTTTTTTGTAATTAGACCAATAGTTTTATTGAAAGATTGGCGCAGAGCCCCTCTCCCCCACCAGGATCCCAGAGTGTTGGCTTCAGGCTCTGAGCATCCAGGTGCCTGTAACCTGAGAGTCCCATTATTTAAATGATTAATTCCAGCATCTAATGCCACTATGTTTACCATATGTACACGTGAGTGGCTACTTCCTTCTTACACATACATATGTAACATACAAAATTTATTTCTTATTTAACATTTCATTTCCCACATTTATTTGTATTTCACATACACATTATCTGTGTATGTACATATACACAACACACACATAAATACAGTCACTGAGATACGCACACACATTTACTGAGTTAACACGTTTACAGAGTAAAAGACAAGTATATATTTGAGTATTCCTCAACTGCAAATTATTATACTTTAAGTCATTAAAAAATTCTTTAAATTCAAAGACAAAAGGTCTGGCATCCTTGAATAGACACCCATTTTTCCTCTTTATATACATACATACATTCATACATAGGGAGAGAATTCACAACTCTGAATACAGGGACACTGTAAAACCAGATGTTCTTAAAGATTTCTAGGCAATGTTCATAAGTTTCTCCTGTGTTTATATATTTTACACTGTGGTTGGTATTGTAATCAAGCAGGGCCCTGTGGGGCTCCAGAACACAAAAGCCTTTCTGTGTCCTCCATTTCTTGTTTCTAGGAACTGGGCCTCTTTCAGCCTCCATGACCTTCCCTGAGTTCCAAGGGGCAGGTTCAGACAGTAGCTGATCAGAGAAGGAAGTGGATGCAAAGACAAAGGAGGAACAGTTAAAAAACAGTACAGCCTTGAGGTGGATCCTGGTTCCCTCTCAAGGGATACACATAATAATATAGGCATCTTATACACCTAAGAGAAAAGTTATATTCTTTATGCTTCATTTAGAAAGGAATACTTTAAAACTGAACAGCTTAGATTCCTTTCTTGTCCTTCTCCCTGGTTTAACTGCACCCTAAACACAATCACCCATAAGCTAAATATTAAATACCCTGAGCATAACTGCCTGCGGGTTAAAGATTATTAGCACACAATGTTTTTCAGTAATTTTCCTAGTTTGTTCTAATCTCGGAAAAATATATCCTTTTTGCAAGTACTATTATTCTAGGCAATAATCCAGAAGACCACCATCATGATCATGCCGAGATCTCCTGACTCTTTGATGACTAAGATTAGCTTTGATGACTAAGATTCCCCCAAAGAAAGAAGAAAGCATGTTTGCTCCAATCCTGATTCTTTTTTTTCCTTTTTACTACAAAACTTATCACTGTTCTTTCCAGTGGGGGGCACAAATTTTAGGGCATTATCCTGCTGTGACCCTCCTTTGCCTGGCAAAGCTATTTTTTTCTCCTTTACCCAAAACTCTGTCTTTACGTTTCAGTTTGGCAGTGGTAGACAAGGACAAATTTCAGCAACATAAATAATGCCTGAATCTAAAGAGATGCAATAACAAAATACAGACTTGACACCACCCTCAGTGAAACTCAAGTACACAAGGAGCTGTTCTCCTTGAGGATGACAGTGTTATGAAGAATCTCAAAATTGTATCCGCTTCCTTCTATGTTTTTTTCCATTCTGAGATTTGGACCAAATGTTTCATATAAGATCAGAATAAGTATAGCATACGGAGGTGTCTGTCTCTCAGAATCATTACCAGTAATCCTCTCAATCTGGACTGCAAACAATTCGATACTTAAAAGAATAATGATTGATGCAAAACTATGACCTTTATTGTTGATTAGATATAAGCTGGCTGACAAGGTGGCTTCAAGTCTTCTTGTCAATATCTTAACAAAGACTCCTAATATTAATCAGATTTACTCACCCAGGGATCTCATGACTGATTGGGGAAGATCTTCCCCAAAGGAGAAGGTCCTGGGCAAATAAAAGTCTGGAGGAGGCAAACTTGTATTCTGGTAGGAAATCCTCATCCCTAAAAGAACCATCACAAATAAGTCAAGCTTGCCAAATTATTCCTCCAAACATAACAATCAAATATGGCAGAGTGGGCATTTATATTTTCCCAGGGAAGAGTAAGTTAAAGTTGACAGGAAGGAAATGTGTATATTTAAGAAAAAGTCCTCTGCATGGAAATGAGAAGGAAAAGGAGGTCTCCTTGGCACTTTAAATATTGTAATTAGAGGTGAAGAAGAGGTAAGATAAAAATATGTAACTCCTAATAAACTGGGGAGAGGACACCAGACAATTAAAAAATAGTAAATTAGTAAGCCAACAGAGGGAAAAAATGTTATCTTTTCTGTCCTCATCTGCTAGTCATTTGGTCATAGCCTGGGATGGCAGCTCAGCTAAAACCTTAAACCAGTCTGTAAGTTTTCAAAATCGCACAGAGCCAGAGTTCCTGTTGTGGCGCCGCAGTTAACGAATCCGACTAGGAACCATGAGGTTGCGGGTTTGATCCCTGGCCTTGCTCAGTGGGTTAAAGATCAGGTGGTGTCATGAGCTGTGGTGTAGGTTCCAGACGCGGCTCGGATCTGGCGTTGCTATGGCTCTGGGGTAGGCCAGCAGCTGTAGCTCCGATTTGACCCCTAGCCTGGGAACCTCCATATGCCGTGGGTGTGGCCCTAAAAAGTAAAAAAAAGCATACAGCCTTTACCCAGTGTAAAAGGGGATCTTAATTGCCGCTACTCTGGTGATAAGACTAGAGTATATGGAATCACTCTGAGCTGGGTAGAAAGGTCAGAGTTTTTAAACTGAAGCTCTGTACAAGCCATATGTGTCATGAACATAAAATTTCTATAGTACATCCAATCGTATCTCTTGCCTTGCAGCATTCATGATATTAAAACTGATAACTGAAAATCTATACAAGGAACAGAGATCAGCTGTCTTTTGCAGGGGATCCAGAAAACCAGTAGCTAGCCTGGGGGAAAGAGAAAAAATGGTAAAGCAATGGATTTCAACATAAAATTAACTTTATGAGGATCTTCAGGGGACTTTTTAAAAATTACAAATACCTAGATCCTACCAAGAAATCTGGTTTCAGTTGTCGTAAAGGAAATCTAGTCTTCTCGTAATTTTGTCAGATATTCATAGATGATTTTGATGTGCATCCCAGGTTAAGATTACCAGGGTAAAGATGATAAAAGCAAATCTAAGTGCATTGGAAGGACGTGAAGTTAAGGGCTCTATGCACTGAAAACTCAGAGAAACTTACATAATTTTACGTAAGAAGCTCAAGATAATTTGACATGCAAGTATAATGCCTAAAGAACTAGGGTAGGAGAGATGGACATTGCTTATAATCAGGTATTCCTTGAAACACACTTTTTAAAACAAGCAAAGTTCCTTCATTCCTGGAAAGAGGAGTTAATTCCTTTGCTGAAGCCATGGTTTCAGTCAAGAACACTCTGTGATCAGAGCTGCACTCACTAGCTCTCATTCCTTTGTCATACAGATAATTTTTTGAGCAGCTGCAGTGTGTGATGGATGGTTCTGATAATGGAGTGAAAGAACAATGAACAAACCAAAAAAGCTCTGCTTGCTTTGGGGAAGACAAGCAATAAGCAAGTAAACAAGTAAATATATTTCATGTTAGAGACTGACAAGAACAAAATGCAGAACAGTATAAGAATAGGCTCCAAGCTTATGAAAGAAAGTTCAGGAAGGTCATACATGGAAAGTGAATTTGGAGCTGACACCTGAAGGAAGCGAGGACATGAGAAAGTAAGGCCTGAGACTTCCCTAGCATGCATTCAGTTTTTCCTTGTTCATAATTCTTAAAGCTTAAAACAGTTAATCATATCCATCATTTTGCTGATGTTATTTTTGCATTAAAAATGCAAAATCTTCCTTAATTTTAATATGGGGCTTTCTTATGTTTTATAGTTTCTTAGACTAAAATAATTTCACACCAGGTTATTTCCTCTGAATCCTCATCAGATTCCTCCTTTTACTCCATAACTGCATCATACGCTTGTTTTTATTCCATTGGTGCAATTGTAGATGGTAAATAAGAAAGCTGATATTTACTGTCATTTTATTTGGCTAGTCTGTAGTTATTCTAGATGACTGTGAACAACACAGAGGGAAGTACACCCAACTGGGGAGTACATAGGTTCGCTACCCATGCCTGAGTTAGCTGAGGAGCTGTTCCAACTTCCTAAGGGAGTTGGTTGTAGCAATCTTCAGAATTTACTGATTTATTTGTACTAAAAGAATAATTACCATGTGTGTCAGGTTAAACTGGTTTGTTGTTGATTTGATACAGTCAGGAGCTGTTCAAATTATTCAACATACCCTCAGTTCACCACCCCAAAGTTTCCCACGATTCTCAGCCCCTGCTGCTTCCAATTTGTTTGTTTGTGTTTATTCCTATGAATCCAGATCCACAGGGAACTCCTTTAATTTCCTTTTCCACACATGTAGTGGGTTACCACTTACACACAATTCCTGAATTTGGAACCTACTGTTAGATGTCTAAAACCTTTCATTATTAACAATACATGTGTTCCCACATTTATATTTTTTACTCATTTCACAAGAACCTTAGGAAAAAGAAAGTTAAACAAAAGAGCTCAAACTGCCTTGTTGAAAGCAACTGATTGCCATAATTACACCCAAACTTTACATCACTAGTTGCTAGGGGAGCAAAGACACCCTCAGTTCCCTATTTAACCACTCTACCAATATCTCCAAGCTAACTGTCCTATAGGACTGACTCTAGAGTTAGCATCTTACTCATAGAAATAGGTTATAAGATTTACAGGGAAAGATGATGCACACCCAATGGTTACCATATATTCTTTATAAAATAACAAGATACCAAACATGTTAGTATTTTAATATTAATATTGCCTATAGTATATATGTTAACAGAATAAAATAAGCAACTCATTATTAGGACAGTTACTGCATTTAAAATGTTCTTACTGCCTGCCCATCTTGCATCCTCAAGGCTCCTATGTAAAATATACAGGCAAGAGATTGGTTTTTGAGTTAAGATCATGGTTGACTTTTGTCATGTATCTTTAGCACCTTTTCAGGAATTATGTAAAATGCATATCAGTCAGCTTGTGAATTTGTGATTTAGCTAATCAATTTCTTATACATCAGGAGAGAGGAAATGTATAACACTTCACCATTGCCCAGTGAAACATTCACTATCTAGATTTATACACCATTGATCTTGAGTTTGCAGCCTCACATTACTCTTTTTTTATTTAATTTACTCTACAGTATTTGTGCAACAAATTTCCATTCTTCACAGAGAATTTTAATATCTTCAGCAGAATACAAGTGGTTAAATGTGGATTGTCATAGTTTAGTTATATTCCTGATTCAGCAAACACTGTGGCTGAATCCCTAAACAAGAATATGAACATCAAAATAGTGTTCTGCAAGAAACTAGATTTATAAGCCAAATCCAAGTGCTAATAACATGTGACTAGAAAGAGATTTGCTGATGTGTGAATTCAGTATTTTTACATGTAATTCTAAACGCTGCTTTTTCATGAATCAGAAATTTAGTGGGTCAGGAAGCTTTCTAGCTATTTTCTAGAAAGAAAATAAATGAAAGAACTTTAAGGCTACTGATCACATCACATTGCCTACTGAATAAACTTGAAACTCCTACTCTCAGGAATTGTCTTTGCAGGAACAACCTATGCTTTAGCCACACCTGATTTCTCCACGATCTGCCATACACTGCTTCACCCATGATTTCCTTTTCCAAATATGTTGTTTATATTTCCTAGATGCCTTTTTCTGATTGTCCAGTTGGTGAACTACTGCTTTTCTTTTAAGATCTAACTCAAATATCATCTTTCCTGTGGGTTTCCCTTGGCTTCTTCAACTTCATAGCCAATTTTATTGTCTTCTCTGTGTTCTTGCACCACTTTCTGCACACCTAAATACTCTGAATGGATCCATGTACATGTCACCACAGATGGACTATGAGCTCCTTAAAAACAGAGGGTGTAAAATGAACTCATCTCTTTCCTCAGCAACTAATGCCATACCTGAATCCAAGTGGGCATTGAAAATATTCTTTAAGAGTTCCCCCTGTGGAGTTCCTGTTGTGGCACAGTGGAAACAAATACGATTAAGAACCATGAGGTTGTGGATTAGATCCCTGGCCTTGCTCAGTGGGTTAAGGATCCGGCGTTGCAGTGAGCTGTGGTGTAGGTCACAGATGCGGCTCAGATCTGGCATTGCTGTGGCTGTGGCATAGGCCTTCAGCTATAGATCTGATTAGACCCCTACCCTGGGAATCTCCATATGCCATGGGTGGGGCCTTAAAAAAATATAAAAAAAGAGTTCCCATTGTGGCTCAGCAGGTTAAGAACCAGAATAGTATCCATGAACATGAAGTTTCGATCCCAGCCTCGCTCAGTGAGTTAAGGATCCAGCACTGCAGTAAGTTGCAGCATAGGTCACAGGTGCAGCTTGGACCAGGCATTGCTGTGACTGTGGTATAGGCCACTAGCTGCACCTCTGATTAGACCCCTAGCCTGGGAACTTCCATATGCCAGGGGTGTGGCCTTCAAAAAAAAAAGAAAAAGAAAATGTTCTTTAAAGAAGGCAAAAGAAATAAAATAAATTATACAAATTACAAAATGACATCATACTCTGGTATGGCATTTTAGTAATAATGAATAATAGCATTAAACTACAATGATTAAATTTAGAATTTTCATGTACTGGAGTAGTAGTAAAAAACAAAAATTTACTTGTAATTTCACAGTCATTATTAGTTTACTGAAAATTGGGTAGGTAAGCATTTCTCTGGGTCCTCAACTGTGCCTCTTTTATTGAAATAAGTTCTAAGGAAACAGTACTTCTGAAATTTTCACCAGGGGCCATCTGTGTACTTATTTATGAATATTTATGGAGCACTGACTAGATCCTATGGTCTGTGTATGGCACTCATGATACTATAGCAAGCAAGGCAGACCAGGTGGCTGTCCTCAAGCAATCAAAAAAATGAGCAATTGGAAAGAGTGCAATTAGTGTTATAACTGTGAAAAACAGTGTCTATGTGATGAGATAACGTGTGGTCTGGAGAGAGAACACATCAGTCCCCTCACATTTGTATACTTTGAGATGAGTCTCATTGTACTGGAAGGGAATCCAGGATTCCAAGGGCTGAGACTGAGCTATCTGTTTTACCCCTATCAAGCGGTAGAAAGCCAGTACATAATAGGTGCTCAATTAATATTTGTTAGATGAATGAACTGGTGAATTTCTTTCACACCTGTGGTCACAATTCTAGTTTATTAAAATAATCCTTTAGCTTCAAGAGAGTAGAAATAGAAATGACCTTTTTAAAAGTCATAGGTTCAGGGAGTTCCCGTTGTGGCGCAGCAGAAATGAATCCATCTAGGAACCATGAGGTTGAGGGTTTGATCCCTGGCCTTGCTCAGTGGGTTAATGATCCGGCGTTGCCGTGAGCTGTGGTGTAGGTTGCAGACATGGCTAGGATCTGGCGTTGCTGTGGCTCTGGCATAGGCCAGCAGCAACAGCTCCGATTAGATCCCTAGCCTGGGAACCTCCATATGCCGCAGGCACGGCCCTAAAAAGACAAAAAAAAAAACAAAAGAAAGAAAAAGAAAAATCATAGGATCAGAGCTGACCATATTTCTCAGTTCATGTGACTATCACTGGTCCATCAAAAGCTGCTCACAGTTCATTTATAAATCTCTCTTTATATAGCAATCTCCATATGATTCGCCACCCACCCCAATCATAGGGGGTTGCTATGTGTATAGCATACATTCTTGAATTTTAAGCTATCTTTGTCAAATCTGAGGCCTTGTTATTGTTTCTAAAGTACAGAATAACTGTAGATCTTATTTTCTTTTTTGCTCATACAGCCCTTGTGTTAAATATAAATTCATGTTGCTGAGTATACATTTACGTAATTGCTACAACCGCTGCATACAAATTTTATCTATTACCTCATATGAACTCAAATATTGTCTCCAAATCCAGCACTTGGAACAATCCTATTGGGAAAAACCTAACACAAACTCCTTTACGGATCAGTTTGAGAATTCCCCTGGAATACACACCTAGGAGTGGTATTTCTAAATAACTGTTTTTGCCTATATCCATTTAGCTTAAGTACTTTAAATTTGCCTCACAAATAGAGTACCAGTCTCCCATCACCATTTTGTAAGATTTCCTGTTTGCCAATATCACTGACAAGATTTTCGTGTAAAAAATAATTTGTCTGACCTTGTACCTCCATTCCTGGGGGGTAAATTTTAAGCCTTGGAACTTCCTGAGTTATAAAAGTGCCTGATATTTATGGTGGTCCCTGGGACCACACCTGACAGTTTATGCTAACAAGATGACTTGGGATAGAGACTGTCTACCCCAGAAAGATCATTCATATGACTAGAAGGTTGGGATTTTTAGCCATGTGATATCAGCCCAACTTCCAGGAAGGAGAGAGGAACCAGGAATTGTGTTCAGACTCACAGTCAATGGTACAATCACTAATGCCAATATAATGAAGCCTCACTAAAGAGCTCTGGACTCCAGGCATTGACCAAGCTTCCCTAGGTGGCAATACTCTGCATATTAGTACACATCAGGGTGCCAGGTGGAAACATGGCCCTGAAGACAATGGAAGCCTCATATTGGGAACTCTCCCAAACCTCTCCCTATGCATTTCTCCCTTTAGCTGGTTCTGATTTATATCAACTTTTCTCCCTAATAAAACTGTAACTCTAAGTGTAAGTGTATATAAATTTTCCAGAATTCTGTGACTCTTTTAGCAAATTATAGAATCTGAGGGAGTCTGAAGATTTCAGCTTTGTAGTCAACTATTCAGAGGTGAGGATAGCCCTGGGGATTTCTGGACTCTAAAGTGAGGATAATCTATAAGGACTGTTGTCCTTTAATCTGTGTAGGTTTTGCCAAACATCAGGAAAGAGGGAATTATCACATGTTTACAGTTGTTCCAGTAAGATTAGTCTAAAGTGATGTTCCACTATTGTTTTAATTTGCATTTTTTCCTATTAATGAGGGGAGAAAAGGGGTTTTCTCCCCTTTTCGCTGCCTATTCACAGTTTTTAACTATTTTTATTGACTTTTTCTTCTTTGTTTTGAGGGGGTTCTTTTGGTGCTTTGTAAAATATATTTTATATTCTAGGTATTACTTATCTCTCATTAACTATGTCAATGTTGCCCTTTGTTGAACAGAAACACAATTTTGATGTAATGAAATTTTAAGGAAGACCTTTAAGAACTTATTTCGCACCATAAAGTCATAATAAATGTTATCCTACATATATCTATTCAATGTATGTATGTTTTTATATTTTGATATTTAATCCCTCTTTGTTTCTGGTGTAAAGTTGGACTCATTTATTTTTATCCTGCAGTGAGTTAATTCATTGAAAACTACCCTCTCCAAAGAGGTTTTTAATTATGCTTAAAATACCTGTTATATAATTTCTATTTAATTCTATAATTAAACATAAAAGTGATATTACTTTTATTATATATTAGTTTTCAACATATATTGATCTTTCTCTGCGGTTTCTACCATTTTCCATTGATCTACGTCTGCTTTTGCAGCACTTACTGTTTTCATTTCTATGACTTTGTAATATGTCTTAATATCTAACAGACTTATCTCACTTTTTTTTTTACTTTGACCATTTTTTTTTCTAAATTGATTTATTTCCTCATGGACCTCTAATCTTTCATATGAATGTGTATAGGAGTGTGTGTATGTGTGTGTATAAATATAATATGTATGTATGTATGAGAATTAAGAAACTTAGCTTATTGTGATGGTAATAAATTAGTAAGTCAGAGAAAAGTGGACCTTATTATTATAATATTAATTCATGCCATATGTAGTAGTGATAAATTATATTGTTGGCCTTTTAAAATTTAATTGTCTTCAAAAGTGTTTCAAAAGTTTGTATAGTCTACATGTATCATATATTCTTTAAGTTATGCAGGTACCATGCAATAAATGATTATGCCACTGAAGCTTCTATATTCCTTAATGCCAAGATTCTTTACATTTTCAGTTACTATTATGGATGGAATCATCTATATAATTTTCAAGTTGATTATATTTGGTACTTTTAAAAGTAAAATTGATTGTAAGAAATGTATACTGTATCTGCTGAATGTATATAATGCTCACGATGGTCACGATTTTTGGCAAGATATACTATGGATTTTGTTCTGAGTGAAAATAAATGTTTCCATCTCACCTTTTTATCTTTATATATTTTTATTCATTTTTCTTATCTTATTGCAGTAGCCCAAATGTCCAGGACAAGATTAAAGATAATAGTAAGTGTCCTGATTTTTTTTTTTTTTGTCTTTTTGCCTTATCAAGGACCGCACCCGCGGCATATGGAGGTTCCCTGGCTAGGGGTCTAACAGGAGCTGCAGCTGCCAGCCTGCACCACAGCCACAGCATCATGGGATCCGATGACCTACACCACATCTCATGGCAACGCCGGATTCTTAACCCACTGAGCGAGGCCAGGGATCAAACCTGCAACCTCATGGTTCCTAGTCGGATTCGTTAACTACTGAGCCACGACAGGAACTCCCTGATTTTTGAGGTAAAAGAAATTATGTCTGTAGCTTTGTCATTCCTGGCAGAAACTAGATAGATGCTTATCAGTCTATTTCTTTTTCTTAGTCACATACCTATTATAGATTATATTTTCCAGCCTAACCTATTATTAGACTGGGGACTCGTGGCCAGGAGTTGCTAATGTAATGTAATATTACTGGAAGTTATACTTATCACTTCATGAACTAACTACAAAATGCTCCCTTCAGTCTTCCACTCTCTCTTTATTTTTGCGTGTTTCCATTTGCAGAGAATCTAGGGGAAAGATTCTAAGAAACACCTGAGGGATTCTAGAGTCAAAAGATGGAAGAAAACAGCATCTCTGGTAGGATTTCAGGATATAAGATAATTGTTCAGGAGAGCTGGCTAAATCATATTATTATGTGATATGAGCAAGAAATAAATTTTTGCTATGTTCAGCCCCTCAGACCTTGGAATATTTTGTTACAAGATAGCCTAAAATATCTTAATTTACAGCACAATATATTTGTTACATATTTCTAAGACTGAACACAAATCAAATTTGGTATATCACCTTGAAATCTCAGCTAGCAAAAATTATTACCATAAATATTATGTGATGATTTTTTGGATTTAATGACATAATATTTTTCTTAGATTTGTTTACATTGTAAATTGGACTTATAAATTTTCTGATGTTGACCAACATTTTTTTTTTGGCTGCACTTGCAACATGCAGAAGTTCCCAGGCAGATATCAACTGAAAATCACAATAGCAACCCAAGTTGCTGCAGTGACAATTCCAGATCCTTAACCTGCTATGCCACAAGGGAACTCCATGTGTTTTCTTTTCTTTTCTTTTCTCTTCTTTTCTTTTTGGAAGCAATTTTTGTATATGGAGTATAATCCTATATAAAAAGGGTCATCTTACACTGATGTACTAATGAATTCACACACAAACACACACACACACACACACACTGATAGGGTTTTGTATTTTACCCTTGCCTTTCTATGTCCAGTAACAAGTACAGGATGACACACACACACACACACACACACACACACACGACAATTCTTTACCTCCAATTCTTCTTCCAATATCTTCCTGAAATTATTTGGCTAAGTCTTTTCTGCAAGGCCATTTTTTTATAACCTCCCATTTTCAATTTCATTGACTCTGCTCTAGCCACACTGTTCTTCTAGCTATTCTTTTAGCACAATTTTTTTCATCTAACTTGTTATTCTGCTTGCCTGACATATTCTAAATACAAAGGATTCTTTTTTCAATATCCAAATCATGAATCAAATATCATCTTTTATATCACTTTCCTAGAAGAAGAGCATGAGACATGCATGTTTGAGTTAATTCTTGAGGTTTTTCTCTCAGGAGAAGGGGAGTGAAGAAAGGTAAATAAGGATGGGGAGAAGTAAAGCAAAGATACGGTGTGAGCATGAGAATCCTTTCAGTTTGTCCCCACAGTGTTTTGGTTTCTTGGAAACAGACGGAAGGCTCAGAAGGTTTGGAGATGAAAGGCTGCAAAAGATTTACAGGTGTGTACTATCAGGAAATACACTTCTAGGAAAGTGAAAGGTTCAAATACGGACAAATAAGGAAAAGGTAATCCACACTATGAGTGCAACTAACCCTTCAGCCAATCTTAAGAGGAACTGTGGAGGTGGACTGGCACTTCAGATTTGTTCCAAGTCAAGGTAGAACACTTGAGTACTCAGCAAACCAGGAAGCTCTGTAGCAGAAACTACTCAATAGAATTTGTCCCACTTTGAGAGAAGGAGAGCTGGTCTCTCAAACCCATCTCAGTCAGTCCTTGGCTAAAGTCTTCCCCTGAGAACAAGAGTTGCCTCTATAACTAGGCAGCTCACATTTGTTTAAGAGAAATTTTCTAAAAAGAAAGCTCTGTGAGTTGTTATTAGACAATATGACAACACCTGGGGAATGTGTACACCAGTTAATAAAAGGAATATTAAGAAATTCACCAATAATAGCTACTACAATACACCTCTTGCACTGCTCAGATATACCTCCTATTCACATTAAACTGTGCCTGGAGAGATATAGAGAGCAAACTCATCTGGTTAGTCACATCTAGGAAAACAAAGACCAAGGTCAGTGAGACATACTACAGCCTTTACTATAAGTTGATCCTAAAGCCATAACTGACCCTCATCCTTTACTTTCTCCTCTGCCAACTCACTAGCATGGGGATTAGTGTGTGGCATTAATAGTATCAACTTTATCATCTAATCAGCTTGTAATAAAACAGAAGAAACCTACCCTTTCCCTGGTCTGCTTGGGCTGATGTATTTTTATCTATTAACTTTTGATTCTAACAGATTCATACCTAATGATGGTTTATTACTATTTCTTCTTACTAGATTTTAAGTTCCATGTTGACAGAAATTTGACCTTTTTAAAAATTATAAAGAGCCTAGAACATTTATTGACATGTAGTAAATAAATATTCAATAAATAAATTAATATCTTTACATGTTTTTAGAAATGCAAATCAAAACTACAATGAGGTAGCACCTCAAACTGGTCAGAATGGCCATTATCAAAAAGTCTAAATATAATAAATGCTGGAGAGAGTGTGGAGTATAGGGAACCCTCATACACTGTTGGTGGGAATGTAAATTGGTACACCACTATGGAAAACTAAAACTATGGAGATTCCTCAAAAAACTAAAAATAGAACTACCATAGGATCCAGCAAACCCACTCCTGAGCATATATCCAGAAAAAACATAATTCAAACAGATACAAGCACCTCAACATTCACCGCAGCATCATTTACAATAGTCAAGACATGGAAGCAACCTAAATGTCCATCAACAGAGGACATAAAGAAGATATAATACATATACACAATAGAATATTACTCAGTCCTAAAAAAGAATGAAATAATGCCAATTGCAGCAACATGGATGGTCCTGGAGACTGTCATACTAAGTGAAATCAGGCAGACAGAAAAAAAGAAACATCATATGTTATGACTTGTATGTGGACTTATATTTAAAAAAAAAAAAAAAGATTCAAATGAACTTATCTGCAGAACAGAAACAGATTCACAGACTTCGAAACTTACAGTTACCAAAGGGAAAAGGTAGGGATGGATTGAAGGTCTGGAATTGGCATATGCACACTGACGTATATGGAATGGATGGTCAACAGTGACCTGCTGTATAGCACAGCAAACTCTATCCAATATTCTGTGATAACCTATATGGGAAAAGAATTTGAAAAAGAATGCATATGGTATATGCATAATAATCTCTTTGTTGTATAACAGAAATTATCATAATATTATAAATCAACTATACTTCAATAAACTTTTAAAAAAGAAAAAAAAACCTGCTTTAAGTATCTGTATGCAGACATAAGTTTTAAACTCATTTGTATACCAAAGGATGTCACTGTTGGATGATGTCCCTGTATGTTTAGTTTTCTAAGAAACTGCCAAACTATCTCGCAAAGTGGCTGTACCATTTCTTACCATCAGCAATGAATAAAAATTCATTTCCTTTTTTACATTTTAACCTGATTTTGAAATTAAAGTTACATTAATCTTTTTGAATGAATTGGGTTATTTTATGGTATGTTTATGATATGTTCCTTTTTAGAATGAGTTTCTCACCTGTCGAATCACCATGGCCTGAGACTTTAGAGAAATACTCTTAACATTAAAATGTCTTTATAGCTTAGAAGCCAACATAAGTTTTCAATTCGATGTAGGGAATTTTTGGCAATTCGTATTTTTCTAAATATGTATTGATTTTATTTACCTTTTCAAATGTATATTATATAATCCAGTCATCATGACATTCCTTTATCAGTAGTAAGATTTTTAATGGTATAATCTCTTTCTTTCTCTTCCTTTCTTTCCTGCTTTTATTTTTGTTTCTTCATCGCTTCTGCTAGAACGTCTTCCTAATATTTTCAAAAAACAGCTTTTGGTTAAATTTTTCTAGTTTTTCTCTATATTACTAATTTATACTCTTCTCATTTCTTTTAATTTGTTCTAAATTTACTTGAATTTCTGGAATTTTTTCTATTATAGATTTAAATTCTCATCTCGTTTGCAATTAATCCTTCATTCCTTCATATTTCTTAATGAATTTGTTTAATTTTTTCTCTAAATACTGTTTTGTGTTTCTTACAAACTCTGAAACACATATAGCTCATTTATGCAATTATATGCATTATATAAGTAATTCGTGTCTGAATATTTTATAATTCCCTATATTTATTCTTAATTATTTTCTCAAATGTTATTTAGCAGCTCATAGTTTACTTTCCAAATATATAAAACTATAAGATATATAGAATTATAATTGTAAAATAAATATATTATTTCATTTATAGGCTTAGAACCTAGTATTATGATGTTAATTGTTTGTAATTTGTTTAGGTATCCTTTGATGTCTAATATGTCATTGAATACTGTGATTATTCCACCTGTCATTCTAAGGAATGTTTTTATTCTTTGTTTAGATAAATTATTGATAGTGTAGTCTCACAGCTAGAGGAGACAACCTACCAAAGACAATCTACCAAGTTTTGTTTTCCACTTCAATCTACAATTCATGGGTAAATTTCTTATTTATCAGCAGAGATAACTATCATTATGATTTTAGAGGCCTATCATGGAAACTAAATAAGTTAGTCCATATTAAATATTGGCAGGTAGTCCTGCTCTTTACTTTTATGAAATATATTACTACACGCCAATAGAAACTAACTTTTAGTACAGCTAAAAGTATACAATTCACCTATTGATTTTTTTGAAAGCAAAAGCTGAAAAAATGAGTTTTTTAATTGCAGTGCATAGATTAGATAACTGAATTATTCATAATTCTTGGGTCTTTCCTTCATTACTGATCAACGTACTGTTTGTTTACTTATATTTATGCACATTATTGTATAATAACATTTTGTTTTAGAGTTCTGTGTCTGTACTCATAGAGTATTTAGCCCCTCTCCTCTTTGTAGACACTTAAGATGTTCATTCTAATTTTTTCATATTATATACTATTTGTCATTATGCCAAATTGCGGCACATATTTATGATTAGTCTCTCAGGATGAGTTTTTCTAAGTAGAATTGCTAAGTAAAATTACATGAACATTTTCAGAACCTCTGATAAATATTTCTAAATCGAAGTAAGTTTCTAGCAACATGTCTTTCAGCTGTGATTTCTCAGTGTTCATTCCTCCTCACTTTCCACCTGGTGAATTAGATTTTTAAAATTCTTTTCAAAATCAATAGGCAAAAAATTAGTTTGCATTCTTGCTAAAATTGCATTTTTGATTGCTAGTGAGTTTGAATATTTATGCCTATGTCCACTTGCCATTTGTATGTATTTTAGAAAATGGCTTATTATAGGCTTTGTTAAAAATTCCAGTTGTATTTTCATCTTCCAATTATTAATTTTGAGAATGCTTTATAAAAACTCATCATCTGTCAGATATGCTCCATTTATTTACATCTTCTTTTTACTTTAAATTTATCTACACTATTTTTGAATTACAGATTTTTTAAAATTTAGAGTAACAATATTTATTAATATCATCTTAATACTATCTATTTTTCTCTAATGCTCAAATGTGCTTGTGATGTGATTTAAATATACATCACTCCACTCTTTTTCTGTAAAATTTTAAAAATTGCCTTCTTGATTTTTTTGCATGTATTCCATACCTCTCATTATATTTGTAATCATGTACTTTGTTTTTGTTTTAATAATCTTACTTTTAGTGAAAACATCTTTCAGAATAATTTCAAGTGATTTTTACTAGATTACATAAAAACAACTGATTTTCTAATATATACATATACATTTTAACATACCTTTTGTAATCATCTAGAAATTTCCTAAAAGGTCTCAATTTATTTTATTGAATGTTCCAGGAAAATAACTGTCTATATATAACATTATATCTCATATACATAATGAATATTGAGTTACATCATTTAAAATGATAATTTTTTAATTTTATTTCCTTTTATATTACAGAATAAGAGTTCTAAGAGCTGTCAATGTATTAAAATTTTCTTGGGAAGTTCCCTGATTGCCTAGTGCTTAAGGATTAGACATTGACACAGCTGTGGCCTGGGTTCAGTCCCTGGCCTGTGAATTTCTGCATGTTGCTAGCGTGGCCAAAAAAAAAGTTTCCTTGAGTCATTGAAAAAGATGGACATATAGAGAAGATAATCCCAAAGACTCTGATTTATTGGTTCTGCCTGGTATGGTATCCAAGACTGAAGTTCTTGATGCTCTACTAGGGAAGCCACTAGTTTAGACCTTCTAGAAAAGTATTACATAATAGAACTTTCCTTGTTCCTGAATATAGATTACTTTCCTTTCACTATGGAAGGCTTTATTTAATGTATTTGATTATTTAAATAAAACTGATGGGAGTTCCCATCGTAGCTCAGTGGTTAATGAATCTGACTAGCATCCACAAGAATGCAGGTTTGATGCCGGGCCTTGCTCAGTGGGTTAAGGATCTGGCACTGCCATGAGCTGTGGATTTGGTAGGCACTTACAGCTCCCATTCGACCCCTAGCCTGGGGACCTCCAATATGCTGTGGGTGTGGCCCTAAAAAGCAAAAAAAAAAAAAAAAAAACCTGGTAATTTTAAACACTTAAGTACCACTCAAATATAAATATTATAGTTAAATATTTAATTCACAGTAGCTTATGTAACCTCTCCTTTCAACTAAAATATTTGTTAATAGAAAATAGATATAAATGCCAGAAAAATAAGACTAATATAAATAAACTAGTATAAGAATCTAGATGAAATAATCAATTGCTATAAGAAGTAACAGAACTGAGACATTTCTGATGAAGTTTTCATTGAGTAAATAAAAACTACGTCGAAATGTAGAAAGCATGAGAAAAATGAACCAATGACTACTTGATACCTAACTCCCTAATACCAATCCCTAAAAAAAAAAAAAAATTTAAAGAAGCAAAAAGAAAGATACATTCCTGAAATATCAAACACCTATCAGTTATATAAGTTCACTGAACCTGAAGGGAATTAATAGATTTTTATCTCTTTTTCTCAGATTAATCTGACTAAAATAATCCCATTTTGTTTTCAGTAACACAAAAATACGTAAGTAATAGGTACTTAATCCTACTAGTATTTATTCTTAGAATTCCCTTAATGGTCACTGAAGAAGCTTTAGCACAGATTTTTCCCCCCCAAAAAAATATGTCTAGGATGAAGTGGCTTAGTTATTTTCATTAAAATCCCATCACTGAGTAGCTATTCAGTTTCACAAATATTTACACATCAAAACATTTTAAACACATAAATGTAACTCTGTTGCATATAGTGACTACTAATTACTCAGGCTGCATTGATTTACCTGAGATTTGTTAAAACTTTCTCATAATAGGGAGACCATCAACTTAAAACAGTCTGCTAACTACAAAGGTTGTATATTTGAACTTCATTGTAACCACAAACCAAAAATCTATAGCAGATGCACCAAAAATAGACAAGAATACAAACCAAACATTAAAGAAAGTCATCATGTCACAGGGAAAGAGAACAAAAAAAAAGAAATGAACAGAGAAATATAGAAACAATGAAAAATCGTTTTTTTCATTGTACAGAATACAATAAAAAAAACCAGCAATAAATACATACATATTGATTATTATTTTAAATGTAAATGTACTAAGTGCTCCAACCAAAATGTGTAATAGCACTTCGAGTCTGAAACTTATATGAACTGAAGATACACCTAAAAACACATATGTTACCTGTGCTGAATCAAGAAATAAGGAACAGGATTAGCTCACTGTGCATTAAAAACTTTTAATTACTGTTTCAAACAAAATACTCACCGTGAACACACCATCCCACTCACAAGTACAGGCTTTCACAGTTTAATTGGAAATTCACACCAAATATTTTAAAAAACCTTTGCTTTACATAGCTTTTCCCCAAAAAAAACAGAAGATAGAATAATCCTTAACCAACAAAACAAACACAGAAAAAAATATTCACAGCAAAAAACATTCACTGGTATCTTAGAAATTATATATATTAACATAACAAAAACAAACTCCTATTGTAAAAATGCTATAAAAGTGGATAGGAAAAAAATCTAAGACTATATTTTCTATTAGATTATATTCTTTACTTCATGTTTAGTTTCCCTTTTAAGTGTTTGTAGCTATTGTATAATATCCAGGAAAAGATAAAGCAATTGCATTAATTGAATGCCTTTTATGCTTCCAATACTGTTCGGTTATTTAAATTCAATATTTCATTTACTTAATGAATAAATGAAATGCGGGTATCACTGCATCGTTTAATATGAATATCAATGGATTTTTAAATTAGTGAAGCATTATAACAAAGTTCAAAGCATTAATAATAATCTATACAATTTTGATGCATATCAGCATAATTTTGATTCTGAGGTAAAATGATCTTAAGCACCTATAAGAGGGGTATTGAAAATAGATACTAATTCTTTGTAGAAACAACAATACAATGTACATTAGCATAAGAAGGAATTTAAATGAGAGAGAAAGTATAGTTGGATTTCTTAAATAATAGGCAGCTACTTCCTCTATTGATAAATTAAACTGAGTATTCTATAATCAACGACAGCAATATATTCAGAAAGAGAAAAAAAGTGAAGTGTGTTACTCACCAGGTAGCAAGAAAATTTCTATAAAACACACACCCACTATATTACTTATTAACTAAAAATAATTTATTAGTTTATTGCATCCACATTAATTCTCCACTGTTTATCTCCCAATCACTATGACTTACTAATAAGGTGCACTGAAATCACCAAAGCAGAGGTAAGTTTTTATACACAAATATGAATCATTTATTCTTTTTAACTTGACAAGGACTTTGATACACTTAATATGTCAAGATCTTACACAGGTGAATTTGTCTTACATCTTCCTCCTCAGATTTCAAAACCACCTGGTCCACAATAGCTGACTGTCACTGAACATTACCATAAGCACCAAAACTATGATTTTCAAATCCCATTAAAAATATAATTATTTCAGTCTTGCTAAATCACTGAAAATGCTATAGAGACTTTAAACTACGTTTCAAGTAGAATTTTAGTTGAAAGGGCTAATTATTAGCAAGACAGTAAAATCAGTTTTCTTTATTTGTAATCTTCAAAGGAAAAAACACAAGGTATAAAATACAAAAGAAAAAAAAGACAATTTTTCATCCCATTATACCCCATCCATTTCCAGATACAACCAAGGTCTTGGAATAATATTTTTTTTCTGAGTGGGTGAATAAGACTGAATTTCATTATTACTTTTTTTTTTTTTGTCTTTTTGCCTTTATGTAGAGCCGCACCCGCGACATATGGAGGTTCCCAGGCTAGGGGTCTAACAGGAACTGTAGCTGCCGGCCTTCACCACAGCCACAGCAACGCGGGATCTGAGCCGCGTCTGCAACCTACACCACAGCTCACGGCAACGCCGGATCCTTAACCCACTGAGCAAGGCCAGGGATCAAACCCGCAACCTCATGTGTCTTAGTCAGATTCGTTAACCACTGAGCCACGAAGGGAACTCCTCATTATTACTTTTACCCCTTTTTTTCTTTGCAGGTTAGGCATCAAGTTAATTAAACAGTTAATAATTAAAATAAAACTAATTCATTGTTTGGGTCAGAGTTCATACTGCTAGGGCTTTCCAGAGTGCAACCATTTAAGACCTTCCTCGCATCAATTCTTTCAAATGTCCTATTCGACTGATTTTTTTCTTTCCTTTTTATGGCCACACCTGCAGCATATGAAAGTTCTTGGGCTAGGGGTTGAAGTGGAGGTGCAGCTGCAGGCTTACACCACAGCTACAGCCAACACCAGACTGGAGTTGCATCTGTGACCTATGCTGCAACATGGGGCAATGTCAGATCCTTAAATCACTTAACAAGGCTAAGGACTGAACTGGCATCCTCACGGAAGCTATGTCAAGTTCTTAACCTGCTGAGCAACAACAGGAACTCATGTTCTACTCAACTGAAGTCTCTACTCATTATAACATTTTCTTTGGAAGAGAATATTTGCAGTGAATTATTTTGTAGGAAGAAATTCATATCAGTCTCTAAAGGAGAATGAGAAATGCAGGATCTTATAACTGATGGGAAGAAGTTATGAATAGGCGTTTAATTCAAGTATCTATGATTATAGAAGGATAAAGTATGTTAAGGTTTTGACCTTTGCAAAAAGGATTAGTAACAACATAGAAAAGGAAGTATAGAAGTCATTTTACCTTTTTTCTATATGGAAAAATAACTATAACACCACCATACTATGTTTTATTAAATATACATTTTATTCACAAACATCACTATTTTCTACTGAATTATTCTATGTATTTAAAGAAATAGTGTTAAGTAAAAATATAAATACTTCATAACTATTAAAATGTATTGCTATGTTATTTTCCAAATTGCTTATTCCAGTTTAGATACCAAAAATTCCAGTTTAGATCAGGTTCCCTAAGGCCCTTTATTGTTCTTTTATTTTGTTTTATAATAAATTAGCATCTCACCTTAATATTTTAACTTGTATTTTTTGATAACTATAAAAATTCAATATATTTCCTTTTTTGGGGTTTCACATTTATTTTTCATACACTAGTGATGCATTTATTCTTACTAAGTTAGAACATGCAATCCATTCCTCTCATACGTCTTTCTTTAGAATATATATACTGAATTTATAAGTCCACATATGCCTCTATATATGATCAAGAACAACTATACTTGTATGACATCTGTGGTTATTTACATTCTTCATTTTTGGTCCATAAATTCTATAATGGAAAAGAAAATATGTTTACTACTGTGTCCAAAGCACCTTAAATGTGGTAAGACACATAAGAGGTGATAAAAAAAAACTCTCAAAGACTAATTTTACTTTATTCAAAACTCTTTTATTCTATTAGCACTTAAGTTAAAACACTTAAAGTGAAAGTGATTTAAAAGCTGTTGGACTCAGTTGACTTGGTCTTCAAAAAATGTTGGATATAATTTCTGGTGCAGTCACTGATAAGAAGACAAACAAATTAGTCTAGGTGGGAGGAGATACAAATGGGAAGAAAGAGGGAAATTGAAACTAAGAAGGAAAAATACATGGCAAAGATAGAAGATGGGGTGTTTGTTGTGAGGTACAAATAGGGGGTCAAAATTAAGAGTTTCAGCTTTTACTGACTCATCTGACCTGCCATAAACTATTGTGATACTTGCTTGGTAACTAGCATCAGTTTATGTTTCTGCCACTTACAAAGATATCTAAGCCTTTTTGTATTAGGTCAGAAATGCCCTAATAAAATATAGACAATCTCATCCTTGAGGAGGAGACCATATAAGACAGCACCTTCTAGTACATAAAGTTATATTCAAGATAACAGACTAGAAAATACCGAGCTAAAGTCTATCAGAAAGATAGATTCCTGCTTCCACTTAAGATGCAGCAAATGCCATGAAACTATCACTCCCAGATTAATTACCAAAACAACTGGATAATCTACACAGTAATAGTTATTTCAAACTCTTTAGGGAGTTATGGACACAGAGTAATCTAAAAGCTAAAAGAGAGTAAGATTCTTGTATGAGAGAAAGGAAGAATGCACAGCTTCTTTCATCTTTGGCAGAGGACCATAAACAGGAGACAGGTGCCACAGTCTTGGCATCTTCGTCCATTCAGGCTGCTACAACAAAATTCCACAGATCGGGTAATTTATAAACAACAAACATCTATTTCTTACAGTTCTGGAGGCCAGAAGTTCAAGATCAGGGTGTCAGTATGGCTGAGTGACGGTTCTATGCTGATGCACAGCTGGTGCCTTCATGCTGTATGGTGGAAGGGCTAGGGATCTCACTGGAGTGCTTTTTATAAGGCACTAATTCCAGTCACGAGGGCTCCATCCTCATGGCTTAAGCACCTCCCAAAGGCCCCACCTACTGATACATCACCTTTGGGGGCCAGGATTTCAAGTTATGAGTATTAGAGGGACACAAACACTCAGACCACAGCACGTGGCTAAGAAGAAAACTGCAATAAATGTTTAACGGCTGAGCATGGACTAGCATGATAGTTTAGACTCTCCAGGAGCTCTGAACAAAAGGATCTATGCACTCCTCCACTGACTCTTTCCATGAAGCTTCATCTAGAACTCATGATAAGGACTGGATATAGGAATGAAGAACTGAGAAAGATTTCCTGGGGCAAAGGTGCAAACTGGGAGAACTAGAGGAAAGTCTCCTACAGCTGGGGCATTACCCTGAGAAGGAGGCAGGAGGCGCCTACTGCTGAGAAGATCTGACAGAACCCTCAGGTGTGCAGGAATGCCAGGGTTTCCATAGTCTGAGTGGAGGCAAGAGAACAGAGAAAAACTATCTCTTACTCAGGCTTAAACCAAGTATCAGGCAACTGATATGTTCCAAGAGGAGAAAGGCAGAAAGAGCTGCGAAAAAACACCTTCTGAGGCTAGGTGCTTCAGGCCTGCTGTGCTCAAGGACGTAGCAGAACTATGAGATGCTTCAAAGCATTGCATTGCGAGGTGAGGCAGTAGTTGTCTCCACATCAACTGACAGAGTGACAGAGAAGCCGAGATGCCCCTGAGCTGAAGTGTGAGTTTAGGGCCAGAGAATTAAAACACACTCTCCAGGTACTTAAAGGCCCAGCCTCAATAACGGAAAGTTTAGGACATATACTCAAATAATTAAAAGACTCTGGTAAACTGAAAATAGCCAAAACGACAACAAAGCCCAGACTCATGTCAACTACAGACTATATCTTCCTAAATTCCCAGTGCCTCCTATATACTACAGGTCTATTAGAAGAAGAGTGCTTTTTTGGTAGGATTAATATTATTAACTTTAATCTCATTTTTTCTACATAAAATGTTTAGCAATTCAATAAAATTTTCAAAGCACATGAAAAAGAAACCCAGTAAAATATGAGTCATCATTAAGAGAGGAAATAGTCAACAGAATCAGACAGCAATGGCTCAGAGTTGCTATTATTGCACAGGGAAATTAAAATAGCTATAATAAATTTATGAAAAGATAAAGTGGTAGTAGTAGAAAATATACAAGAACACACGGAGAAATTTTACTAGGTATATAAAAAGTGTAAAAAATGAGAATATCATAACTGAAAATATAATATCTAAGACAGAATATTACTTTTTGTTTTCTTTTTTTGATGGTGTAATAGATGTAACAGAGGAAAGAACTGTAAACCTTGAAAACAGGTCAATAGTGGAAAGAACTGAATAAAACAGAGGTCTGTGAAACAATATTTTTTAAATGTCTAGCATATATAAATATATAATAATTACAGCATATGTAAATATATATATTATAAATCAGTATGTTTGAGATTTTTTAAATAGGTTTAAAATACAGTTTTTCCTTTAGAAAAACATTCAAAACTATATACTAAAATACATATGTGGGAGTTCCCGTCGTGGTGCAGTGGTTAATGAATCCGACTAGGAACCATGAGGTTGCGGGTTTGATCCCTGGCCTTGCTCAGTGGGTTAAAAACCCAGCATGGCCGTGAGCTGTGGTGTAGGTTGCAGATGTGGCTTGGATCCAGCGTTGCTGTGGCATAGGCCGGCGGCCACAGCTCCAATTAGACCCCCTAGCCTGGGAACCTCCATATGCCGCAGGTGCAGCCCTAGAAAAGGCAAAAAGACAAAAAAAAAAAAAAAAAAAAAAGGTGGATAATTTCTGAGGAGGGTAAATATATTGTTATGATGTTTTCATTTTACAAATTTTCTTAAAGAATATGCAATTTTCACACCAAATACATAAAGAAAATTAAAATCATGATTTTTTTTTCTTCAAATACCAAAAACCTTGGCCATTTAACTCATTGTTAATGAAATGATTATTCTGCTTAATAACGAAGAATGTACCAATTCATACATTAACCCTTTTAACAAACACTAAATATATATATATACATGGGTGCACAGGCCCTCTTCTGGGAGAGTATAAAGTAAGGTGACTACAAAGTGATCACCAATGACACAAACATGTTACCTGACCTCACAGAACTTATAGTATAAATAAGGAAGGGTAGAGCAAACCAATAATCACCCAAATAGATAATTATAAAATAAGCTAGGGTGAGGGGACAAGAAAGTGAGAAGCATTAGAGGATTTTAGGATAAAATGATTGATCCGCCAGAAAAAAAGGTGAAGAAAACACATTTTGAATTCTGGGTTCCCTATCAAGTGTCAGGTTCATAGAGATGAGTGATAGGAGATGATGCTGGAGAGATAAGCAGAAATTTAATCCTAATTTGTCATACATTCCACTTTAAACTATTTAATTTAGAAATGAAAGTGAGTTTAAATGGTTTAACCTCTAAATTAAAGAGTTTTTTGAAGAAACCAACAGATCATGAGCAATACTTAGGCATTCAGACCAAGCAATCCTGAGATATTTTTTTCTTACACATATTCTGTGAATCTATGCAAACTAAAGAGTCAAATAGCCTTTATTTAAAGTTGTCACTGGTAAAAACAAAGCAGCCAAAAACCAAAGACATGTCCCATAGAAGGAGGGCAGGCATGTTCTCACTGGGTTTGTGTCCAAATATGACGTATAGCCCAGAATGATAAAACAATAACTAGGATACATTTGCAAAGATGGAACACAGGTTTTGCAAGTTCTCTGCAGTAAATGTAAGCCACTTTGTGGTTTTTATCATGGACTGGCTGTTTTCTCTAAGGGTAAACAGAAAGTTCTCTTTTATGCTTACATCTAATCCTTTTTAATTACAGGACTGCAAGTTTAATTGGGTAAACACAATTCCAAAGATTTGCTAAACCTTATTGCTACTCACAGAACTGCAAAATGTTTCAACTTGGAAATAATTATAAAACAGGCTTTCTTTTGTTTGAAGAAACTGAGGCATGGAAAGGAGAAGTAATTTACTCACACTCAAATAGAGAAAATGACTGGGTCTGGAATATGAGGTGGATCTACTTACGTCTCAACTGTCTGCTGGAACATTAGATTATGAAAAAAATAAAACAAACTAGATTTTATCCCTATTTAAAGTTCAGCTTCCAAGGAAATAATCAAAGAAAAATGACTTTTCTAAAGAAGTGACTTGGTAACTGGGCTTTGGTTCAGGATTCATAAGATCCGTGGTCTTTTTTGTATCAATTTATCCTTGTAACATTAGGGAAGCTCTTTCATATGATCCCCAGTTCACTCTCTTTTGATGATGGGTATGAGCCTTGAACAAAGGGAAAATAAATATATATAAATATTTATATATACAAATATATATATATATATATAATATATAACATATATATTAATATATATATATATTTCTAGTTGTTTAAGAATATATATATATATACACACACACACATATAGTTGACCTTTGAACAATATGAAATTACCTACCCTCCACACAGTAGCAAATCTCACAGGTGGCCTTCTGTATCCAAGTTTTTGCACCAGCAGATTCATCCAACCAGATTGTATAGTTCTGAATATTTACTGTTGAAAAAATTTGCATATGACTGGACCCATACAGTTCAAACGCATATTATTCAAGGGTCAACAATATATATATATTCCTAAAGTGCTATTTATTTATATATGTATAAAATATACATTTATATAATTATAGCATTATATAGGAATATATATAATGTTAAACATCATTTTAAGATATTTATGTCCACTTAGCCGAATACCCACTTACATCCATTTAACTTTTTTCATTTAATTTTTACAAAATATCATGGCAAATGAAGCAACCAATGAAATATTTGGAACACATGAGTGACATGATATCACCAAAGATTAAACATCATGTGATCCAAGATATTAACCCGCTCCGTGTGTTGGGATGGTAGCTGGCAAGAGCAGAATCAGAGTGACAAATGAGGCCACTGCAATAATCCAATAGACAAATAATGATTCTTTGATGAATGTGGTAGAGTGGAAATGATACCAAATTTTTGAAGCGTTTGAGTTTTGATGTTCTAAAAACAATTCTGACAAGTTTAGCTGATGGATTGGCAGCATCTCCTTGCAAGATATATCTCTTTTCTAGGCCTCCCATAGTTATGTTAGAATGTGAAGCTTGTAAGATTGCAGTCAAATGGTCCTGTACTATGTCCAAGCTTCTCTACTCTTCCTGGGGAAACTTAAGTCACTTAGTATCTCTGGTGATCAGTTATTTCATGTGCAAAATTTGAAAGATAATTCCTATATCACAGTTATTTGTGAACTAAATGAGATTATGTACAAATGAGTGCTTTAATCCCCTTTTCCTAAACAACAAACAATAGAAAATATTTATTAGGTAGTTAGCATGCACCAAGCAGTGTACAGTTTGCTTCACATATAATTATATTCTCAAACACTTTAAGGAAGTTTTTACAATTATCTCAACTTTATTTGCAAAGAAGCCAAGGCTTTAAGATTTTAATTAACTTGTCTAAGACCCTATAAATTATATATGGTGTAACGAGAGATACATAACACTCTGTACATGGTAAAATTCAATGTTATAGTCTATTTTATTTAAAATATTAGCCAAAATCATGAGGGGAAAAAAGCAGTACAAAAGGCAAGAGGTATGTAGCCACAAAGAAAGTAGGTAACAACAAGTATTCCAGAACTAGCCATAGGCTTGAGAAGCCATTTTATTTCTCAGACTAGTTCCCACAAATAAGAAGCTACAAAAGAAATGTTAGTGATCCCAAAGTGCATTTCTGACTATGTTTAAATAAGGAATGTGGACATCTTTCAAGTGGCACAAGTGGAGAAGAGTAAGGTCCTTGCCTAGGGACTTAGAAAGTTGAAGAGAATAGTACCCAGCAGGGACTTCTGATAGAGGTTAACTGATTATTTCAGAATGTCACTGACCACCCATTCTAGGGAAGGGACCTGAATTCACTCTGAGAAGATAAAATTCATAACATCCATCATTTAAATTCAAAAATGTTTTTAATAATAGCCAAAAGTAAAAAGCCTGATAAAGAGGGTCATTAAAAAGATGAAGAAGTGAAATCCAATTTTATTAAGAGACATAAGGTGGTTTCAATGTTGAACCATAACACAGAGTTCTGGTATATAAGATAAAGAATCAGTGCATTAAATATACTACAGAAACTGTCCATTAAAATTAGTATTTATTTAAAATTCCAACGTCAAAACCAGTATTATGAATCAAATTTAAGCTGATGTCAATGCAAGAGGAATACTTCAAACTGAGGTTTTCAGATCTTGGCTAAATAAACCAATCAGTGGGTTTTTATTTGTTTGTTTTTTCCCATCAGTATATCATATATCATATAAAGGAAAGCTTGACAAGAAAAGGCATAAGTAATAGTAAATTTAGAAATAAGTGTATATAATTGTGTATACACACACGTGCATTTAGACGTATATATCTAATTATATATACATATGCATGAATATCCTATCAAGATATGCTTTTATCTCATTTGTGGCATTTATTCATAATTCATAATATTTATATACAAATATATGGTGATTCACTGAACAATTGTATTCATTTCAAGAAAAGCAGCTACATTTTGATCTAAGAATAAACCTTAGCTTTCTTACTGCAAAGTAAATTAAAAGCTTTGACTGAAACAAGCCACGTAAATGGCTATTTTCTTAAACTATGTGGGCTTTCTGATGAGGCAGAAAAATGGGAAAACATATAAAGGAGAGAGAAACTAAATATTTCTAAACTCCATAGAAACACATATAACAAAAAAAATGAAAACAAAAAAACCTCTGATAATGCCAGTGGAAATAAAATGGTGAGATAAATTGAACAGATATTATTATATTATCTGGCACTGAAAATGTGATCAACATTGCAAGAATTACATACATTTTATTTGTAAACAAAGTAAAAATTTTTGGACACTGTATGTCAACGTTATACTGGCATTTAATAGGTATACAAAAAATGGAAATAAATACATTTGATTTCCTCTCCTATCTTACATTATGCAAGTAGAGGTTGTTAGAGGCATTTGTACATTCATGTAACATCTGATTTGCAAGTATATATATATTTACATATATATGAAAAATATAGACATTTAATTTGGGAAATTTCTTAAAGTCAAGCAAATACAAGTATTTATTATCATTACTAATGAGTGGGGATTTTGAGGCAGATGTTAACACCTACTTGAGATTTTTAGACTATCAGATGCTGATATCTCAGTTCAAACATGATATTTGTTATAGAATTGTTCCCCTCATCTTCTCAAATAAGACTTTAAAAGATTCCCACAAATTCTGAATAAATATTGTAACTTGGCTAGATCACCTTTCTTTCCATATTCCTGCTGAAATAAACAAAAAGACTGTAAACTATGAAACTTTTTATCAGCTGCAGATCTGGGCACCACATCCATGTTGGAAATTTTAAGACATTTCTATATGAAGGACAAATAAGAATGGAATCAGAGGGGAACACAACTATTCAATGCAAACTGAAAGCAGTTTCCCTAAGAAGTAAAAGGAAACTACTCACCACATATAAACTATAAACTAGAAATGAAGATGGGCACTACAGACAATAAAAAAATCCTATGTACGTCTTTGGAGAGATCATCAACAGTGTAAGCGACAGGACATGGGATGCCACCAGAGACTTTTTTATCAGCTGATTTTTAATGAACACATTTGTGATGCCTCCATCATCCTCACCTTCTGGTGTTCATACCCTGGTGTGTGCTTCTCCCATTAAGAGTTGGTAGGACATGTTACTTGCAGAGATGACAAGATGTATGTGATTTTATGTACCTAATTGTATGATTACATCACATAAGACTGCAGCACCTGCCTGACTGGAATCTTTCTCTTTCTCTCCCTTGCTGGCAGAAAGGAAGCAGGCAGCCATGTTAGGAGTGTCTAGGAGCTGAGGGGAGCCTCCAGCTGACAGCCAGCTAAAAAACTGACACTCTCAGTAATGCAACCACTAGGAAATAAATAAGGCCAACAACCACACAAAAAGGGAAGTTTCTTCCCCAGTCAAGCCTCCTGGTGGGAACTCTTCCCTGACCAACAACTTGATCGCAACTTTATGCCACCCTAAGCAGAGAAGCCAGCCAAACGCTGCCTCTTGTTACCCACAGGAACTATGAGAAAACAGATGTATGTTGTTAAAGTTGCTAATTTTGTGGTGGTATTGATCACAGCAACAGGTAACTAATAGAAGCACAAGACAGACGCAAACAACTTTAGATAAGTGCTAATTTGTAGTCTTAGCAACATTAATAGGATACAGCATTAATGACACCAGTTTAGACAGTCCTAACCAGTAACAGTTTGAGAACTTGAAAGTTCTCGAATCTTCACATAAAAGGCACAATTGAGACATTAAAAACCACAAATGATTTTGAAAGGATACCAAAATTTGTTCAGGATGTATTGGTGAATTTACAAGTAATCTTTATCTATATGAATACAAAGATTCTGGGAATACATATACACTTGACAATGCTTCTCTCTTTGGTATGAATGTAGGTGATTTTTCCATTAGCTTTTATATGTTTATCAAGTTGAAAGAGACCTGTATTTGCAGTTTCACTAAGTTCCTGATTGATTTTTTTTAACTTGTACACAGTTAAAATCCCTCTTTGTGGTACACAGTTTCTTGGATTTTAAAAATGCATTTGTCATATATCATGGCCTTTTGTAGTCAACACATTCCTACAACTCCAAGCTCTGACAACCTCTTATCCATTTCCATTCCTATGGTCTTCATTTTGCCTGAATGCCATATAAATGTCATAGAGACTTAAACTTAGTAAAATGCCTTTAATTTTCAACCATAGTGTTTATGAATAAATAGACTATTTCTTTTTTTATTAAGAAGTATTCCAACATGTACTCCAGTGTTCATTGCAATACTCTATAAAATAGCCAAGTCATGGAAACAACCTAAATGCCCATTGACAGAGGAGTGGATAGGGAAGATATGGTACATATACACAATGGAATATTACTCAGCCATTAAAAGGAACAAAATAGCAACATTTATAGCAACATGGATGGACCTAGAAATTATCATGCAAAGTGAAACCAGTCAGACAATTAGACACCAACATTAAATGCTACCGCTTACATGTGGAAACTAAAAAAAGGACACAATGAACTTCTTTGCAGAACAGATAATGACTCACAGACTTTGGAAAACCTGTGGTTTCCAAATGAGACAAGCTGGGGGGTAGGGGGATGCACTGAGGGTTTGGGATGGAAATGCTATAAAATTGAGTTGTGATGATTTTTGTACACCTATAATTGTAATAAAATTCATTAAGTAATGGGAAAAAAAAAGTATTCCAATTTCCAGATACAAAAGCAGTTTTTTTATCCTTTCTTTTGTAGGACATCTGAATATATACTAGTTTTCTAATACTGCAATAATAAGCTCCCACTAAAATAATGGCTTAAAATAGTGTAAATTTTTTAATAAATGTCAGAAGTCCAAAATGGGTCTCATTGGGTTAAAATCAATGCTGCATTTCTCTCTGTGGCCTCTAGAAGAGAATACATTTTCTTGTCCTTTCCATTTCTAAATGCTACCCACTCTCCTTGGCTCTCTCCTTCCCTTTTCAAAGTCAGCAGTGCCAAGCTGAGTCCATCTCACACTTCCCAGTTCTCTAGTTCTGATTTTCAGCTTATCTTCCATTTTTATGGACCCTTGTCAATACCTTCAACCCACATGGATAATCCAGGATAATTTCTCTATTTTAAAGTCAATGGATTTGAGGTTTACCCTTTGCCATGTAAACTAACATATTCACAGACACCATGGATTAGGATGCAGATATCTTTGGGGGATTATTATTTTGTTCACCCCAGGGCTGTTCCCAGTTTTTGATGTTCACATAAATAAAGCTGTGTGAACATACACTCAGAATTCACTTGGTCAATACTTTTATGTGAGTTTTGGGGCATACAATAGATATGAATTTTAAAAGATTAATATGACCTTTCTTCAAGTATTAGCTTTAAAACGAACTACCAAATTGTCTTCTAAAGTGGCTGTCTCATTTCAAATTCCCATTAGCAATGCATGAGAGCTGCTCCCCATCCTCATAAACATTTGATATTGCCAGTTTTTTAAATTCTAAAACACTCTAATGTGTGTAGTGGTATCTTACTGTGGTTTTAATTTGCATTATCCTAGTGAATAACGATATTGACTGTCTTTTCATGTGCTTATTTGCAATATATATATGTAAATGTCTTTTTGAATGCTGTGAATATTTTTTATTGTGCTGTTGGTTTTGTATTACTGAGTTTGGGGAGTTTTTATATCTTCTGAGCACAAGTAATTCATCAGATAAATGATTTGCAAACATTTTCTTCATTCAATAGGTTGTCTTTCAAAGAGCAATAGAGTCCAATTAATCAATATTTTCTTTTATGGATCATACTTGGATTTCTAAAAATTCTTTAATGAACACATTGCAACAGAGATTTCTCTTATGTTTCCTTCAAAGATTTATCATTTTACATATTATATTTAAATCTATTTAGAGACAATGTTGGTTCCTTAACCTGCTGAGCCACAATGAGAAATCCAAATTTTATTTTATAATATACTCAAAACTATTCAGACTAGCTATATCCTTCTTAATGATATTTTAAAGAATATTCTCAGGTCAATTCAATGATTTTATTAACACATATGTATTATAGTATATTCTGTTGCTAATACTGTGTCTTATTTATAATAGAACCAAGGGAGAGTCCCTCTCTCCAAAATTTTTGCAAATATCCTAAGAAAAAGATCTACTGAAAATTAAATACTTAGTGCAAATAAAGATATCACCAAAATGAGTAATATATTTGCTAATATCAATGGCTGAAAGTTTAATTGGACAGTATATATGTTACAATCAATAATATTTGAGCACGGCTAGACAGAAATTAATAAGGATCTTGGTGAAATGATCTTGGTAGGAAAAGATTAATCTGTCTAAAATGATACAGAAGGGATCCAGGATTTTTGAAATAAGGAAAGGGACTGACTAAGTAACAGTTCTTTCCAAGGCACTGTGATGTAACTGGCAATTAATTGCTCAAACAAAAACATAAACATAGCCAAAACACTGACATAATTATCATTACTTCCATTTCACATGAAAAAAGCAACTTCCTAAGCTATTTAGTAATTTGCCATAACATTACAAGACCAAATAGTAGAAATGTTGAAGCTTTATTTTTATTTGATTTTATTTACTTACATATTAGCAGGTTGTTTCTAAATGATAAAATTAATTCACTTAATTCTATTTATCCTTACTAAAAGAGGAAGCATATCCACAACCCCATTAATCTATAGATACTGTGACTGAGGAATATCTCAAGGTTATGTGCTTGCAGGCTCAAGTCTGCACTGTGACTGTGATGGGATGACACCTTCCTACTTTACATGTGTGCATTTTTCTTTACTTGAGTGGTTATGTGCGTGCTTTGATGCCAAAGCCAGTGTAGTTCCTTCATGTCAAGCAGGAGAACCAAAATATTCCAAACTGCCCAAATTTTATTTCTAACATATTTCATTACCATAAGACAAAGTATGAAAGCATTTTGAAGAGATTTTAACAGCTTTTTGATTTTGTGTGATTGTTTCAGGATCTCCACCTTGATCTCCGAGGTGGCAAACCTTAAAAGACTATTCAGTAATTGATGACTGAAATTGAGCACTATATACTGCTAAAATAACTATGAAGACTGAAAAGGTTACTTCTCTCCATTTGCAATTTTTCTGGGGCTGTCTGTGGAGATCACTCAGTACTCTCATTCCTGGTGTGTTGGACTGGCTAAAAAAAGATGCACAGGTCAATAGATGTAGGGTAGTTTTACAAAGAAGTTGAAAAATGTTTCAGAAACTCAAATCTACATGTTGCAGTTACACTAAGCATCTTAATAGCATTTTGCGATATTCTTTGACCTCTTATTTCCCATACCAAATGCAAACCTTAATTTCATTTTTTTTCAATTTTGAAGTATACGTCTGTGACTTAATTACTAAACATTCCGAAATGCAGTTGTCTTATTAGACTTAAAAGCTTTCACATAGCAAAAGAAACCACTGACAAAAGCAACCAACTTAATGAGAGAAAATATTTGCAAACGAGATGACTGATAAGGGATTAATATTCAATATGTATAAACAGTTCATACAATCAACATCAAAAAAACAAACAACCCAACTAAAACATGGACAGAAGAACTAAATAGACATTTTTCCAAAGAGGACATGCAGATGACCAGCAGGCACATAAAAAGATACTAAACATCACTAATCATTAGGGAAATGCAACTCAAAACTACAATGAGATATCACCTTACACCTGTCAGAATAGCTATCATCAAAAAGAACACAGATAAAAAATGTTAGTGAGGATATGGAGAAAAGGGAACCCTCATACCTTTTGGTGGGAATGTAAATTGGTATAGTCACTGTGGAAAACAGTATGGTGGTTTCTCAAAAAACTAAAAATAAAACTACCATATAACCCAGCAATTCCACTCCTGAGTATATATCTGAAAAAAGCGAAAACATTAATTTGAAAAGATACACACACCCCAATGTTCACAGAAACATTTTACAACTGCCAAGATATGAATGCAACCTAAGTGTCCATCAACAGATGAATGGATAAAGATGTGGTATACACACACACACACACACACACACACACACACACACACACACAAAATGAAACAATACTCGGCCATAACAAAGAATGAAATTTTGCCATTTGCAGCAACATGGATGAACGTGGAGGGCATTATGCTAAGAAATAAATCAGAGAAAAATAAATAGTGTATGATATCATGTATACGTGGAATCCAAAAAGTACAAACAAAATGCAACAAACAACTGATTATAACAAACTAAGAAGCAGGCTCACAGACATAGAGAATAAACTAGTGGTTACTAGTTGGAGGGGCAGTGAGATAGGGGTGATAGGGTAGTAAGCAAAAACTACTGGGTGTAAGGCTCAAAGAAGTATTGTACAATATAGGGTATACAGTCAATATTTTATAATAATTTTAAATGGAAAGTAACCTTTAAAATTGCACAAATTTTTTGCATTTTTAAATTTTAATAAATAAAAATAATAGATACACATGAAGAGAAAAATGCAGTTGTCCAGAATGGCTTGGATTTTTGAGTGACCATTATCAACTGTTTTCACAGACTGTTAGGAAATATTACGAACTGAAACAGACTCACAGACAAGGACAGCAGACCTGGGGTTGCCAAAGGGGTGGAGGGAGGGAGTGGAATGGACTGGAGTTTAGGGTAAACAAAAGCAAACCAGTACATTTAGAATGGATATAAAATGAGGTCCTTTTGTATAGCACAGGGAGCTATTTTCAATCTCCTGGGATAGACCATGATTGAAAATAATAGATATTTTTAAAAATGAATGTATATGTATGTATGATTGCGTCATTTTGCTGTACAGTGACTAAATTGGCACAACACTGTAAATCAAATATAATTAATAAAAAATAAAACTAAAAAAACTGTGATAAGGAACGATCAAGGATTAAGCTTATTATTACAACTTTTATTAGCTTTAATTTTATGATTGAACTACATAACTTTTTGAACTTTCTACTTCCTCAAAGCCAATTATTATATCAGCTATTTATGTCACAATGATATTGAGTTAAATCACAAAATCTCACTTTCATTCAGTAATAAACATTTATTTTTTGCTCATAAGTGGTGGGCCATGGAGGCAGTTCTGTGAATAGGAGCTGCTGCGGTCATGGCTTCCTCACATGCTTGTTGACTTTGATGTTCTTGGCTGAGTACTAGCCGAAGTTCAGGGCCTCGACTGGGACAAATGAACTTGCTTACTCTGCTCTGCTCCTTGGTCTCTTATCTTCTAGAAGTCTAACCCAGGCATATTCTGTTGTTTGAGGGATCTGAGAGTAGAATTATACAAGGCTCTTTGCAGTCTAGGCTCAGAATAAATATAATATCACTTCTACAACTTTCTACTATCCAAAGAAGTAAGAAGTTTAGCCCAAGTTCAAGGTATGGAAAAAGAAGCTCTAGAACTCCTGGGGAGGATTAGCAAAGTCACAGGTCACATTACAAAGCTCATGAAAAATAAGAGATATTTGAGACCATTTTTGTAATTAAACTCCTGTCCCAAGAATGATGACAGGAATAGTAAAGACTATGAGCTAGCTTCTAAATAAATTACAAAAGAGGGAGTGAGAAGTAAACTGATTTAGATTTCCAAAAATAGAATATTTTGCAGTCGAGAGAAAGAGAAATATTACAGATGAAACAATGAAAAGCAAGAGGAAAAGTGACTCCACCTCTGGACTCTTTCACAGGCTAGAGGGTGAAAAAAAGAAAAAAGCAGGACAAAATAACCAACATTTGGGAGAGCTACCTCTGTGTCTATTAGTATCCTTAGAGGATGGCCAGAATTCAATTAAAATAAATGATGAAGTAAATACTCAAAGAAACAAAATGTCTAGAATAAGTAAAATAATAAATACTATTCCTAATGTAAAGGGAAAAATACTAATCTACAAAAGAAGTGCAAATTCTAAATTTCCAAATTAAAAATTCTAAAATCCCAACCCAAGGTGATTCTTTCAAAATCTGGTAAGTGCATAAACTGTACCTAGACTTATAAACATACAAGAATTGACCAAAAAAAATGAGAAAAAAAGGCATAACTTATGACCCGAATCATGATATTAACATCCTTTCTTTACAAATGTAGACAGTTGGGTTCAGAAGGTTGCCTAAATTCATATACTTTAAAAATGACAAAGTTAATAAGTAATATCTCTAAAACTGTAAAACTCTTTTTACAACATCTTAGTTTTTTCTGAAAACATCTAATGAAATGTAATATATAGAATTTTTATTTCTTGGAAGCTTGGATAAACTGGTATGGGTAAACACAGGCACATAAATTAAGGATGCTCCTCCTGGAACGTAGAAATGTATGTTACTTACTACATTTCAAGTACATAAAGTGTAGGAAACAAAATACATAGAGCTTCATTTCTTCTTTTACTACTATTGCCTTTACACCCAGTGAAGGAAGGAGGATGGGGATATTTGACTCACTGCAGGATAGATCCATAATGGTATGCTCTGCATCTCAAAAAATGGTAAAGTGATGATTGCAGGATTGACTCTGAGTCACAATATAATCACCAAGAGTGCAGAAGGCTCTGAAGATAAAGGTTTTACACATTAAGAAATATTTAGAGGTAAAAATTTGAGCTCTGTGACGTTAAAATGTTTTTCTAAAGAACCCACCTCATTTCAAACATACTAAAGGAAAAATGGCCTGTTGAGGTTGTTAAAGCAAACTTTAATGACTGCTTTAAAAGGGAAAGTATAAACACAGAGAAAGTACTGGGGGCAGGTAACAGAAGGCAGAAAAATGAGAAAAAAGCTTTTTTTCAGCTAACCTGTAACCAAGACTTATCTATGAGATTAAAAACCATTAAACACTGACCTGATTAAAGACCAAGACTTTTAATTCCTGAGGATTAAAGTGAGTTTACTCATAATAGATTGAGTGGAGACTAGAGGGAGACAACTAATCCTATCATAAAAACATTGAATTTTCTGAGTTACAATAAAGGCCTGGAAGTGCACTGAAAACAGAGGGAATATTTAGAATCATTATGCTTATTGATGATTTATACGGTTCAATAATATGTGCATAGGAAAACAAACACCATCAGGGATAGATCAAAATAGGCACAAGAAAGTGGTCAGCAGGAATTAAACTAAGCTGGCCATAATGTAATCATTTTTACTTTGCATCGCATTTTCCATTTGTGAATAATTGTTTTTGGGATGTTCATAAATTTTCATGGATGATACTGGCTTGTAATATTGTTTTCTGATTTATCCTACATGTAAAAGGATCTGTGTAAGTCAAAAGGAAAGAACAGCTTTCCATAAATGGTTAATTAATAAACAAATAAGTAGGTACCTATCACACAACATACACAAAAGTCAATTACAAGTCAATAAATGAACATGCTAAAAATAAAAAACATGATAACAAGCAAAATTATACTACATTCGAAATACCATATAAGCATCATCGGACTGATTTTGGTGGACGGAAGGACTTCTTAAATAAGACACGAAAGAAATTCATAAAGAAAAAGACATACATTTTACTGCATTAAAATTAAGAATTTCTTTTGATAAAAAATGAGAAAAATAATGGAAAGTTAAGATACAAAATTGAAAAAAGTGTTCGCGAATATTTCACGTATTACTACTTTGAATATATCAGGAAGACTTCCACATAAATAAGGTAAAATAACCAACCCATTCCAAAAACACACAAAAGAATTAAAGGAATTTCAAAGATGATCCAATACATTGGATTAAGATGGCAGAATAGAAGGACTGGAGCTCAACTTCTCTCCCAAAAAAACTACAACCAAATGCCGAGAAACCTTCAACCCAATGGACTCTAAACTTCCAAAAAAGATATTCTACTCCAAAAGACAAAGAGGAGACCACATCAAGAGGTAGGAGGGGCGATTATGCAATAGAAGCAACCCCATACCTCCTCGGTTTAAAGACCCACAGACTTGAAAGTAATTGCACCACAGAGACTCACCTACAGGACTGAGAGTTCTGAGCCCCACGTCAAATCCCCATGCCTGGGGACCTGGCACAGGGAGAAAGAGCCCTCGGGGCATCTGGCATTGAAGGCCAGTGGGTCTTGTGTGCAGGAGCACCACACGACTGGGGGAAACAGAGACCCCATTCTTGAAAGGCGCACACAGACTTTCATGTGCACTGGGTTCCAGGGAAAAGCAAAGTCTCCATAGGAAACCAGGTGGAACCTGACTGCAATTCTTGGAGGATCTCCTGGGAAAACAGGGGTGACTGTGCCTTGTTCTGGGGGAAGGGCATTGGAGGTGAAGCTCTCAGGGACATTCAGCAGCCTGCATTTCTCTGGAGGTGGCCATTTCTGGGAAAATCTGGTCCCTCCCATCAGCACTGAGAAGCCCCAGGCCAAACAATAAACCAGGTGGGATCTCAGCCCCACCCATCAGTAAACAGGATGACAAAAGACCCCTCAGGCACACAGCCAGACTCTAATCTCATCCAAGGACAAAGCCCCACCCATCAGAGGGAGAGGAATCAACCCCACCTACCAGTGAGCAGGCACCAGTACCTCCCATTAGGAAGCCTACAGCAAGCCCCCTCCATACCAACTTTAGCCACAGCGGAGGCAAACGCCAGAACTAAGAGAGGCTACAACTCTATTGTCCACACAAAGGTCACCATACCAAAAACCTATAAAAATGAAAAGACAGAAAACTCTAACTCAGATAAGGGAGAAAGAGAAAAGCCCAGAAAAACAGCTCAGTGATGAGGAGATTATCAGCCTCTCAGAAAGAGACTTTAGACTGTTGATGCTGAAGATGATACAAGGCACTGGAAAAAAACTGGAGGCAAAGATTGATAATTTACAGGAAACACTGAGCAAAGAAATACAAGCTGTAAAAATTAAAAAAGAAGAGATGCAAAATACAATAACTGAAATAAAAAATTCATTAGAAGTAGCCAACAGTAGAAATCAGGAGGCAGAAGAATGAATCAGTGAGGTGGAGGACAGATTAGTGGAAATCACTAATGCAAAAGAGAAAAGAGATTAAAGATTGAGATTGAAAGGAAATGAGCAGAGTCTCAGAGAACTCTGGGATAATGTTAAACGCACCAACATCTGTATTATAGGGGTGCCAGAGAGAGAAGAGAGAGAGAAGAGAAGGGGACAGAAAAAATATTCAAAGAGATAATAGCCAAAAACTTCCCTAATATGGGAAAGGAACGACTCACTCAAATCCAGGAAGCACGAGTACCATATAAAATAAACCCAAGGAGGAACACCCCAGACACATATTAATCAAAATTAAAAACAAAGAGGAAATATTGAAAGCAGCTAGGGAAACGAAACAAATGACATACAAGGGAACCCCAATAAGGTTATCAGTAGATTTTTCAGCTGAAACTGCAGTCCACAAGGGATTGGCATGATATGCTAAATGTGATGAAAGGGAAAAACTTCCAACCAAGATTACTTTATCCAGCAAGGCTCTCATTCAGATTTGAAGGACAAATCAAAACCTTTACAGATAAGCAAAAGCTAAGAGATTTCTGCAACACTAAACCAGCTTTATAACAAATCCTAAAGGAACTTCTCTAGGCAGAAAAGAAAAGGCCACAACTAGAAACAAAAATACCACAAATGACAAGGCTCACCAGGAAAGGCATATATACAGTAAAGATACTAAATCATTCATGCACAATTATGCTACCAAAATCAGAAATCATGAGAAGAGAACACAAATGCAGGTCATTAGAGACGTACTTGCAATTAAGAAACCAACAACTTAAAACAATCTCGTTTATATATAGACTCAAATCAAAACTTCAGGGTAACTGCAAACCAAAAATCTACAATTGATACAAAAGCAAATAAGAAAAATCAACTCAAATACAACATTAAGACAGTCATCTTGTGAGAGGAGACAACAAGAGAATAAGGGAAGAAAAAAGATCAACAAAAACCCAAAACAGTTAATACAATAGCAATAAGAACATATATATCAATAATTACCTTAAATGTTAATGGAATGAATGCCCCAACCAGAACACATAGACTAACCGAATGGATACAAAAACAAGACACATATATATGCTGTCTTCAAGAGACCCACTTCACTTCTAGAGACACATACAAATTGAAAGTGAGAGCATGGAAGAAAATATTCCATGCAAACGGGAATCAAAAGAAAGCCAGAGTAGCAATACTCCTATCAGACAAAATAGACTTTAAAATGAAGAACATTTTAAGAGACAAGGAAGGACACTGCATAATGATCAAAGGATCAATCCAAGGAGAAGATATAACCATTTTAAATATATATGCACCCAACATAGGATCATCACAATATGTAAGGCAACTGCTAACAACCTTAAAAGGAGATATCAACAATAACACCATCATAATGGGGGACTTTAACACCCCACTTACAGCAATGGACAGGTCATCCAGACAGAAAATCAATAAGGAAACACAGGCCCTGAATGAAGCATTAGATCAGCCATACTTAAAAGATCTTTATAGGACATTCCATCCAAAAGCAACAGAATACACATTCTTCTCAAGTTCCCATGTAACATTCTCTAAGATTGATGACACCCTGCACTACAAATCAAGCCTCAGTAACTTTAAGAAAATTGAAATCACGTCAAGCATCTTCTCTGACCACAATGCTATAAGACTGGAAATCAACAAGGAAAAAATGGCCAAAAGTACAAACACATGGAGACTAAACAACATGCTACTAAACAACCAATGGATCACTGAAGAAACCAAAGAGGAAATTAAAAAATACCTAGAAGCAAATGACAGCAAAGATATGACACTCCAAAACCTCTGGGATGAAGCAAAAGCAGTTCGAAGAGGAAAGTTTATAGCAATACAAGCCTACCTCAGGAAACAAGAAAAAGCTCAAATAGACAACCTAACTTTACATCTAAAGCAGCTAGATAGCGAAGAACTCAAAGAACTAAAGCTTGTAGAAAAAAAGAAATCATAAAGGTCAGAGCAGAAATCAACGAAATAGAAACAAAGAAAACCATAGACAAGATCAATGAAACTAAAAGCTGGTTCTTTGAAAAGATCAACAAAATTGATAAACCCTTAGCCAGACTTATCAAGAAAAAAGAGAGAGGACACAAATCAATAAAATTAGAAATGAAAAAGTAGAAGTAATAACAGACATCAGAGAAATACAAAGGATCATAAGAGACTACTATATGCAACTCTATGGCAATAAAATGGAAAACCTAGAAGAAATGGACAAATTCTTAGAAAAGTACAATCTCCCAAGTCTAAACCAAGATGAAATAGAAAATATGAATAAACCAATCACAAGTTCTGAAATTGAAACTGTGATTAAAAAACTTCCAACAAACAAAAGTCAAGGACCAGATGGTTTCAGAGGTGAACTCTATCAAACATTTAGAGAAGAGATAACACCTATCCTTCTGAAACTCTTCCAAAAAATTGGAGAGTAAGGGACACTGCCAAACTCATTCAATGAGGCAATCATCACCCTGATACCAAAACCAGACAAAGATACCACAAAAAAAGAAAATTATAGGCCAATCTCACTGATGCACATAGATGCAAAAATTCTCAACAAAATACTAGCCAACCGAATCCAACAATATATTAAAAGGACTGTACATCATGATCAAGGGGTTTTATCCCAGGGATGCAAGGATTCTTCAGTATCCGCAAATCAATCAGTGTGATACACCACGTTAAAAAACTGAAGAATTAAAACCATATGATCCTCTCCAGAGATGCAGAAAAAGCCTTCGACAAAATCCAACACCCATTTCTCATAAAAACCCTTCAGAAAGTGGGCATAGGGGGAACCTACATCAACATAATAAAGGCCATCTATGACAAACCCAGAGCTAACATCATTCTCAATGGTGAAAAGCTGAAAGAATTCCCGCTGAGATCAGGAACAAGACAGGGATGTCCACTCTCGCCACTACTATTCAACATAGTTCTGAAAGTCCTAGCCACAGTAATCAGAGAAGAAAAAGAAATAAAAGGAATCCAAATTGGAAAGGAATAAGTAAAACTATTACTATTTACAGATGACATGATACTGTACATACAGAATCCTAAACACTCTATCTGAAAACTGTTAGAGCTCATCAATGAATTTGGCTAAGTTGCAGGACACAAAATTAATACACAGAAATCAACTGCATTTCTATATACCAACAATGAAAGATCAGAATGAGAAATTAGGGAAGCAATCCCATTTACCATCGCATCAAAAAGAAACAAATACTTAGGAATAAACCTACCTAAAGAGACAAAAGACCTGTACTCTGAAAACTCTAAGATGCTGATGAAAGAAATCACGGTTGACATGAACAGGTGGAAAGACACCATGCTCTTGGATTGGAAGAGTCAATATTATCAAAATGACTATACTACCCAAGGAAATCTACACATTCAATGCAATCCCTATCAAATTAACAAGGACATTTTTCACAGACCTAGAAACAAAACATTTTAAAGTTTGTTTGGAAGCACAAAAGACCCAGAATAGCCAAAGACATCCTGAAAAAGGAAAATGGAGCTGGAGGAATCAGGCTCCCTGACTTCAGACTCTACTACAAAGCTACAGTCATCAAAACCGTATGGTTACTGGCACAAAGATAGAAATACAGATCAGTGGAAAAGGATAGAAAGCTCAGAATCAAACCCCCACATCTATAGTCAACTAACCTATGACAAAGGAGGCAAGAATATACATTGGACGAAAGACAGCCTCTTTGATAAGTGGTGCTGGGAAAACTGGACAGCTACATGTAAAAAAAATGAAACTAGAACTCTTCCTAATACCATGCACAAAAATAAACTCAAGACGGATTAAAGATCTAGATCTATAAAACTCTTAGAGGAAAACATAGGCCAAACACACTCTAATGCTATAAATGATAGAAACATCTTCTCAGATCCATGTGTTAGAGTAAGGACAATAAAAAGAGAAATAAACAAATGGACTTCATTAAACTTCAAAGTTTCTGCACAGCAAAGGAAACCCTAAACAAAACGAAAAGACAACCCACAGAATGGGAGAAAATATTTGCAAATGAATCGACTGACAAGGGATTAATCTCCAAAATTTACAAACACCTCCTATAGTTCAACACCAAAGAAACAAACAACCCCATCAAAAAATGGGCAGAGGATCTAGGCAGACAGTTCTCCAAAGAAGGCATGCAGGTGGCAAATAAACACATGAAAAGATGTTCAACATCGCTCCTCATTAGAGAAATGCAAATCAAAACCACTATGAGGTACCACCTTACACTGGCCAGAATGGCCATCAAAAAGTCTACAAACAATAAGTGCTAGAGAGGGTGTGGAGAAAAAGGATCCCTATTACACTGTTGGTGGGAATGCAAATTGGTGTAACCACTGCGGAAAACAGTATGGAGATTCCTCAGAAAATTCAAAATAGAATTACCATTTGATCCAGCAACCCCACTCCTGGGCATCTATCCAGAGGAAACCATGACTCGAAAAGACACCTGTACTCCAGTGTTCATTGCAGCACTCTATGCAATAGCCAGGTCATGGAAACAACCTAAATGCCCATCGACAGAGGAGTGGATAGGGAAGATCTGGTACATACACACAATGGAATATTACTCAGCCATTAAAAGGAACGAAATAACATTTATAGCAAACTGGCTGGACCTAGAAATTATCATGCAAAGTGAAACCAGTCAGACAATTCGACAGCAACACCCAATGCTACCGCTTACATGTGGAAACTAAAAAGACACAAAGAACTTCTTTGTAGAACAGACAATGACTCACAGACTTTGGAAAACCTTTGGTTTTTCAAACAAAACAATCTGGGGGTGGGGGGATGCACTGAGGGTTTGGGACGCAAATGCTATCAAATTGACTTATGATTTTTGTGCACCTATAATTGCTATAAACTTCAAAAAAATAAAAATAAAAAATAGAAAAATAAAATGCTAAAAAAAAGATGATCCACAAAATGTATATATATATATATTGATACGCAACTGCATTGCTAATTAGAGAGATTCAATTTATATCCAGAGTGAATTTTCATTTCCACCAATCACAACAGCCAAACATTCAAAGCCTGAACAATACCAAATTGTTGGCTAGTTTGTGGAGCAAGAATTTCCATTCACTGTGTGACCAGGAAACAATTTGGTGCTGCCTAGTAAACTTGAATATGTGCATACCCTATGACCTGGTAATTTCACTATTCTGCCCAAATTCCAAAGAATTTTGTACACATGGCACACATATGCAAAAATATATCTACAGTCATTGTCTGTAATACCAAAAATTAAAATAAACCCCCAAAAATGGAAGTCATGATATCCATTAACGATAAAGTGAATAAGTTAATTGAGAGATATAAAATCCAATGAAAATAAATGCACTGCAGTTACACAGATGAATACATGTATATCTGGAAAACATAACAGCAAATAAAAGGACAACCTATATGATTCTTCTATATGATTGTTCCAATGATTTCAGGTGTAAATTCCAGGAAAAGGCAAAACTAAATGATGAAATTTTGGATGGATGCTTTTAAAAAACAAAAGGAAAATCGGGGGAATAAAATTTAAAATCAGAATACTGGTTATCTGAGGCAGAGATAAAGGAGGATATAATTGGGGAAGGTTACATGAGGTCTTCTTGTGTTGGAACATTCTACTCCTAGGTCTAGGAGAAGAGTAGATATTGCTCTCTAAAAATATAGATATGCACTGTGTGTTGCATGCTATACTGTAGTATATACAGTATTATTATCTAAAAAAAAATTGCTTAAGAAAAAATTCATATTCTGAATCTCCCATTAGAAATCTACCTTCTTACAGAAAGGTTTTGTTTTTTTTTGCTTTTTTTTTTGTCTTTTCTCTTTTTAGGGCTGCACCATAGCATATGGAGATTCCCAGACTAGGGGTCTAAGCAGAGCTACAACTGCCAGCCTACACCACAGCCAGAGCAACACCAGATCCGAACCACATCTGTGACCTATATCACTGTTCATGGCAACACTGGATCCTTAGCCCACTGAGTGACATAAGGGATCGAACCCGCAACCTCATGGTTCCTAGTCAGACTCATTTCCGCTGCACAACAATGAGAACTCCAGAAAGGTATTTTTGTCTCTTTCTTTAGCTACTATATCCCAAGCACCTAAACAGCACCTAGCATAACATTTATTGATTGAATAAAAGAATGAATACATGAAAAATGTAAGCAAAGTGAATGCGAAAATATCTATGTTAAATAAGATCCAATACTTTCTCATATCATTCAATCATACATGAATTAAACAAGTAATAATCAATAGAAAATAAAAACACTGAAAAATCAAAAGTTAAAAGACACAAAATAGGAAAGCCAATGTGTCCCAAAATAAGTTTCAAACAGCTCAGAAACTTGAGGCATAATAAAAGAGAATTTAAGGAGTTCTCTTGTGGCATAGAGGGTTAAGGATTCTGTGTTGTCACGCAGCAGCTTGGGTTACTGCAATGGTGCAGGTTTGATCACTGGCCCAGGAACTTGTCACGAATTTTTTGGTGGCAGCAAAAAAAAAAAAAAAAAAAAGAGGCAATTTAAAAGATGTGGGTAAGATATGAGGTAAGAAACAAAGAGATGGTGTAAAATTATGAAGAACTTTGGCCTATTTGACTCCTGGATTATCACTCCTAAATATATAGAAACATATACAGAAACTTCTGCTACAAAAAGATGTTGCTGTTTTCTTTCCTATAAAGAAATAATTAGAGAAGTTTTGGAATTAAGGGCACCAGTCACAGTGGAAGGTAGATCTGGGTACTCACTCTATCAAAAACAAGAATGTCAGGAGTTCCCATCGTGGCTCAGAGGTTAACGAGTCCGACTAGGAACCATGAGGTTACAGATTCGATCCCTGGCCTCGCTCAGTGGGTTAAGGATCCAGCGTTGCCATGAGCTGTGGTGTAGGTTGCAGACACGGCTCAGATTCCGCGTTGCTGTGGCTGTGGCATGGGCCGGCAGCTGTAGCTCCAATTAGACCCCTAGCCTGGGAACCTCCGTATGCTGCAAGTGCGGCCCTAGAAAAGGCAAAAAGACAGAAAAAAAAAAAAAACAAGGATGTCAAATGTTGATATGCACATTCAATGGGAAAACCTACAGGACTCAGGGCTTCTGCCTCAGAAAGGTGGAGCTAGGATTATCAGTTTCCAAACTAGCTTCTAAAGTATCCCATAAGAAAACAAAGGCACTCAGAAAAAATAATCTGATATCCTCTCAATAAGCTAAACACAGATACAACTTTCATTCAGCATTCTAACCAGCAGCTCACTCTTAAAGTTACAGAGCTAAATGCAATGGATTTTTGAGAGACTTCTCCAAATAAAATGAGTTTAAAACAAATAACAAGCAAACAAGCCAAAAGGAGAGGGGGTTCAATAAACCGATAAAAAGATAAAGGAATTTCAAAGGAATGTATGTATTTGTGTTTGTTGCAAACTATCTGTGGCAATATAATGTAGATTTAATAAATTAGACAAGATTATATGATAGTCCTTGCTACAAAATTTGCAGCCTCTTGTGGGTATAGAGGGTAGAAGTAGAAGGATGAATTTAGTAGATTAGATTATATAAATGCTATAATACTTATACCTGCAGAAAAAATTACATATAAATATTACAGGACATCTAGATTTCTAACTTTGATAGCTAGGAGAATCAATACTGATACTCACTGAGATGAGAAACACAGAATGAGTAATAAATGCGATATCACAGTGTGTATAGGAACTAGGCACATGATCAGATTAGATCAATCAAATCTAGTATTTGAATTCTGAGTGAAGCCATAGAAGAAAAATTAGAATTAAAATATAATGTGTATATATACATATATTCCCATGATGATGTCTTTTTGAGATTATGAATTAATTTTTGCTTGTGGGCTCCCTGGAGATTCCCTAAGCTTCATCCATGTCCCAGCATGTTTCTCAGGCCTACTATTCGATTCTTTCAATCAATAATTTAACAGTAAATTATTTTTTTTCTAAGTCAACCAACATCATTTCTTATTATTTTAAACTTGAGATCCATAATAATAATAATTGTAATTCAATTCAACTACAAAAATAATGTTCAATAATGCAGAGGACACTTCTAAACTAACATCTCATTAAGGATAGTTTCAAAGGCATTTTGAATTTCTGAAATTTATGCCTTTTCAAATTTGTGAAACAGCAAATAAAATATATATAGTTTGAACACCCACATTTCAGGGAAGAAATTCGGCATGATTCAATTACGTTTCACAAGCTCCTGTTGAGTGTCTGTTGTGTTCTTAGGCACCAGACTGTGTGGACAGCAGTGTTGTGTTGAGGAAGAAAAGTTCTGGATTTGAAACACTATACTTTTGACAAATTCAGATAGAGGCCAATAATATTTTGCATAGAAACCCTGTTGTAGGGAGGAAAATTGTTCAAGAAGGAAGAATATGTGACATGTAAATGATAAATAACAAAACAAATAATCAAGACAAGGAAAGAGAAGTTGCAGGTACTAAAACAGAGATACCAGCACATGCTAACACTGGAGTGATATAAGAACAAAAAAGCAAAGGGATTATTTAACATCTAGTATAGCTACGTTACTCCCTGATAGAGGTATTTTTTTCATTGCTTCCATAGTGAAATGGTATTTGTAGTTGACTCCAGAAACAAAATCATCATTTCTAGAAGGATAAGGAGAAGGGTGTGAAACTTAATAGAAGAAACTGATGCTGTTTGGAAACACCATGGAAGTACTTAGAATGATTGCTAGATTATACCTGGTGATGAGTCATCCCAATTTCTCCTTGAGAGTTTCTTTTTCCTTTTTTTTTTTTTTTTGTTTTTTTGCCTTTATCTAGAGCCGCACCCGCGGCATATGGAGGTTCTCAGGCTAGGGGTCTAAACAGGAGCTGGAGCCGCCGGCCTTCGCGACAGCCACAGCAATGCGAGATCCAAGCCACGTCTGCAACCTACACCACAGCTCATGGCAATGCCGGATCTTTAACCCACTGAGCGATGCCAGGGATCGAACCCGCAACCTCATGGTTCTTAGTCAGAGTTGAGGCACAACAGGAACTCCCAAGAGTTTCTTAGTCTTATTTCTGAACCCCAAGGTTCCTGGGAAGGTTGTCACCCAACAGCCGAAAGCTAAAAATTCCTTTGGAAATTACTCATGACTAAAGAAATCTGCCTCTCCCATGTTACTGCCACTTCATAAAGCAGCCTGAATACAATGACTGGTCAATACAGGAGTGGAAGGTCCAGCCCTCTGTCCACAATTCAGGTAAGCTATAAAGATATTCTGGCTTCCTAGCTCTCTGTGGATTTGGATTTGGCTTCTGATGTTCACAAGTCAACTTCTCCTTCTGCCCAATCCTTCTTTCTTCCTTTCCAAGAAGCTGATTTCAAGAGTACTCCCTAATAAACATTCTGCACATCATCTCAGAATCTGCCTTCTAGGTTCAGAACCTGACCTGTCAGAGATGAGATGCTCCTCCAAACTGGGGCAGACAGTTTTCCAAGGTGGTCATTAACATCTGACTAGATGATCACTCCAAACAACCCATTTCAGAAATGTCATCATCCACTCATCTTCTCTGCTTACCTCCAGAACACAACTACCTAGCTTCAGTACTAAGCTAATTCATACACCTGTTGTTTTAAGCACTGCCTCACTGAACAGGCCAACCACTGGAGAACAGGGGCTGGTTATATTCACTTTATTGTGCATCAGAAGTGATTATAATTCTGCACTCCTAATAAAACCAAATGCCCTCCAAATGAACTGGATGCAGTAGGCTTACAATTTTAGAAAGATTTTGTTCCCAGAGATCCTCTCAGCTGTTTCTTCAACAAGTCTGTCAAAGGTATTAAACTGCCTACAAGTTTGAAACCTTCAAGCAGGTATTGACAGGAACTGATGAGTTAGAAACACAGTTGCCAGGGCAACACCACCTGCTGCCACTTTCCTCACTGCTAATACTTACACAGAAAGACCAAGGAATCTGGTTTAGGAGCCAAGATTTTATGGTTCGCAGTGCACGTTACACATAATTACAGAGCACCAACAGGGTAACAAAAATCTGTGTTTTTCAACTGTTAGAAGTTCAAGAAGTCTGAGGAAAAAAAGTGTATTTCCAAAATGTGCAGGTCTTTCTTAAACTTGACAAAAGGATCCAATCAGTGACATCATGAGAGACTACTAATCAGGTGACTAGAGAATGAGATAGGTGGTTGAAAAGAAAGTGAAGACACAACAGTTAGGAAGAAGACTAGCTGCTATAGCAAAGAGACAAACACATTACTTAAATGATAAAGGCGCTTTGTTTTGCTCCCATATACTAATCTCACAAGGCTAGGCTAACAGGGTCATGCTACCTCTTTTGGTCATTCATGGACTTAGGATTCTTCTGTCTTTGCCTACTTTGCCACTTTTCAATCAGTTATACATTCTTGTTAGTTATCCCAACTGAACTTTTGTTTCCTAATTTTAAAATGGAGATAGAGATTCTTCATTGGGTTGTCATAAAGATTAGCAGAAACAGCTTAAACAAAGTCTGTAGCATGGAGAGGATACACATGTTAATAAAGACTAATCTTGGCAGTTCCCTTCGTGGCTCAGTGGTTAATGAACCCGACTAAGATCCATGAGAATGTGGGTTAGATCCCTGGCCTTGCTCAGTGGGTTAAGGATCCAGCATTACCATAAGCTGTGGTATAGGTCGTAGACGTGGCTTGGATCCCACACTGCTGTGGCTGTGGTGTAGGCCGGCAGTTACAGCTCCAATTGGACTCCTAGCCTGGGAACCTCCATGTGCCATGGTGTGCCCCCCCCAAAAAAATAAGAAAAGAAAAAAATGCTAATCTTATTCACCCTTAAATAGATATTTCTACTGATTATTTAAAACCTATTTCAAAGGCAAATTTCCCTTTTTTTTTGCTTTTTTAGGGCAGCACTTGCGGCATACGGAAGTTTCCAGCTAGAGCCACATCAAATTGGGATCCAAGTGGCATCCTCAACCTACACCACAGATCATGGCAACGCCAGATCCTTAAACCACTGAGCAGGGCCAGGGATTGCACACGCATCCTCATGGGTATTAGTCGGATTTGCTTGCACTGGGCCACAACGAACTCCCAAATGCAGACTTCTTTATGTAACTCTCCCAGACTTGCCTTAGCCAATGTTGTTGTTACCCTTTTGATTTCCTATTATAATTGGCACCAAACTTTTACATATACTTTGGTATGGATGGATGTATACAACTGTGAAATCCTGGGAGGTAAAGTGGATGTTTCAGGAGTCTGAGCATACCAGACAAATTCATAATGAGAACATAGGTAATGTTTACCAGTGCATAAATAAGTCAAACAGGAGAGCTAAAAATGATTCACCCTGAATCATTCCTATTATTTGTAAAAAATGCCTCAAAATGCAAAACTCATCTTTATACACAAAGGCAAGCATTTACTGTTTTCACTTGGAAAACTGATTACAGCCAGTTGCCAATTACAGGGCTATAATAAAAAAGAAAGCAATGATTGTTACCAAGGTCTGAAGAGGTCTGCAAAACCCCAGTTGTTGGCAATGTACAAATAGCAAAATATTCGCCTTCGACATGATGTAGTAAGAGATTTGTTTAATGGCAATGCTTACTTCCTTGAGTGCAAATGCTTCTCATCAGGAGGCAATCTGTACTTCTAGAGATTGGATTTCTGTTGCCTCAGAGACTCTGCCAATCCCTGTTTGAAAGCTATCCGTGGCAGGAGGCCTTTACTAACCAAAAGTGTCATATATTTTTGGTTTTCTTGATTGTACACTTAACACAGTATCTGCAAGAGCCATAGGTGGTGAAACTAGTACATTTCCATGATTTTTGGTTGTTTCCATGTCTTCTTGGCTGAATTTCTACTACCTCTCTGATCAGCAGGTAGGTTTTCCTGGTCTGTAATCACTGCCGTCAAAGCTCCATCAAGTGAGAAAATTTCCCTATGCTTATTCACAAGGAAATTCCACTCAACAGTAATGTATTCCTAAAGTCATTTGTTTATAGTGACAACACAACTTCTCCTAAAGTGTCGTATTTTGGGTTTTACAGAGCCACATGTTTTCTTTGACTATTTGAAACAAGGAAATACTCTACTTATTATTACCATGACATTTTATTGTCTTGAGTTGTTCATATGGTTCATTTGTTATTTTAAGGAATTAAGGGATTCTGAGTGTCTGTCTTCCAAGGTATTTCATTCTAGGCAAATAAATGAAAGCTTCTAAGGTGAGGTGGCAAGAAAATAGCCAGCATTAGTGTGAGTGTTTCTCCTTTTAGTCACAAATATTCCTATTTAATGTAAAGGTTTAATTTTTTTGAATCAGTTCTAAGGACATGAAAGCAGTAGAAGAGTTCTTCCTGTTATATAAGAAGTTATACTTATATCATTTCTATGTGATGATGCTTAATGTCCCAAACTGTTTTTGTATCACTTCTAATATAGTGTGAGAAATAACCTCTCCTCCAGTCTTAAAGAAATTTAAACAAATAATCATTTGAGAATTTAAATCTGTTTTCAGAGAATAAAGAAATGGAGAAGGTCATTTATCTGGCTTCAGAAAAACAAAATATCACCCAGCGGAATATGTCATTCTTCACTAATTCTACAACCTCATATAGATAATCTATAGAGATCTAGTATTCTGACATAGAGACGGAAACATTAACTTGAAATTCTTATTAATGAAGCATATTTGATAAAATTAAATCATATTTAGTCAAGAGATACTTACTTGACAAAATTAAATCATATTTAATCAATACTTATGGACCATACTCAAGAGAGCCAGAAAAAAAATCATAAAACAATTAAGAGTAAGTCTTAGGGTCTATAAAGGCAGACTCCATTCTCAGCAATGTTATCAGCCATTTGATTAATGCACTTTTTTTTTCTTTTGCCTTTTCTAGGGCTGCACCCCGCAGCATACGGAGGTTCCCAAGCTAGGGGTCGAATTGGAGCTGTAGCCGCTGGCCTGTGCCACAGCAACGCTAGACCGAGCCGCATCTGCAAACTACACCTCAGCTCATGTCAACGCCAGATCCTCAACCCACTGAGCAAGGCCAGGGATCAAACCCGCAACCTCATCGTTCCTAGCTGGATTCGTTTCTGCTGCGCCACGACAGGAATTCTAGTGTGCTTTTTTAATCTAAAAAATTAGACTAATAACAACCACGTTATGGTGCTTAGGACACGTAAGGCACACAGAAAGCAGAGTTTCTGTGCCCTATCCATGTGGAATCAGGCAAATCACCCTCTTAGCATATAGATGTGTTCATCAAACAGCTCTACAATGAGCTCTGAGGTCCACAGTTTGGGATTTCATAGCTAACGTGTGACTGATTAACTCACTGGCCATACAACTGAATTCAGTCTCCAGCTCCCATCCTTGGAGGTTAGGTCAGCTCAAAACACCATCTTACAACTACACAGTTGATCTTTCTGGTGACCAGTTTCCGTCTAGGAGCTATCTAGTGGCCCGCCGTGAGTCACCGCATTAGCAAAAACTCTGCTGCCCTCCCAGGGACTCATGAATAATGGAGACAATTATTTCCCTGGGAAATTTCAAGGGTTTTAGAATTTTCCTCCCAGGAATCAAGGACAAAGGCCAGCCAAACTCTTTACTATACAACAGGTAACAATTACCCATATGTATTCCAACTTCCACAATTTTGTTATAATTTTCTTCTCTTATTTTCTCCATCCTAGTGAATTTATGCCTTTAGAACAGAATCACTTGACTACACTATCAGGTTCATTCTACAATCTCAAACTTTCTCTAAGACATTTGTTGTTCCAAAAATTATCATACATTTGAAAGAAAGAGAAAGCTGAACAACAGAGGAAGCTGAGACTGGTCCTACTTTAAAAAAAATGAGTGACGAAAATCTCTCTTACTGAAGTAGAAAATGTGAAACTAGACCTTGACTCCAAAAGTAGAGGGAAGGCAAGGTTTTCCTTTTTCTTTTCTTTTTACAGCCGCACCTACAGCATATGGAAGTTCCCAGGCTAGCTCTCAAATTAGAGCTATAGTTGCCAGCCTACACCACAGCTACAGCAAAGCAGGATCAGAGCTGCACCTGCAGCCTACACCACAGCTCATGGCAACACCTGATACTTAACCCACTGAGAGAAGCCAGAGATAGAACCTGCATCCTCAGAGACAAAGTTGGGTTCTCATCCCTCTGAGTAACAATGGGAAATGCAGAGATTTTTTTTTTTAATTGAAGTATAGTTGATTTACAATATTGCATTGGTAGAAAAGATTTTGGGATGAAGACCATGGTGGAATACAGGTATTCCATATACCCTCACAGGGTGGGAATATGGAGATTTACCCATAAATCCCAGAAGCTCCAGCTCTCTTGAGGGAGGCTCACCTCCCCTGGAAGTAGGATTTAGTGCAGTAGTTTTAGCAGATACTAAGAAAACTAAGATAACAATTGTAAGAAAGTTTTGTTTTTTAATTTTGCAAGGGATATTATGTTGGTGCAGAAGAAATTTACTTAAAGAGTTCTTCACTGGAAATATAAGTTGATATAAGATGTCCATTCACCAAGGTAGTGGATATGAATCTATTAGTAAGCTCTTACTAATGAAGCAGGACACAAAACTCTAAGGGAGAATAAAAAGGACAACTGAGAGATTTTTAACTATTTGGAATGGAAAATTAAGAAAGGTGGCTTGAGGGAAGATTTGGGAACTGAGTTTTACCAATGCACACTTTAGAATTTCTTCTAATGAAGGAGTATATTAGAGGCCACTCTCCAAAGGAAGAAGCTGTTGGAGAAGGTCTTGAGATAAATTTATTCTTTTATGTAAATGTTACTCACCCCAGTTAGCTCATTGATGGAAGTTTTCAGCCAATGGATTTTTTAATTCTGAAATAGCTTTTAATATTTAACTACCTAAGCATCAAATAATCACTTTTAAGAAAATTTTTTAGAGCAGAAAAAAATCTTAACACCTGTAGATGATCTCTTCTAATACACTGGTACGGATCCACTTCTATCCACGTACATATACACAAACACATTCGCACAGAAGATCACATACCCATGCCCACGTACACATGTACATAGCCATACACAATAACACACATGGCCACATACCCACATATGCACATGTTAAAATATATAATCCTCTACACATATTTGTACACATGTACACATACTCTGTATGAGACTCTCCTGTTTGTAACTAGTAAATCTGAGAAAGAGTTACTATTAGGGAAAGCTGATGTTTTTTAAAAACGTCTACCATTGTCTGCTTTCTATAATAAATCTAAATTTTTTCCTCTCTAGCACAAAGTCCCTTTGTTCCTTTGTTCCAGAAGATACATTTCAGCGAGCCCTTTTATTATGCAAATGTAAAGCAAGGGTTCTTTGTTCCCAGTGAAGACCTGAGTGCAATAAAACTACCAGAGTCTGTATTCTTTAGAGTGAAACAATGTATTCTGTTTATTAATTTAAATTGAATTTATCTTTAAGTAGACTTACGTCTTGAAAAAATATGTTTTCATTAGAGGCTTTTATTTCTTAAACTTGGGTTAGATGCCTCCTTGTCTATTAATAATAGTAATAACTATTATTTTTTTTGAATTATATTCTTTATTATTAGAGTATCTAGTTGTAGAACAGACTGGCTAGAAGAATTAAGATAAGATCAATATATAGATCCAACCTACTGTTTCATGTATTTATTAAACAAATCATTATTGAGGATTCACCATATTTAAGATACTGTTAAATACTAAATTTGCAATAAGTTGAGGAGACTTAGTTCCTTCTTTCAGGGAGCTTACCCTCCAGTGGGTGAATATTAAATAGGCAATTATATTTAATTATCTAAATAGAATTTTAATAAAATCTATCAAAAAATTAAGCATAAATTCCTTAACAGCCACAGAGAGTAGCTCCTGAAATGCTTGGTGTGAGCAGTAGGATAACTTAAGATGCTCAAAACTTGTTTGTTTTGGCTGAGTCACAGAACAAGATGCTGAGCGCTGTAAGTTAAAGCTAGTATGGTTAGAGTCTGGTCAGGGATATGTTTAGACCATACGTGTAGACTACGTTAATTTTTGAGATCTTTTTCTAATAACAGTGGAAATCCAGTGATGAATTTTAAGATTAGAAGGGACAAGACAGACTCTCAGTTGTTATTAGATCTTTTTGGCTTCAATGTAGAGAATAAATCTGAAAAACAGTTAAGAGCAAAAGTCAATTACAAATTTAGAATTTCCATACTATAAAGACTTAAGAGGAGCCATTTAGTTGGAAGAATTAACTTGAAGCTAGATTTATAATAGCAAGAATTCCTTTACTTGGAGTATATTTCTTTAGGGCAGGATGGAGTTGTTGCTGGAAATTACTGCAAGTTTCCCTTTGGTGTTTTATCTACCTAGCCCTGTCAGAACTTGATCACAGATTATGAGAAATAAAGAACAAGGAAGGTCAACTATGAATCCTAAAGGCTGTTTTATAACACTGTGTTACTTTACTTGGGCAGGAAAGTCAGAATGAGGATCCGATTTGAGGGAAAGAAGATAATGAGTCTGACTTTACACATGTTGATATTAATATGCCTGAAGATATCCAAGAAAAGGTATTATATCAAGAATAATATATTGGTCTAGATCTCAGTAAATCTGGCCTGAAAATATACATTTGCAAAATTTCAGTAAACTGGTGGTAACTGAAGCCAGGGAAATAGATGCACTTGTGAAGCAGCAGCAATATAGAATATAGGGTGAGAAAAGTGTCCATAACTAAGCTTTGTGGAACATAGACAACTAGACTTCAAATAGAAGAGAAAGAATTCCACTGAGAAGGTGTGGAGAGGGAGGCTGGAGGAAAGCCAAGGATATGTGAAGTCATACAATGCATAAAAGGAGAACACTCAAAAAAGGGGTTAGTCAAAAATGCAAGTGTAATTAAAGTTCATATATGAAGATAGTAAAATGCTCTTAAGGTTAAGTGACATGATAATCATTGGTGACTTCTTAAAAGAGAATTTGAGAATTGATAGAGGTTGAGTAATGTGTGGCCTGTGAAGAGATGGAGAGAGCCAATGTAGCCATCTGTGAGAAGTTATCTGCAGCCCAATAGTGCTTTTTATCTGTTGTGATTTTTCTGTTTCCTTTCTAGCCTTCTTTTGGATTTTTTCTTTTTATGGGCGACTTTCCCCTGCTTTTTGCCTTAGTTGCAGTCCTTAACATGTTAATAACGTTACTTGATATTTGTTTCTTTCCAAAAAACAGAAAAGACTTGAAATATTTAAAACTACTCACTACCAACTCATGATATTGTTAACTAGCACTTTTTTGTTGGTGATACCATTAGGCATCTTAAAAAAGGAAATGACTAACTTATTTCCCTCACAAATTAAATGTATTATATGAGAGGTTGGTTTATATTGATCTACGTATTTTCCAATAGTCTTTATTCAATATTCCTTACTGTAACTCTAACTTCACACTCCAGATCTTCTTCTATTCCCTAGAAAAAGGTTTGTCAACCTCAACACTATTGACATTTTGGGTCATATATAATACACTGCTATTGAGGGTTGTCCTATGTATGTAGCATGTTTAGCAGAATCCCTGGATTCTACTCACAAGATGCCAGTAGTGATTTTCCCTCAGTGGTGAAAACCAAAAATGTCTCCAGATGCTGCCAAATATCCACTGTGGGACAAAATTGCCCTTGATTGAGCACTATTGCTTTCCAGTATACCTTTTAGAATTTTTCTTTTAGGGCCACACCCGTGGCATATGGAGGTTCCCAGGCTATGGGTCCAATCAGAGCTACAGCTGCCAGCCTACACAACAGCCACAGCAACACCAGATCTGAGCCACGTCTGTGACCTGCACCACAGCTCATCGCAATGCTGGATCCTCAACCCATCGATCAAGGCCAGGGATCGAACCTGCAAAGTCAGGGTTCCTAGTTGGATTCATTTCTGCTGTGCCACGATGGGAACTCCTGGAATTTTCATTAGAGGGTTTTCTTTTGTTTATCTGAGGTAGGAGATTGATAAACTCTCTTAGATTTTGTTTGTTTGAAAATGTATTTCTTTCTCCATTCATAAAAGATCAGTTACCGGGTATCGAGTGAGAATCATTTTCTTCCCAACACATTAATTATATAATCCTATAATCTTCTGGTTTCTGTGGTTGCCATTGTAAAGTCAGCTTTCAGTCTAACTGCTGTTTCTTGAGGAGATCTACCTTATTTCTCTGGAGCCTTCAAAATTTCCTTTTTCTTTGGGGTTCTTCTCCATAACTATGCTATGTGCCTAGATTTCTTTTTCTTTACCTTACTTGGACTTTGTTGGAATTCTTGGATCTCAGGATTTGTGTCTTTCACATTTTCTTAAAATTCCTTACCATTAACTCTTCAAAAGTTTTTTCATCCCAATTCTTTTCATTATTTACTACTAGAACTTCAATGAATTTGTCTTCAATCATGTCTTACTAACTTCTGTGATTTTTGACTGTGAATTCTTATTTTCTTTGTGAAAATACTTTTGACTCCTGACATGAGGATGAGAACTTCCTGTGCTTTGCCACCTAAAGACACTGACAACACCTACAATACTACCTGAGTTTTTGAGGTGCACAATATTAGTCTGCATAAAACTTCAAATCCTATAAAGAGCTGACTTATAATTATAAACTTTCTTTTAGACTTTCCACCTCCACTTATTAATTTTTCTTGCTCTTACCTTTTTCCCAGTGTGTCTCATATCCCATTCATCCTTACATTTTTGATTTTCCTTTCTACACTACTGGCTGTGGGGCCTTTGTGGTCTCAACATTACTTGGAGAATCTTCTATCAGACTTTCATACTTGGTGGGAAGTTTTTGTGGAGAAAAGTCAACCAGTGTATCCAGTCTTCCCTATTTTGGAACGCAGAACCAACTCCCAAAGTTTTCTGTTTTTGTTTTCATTTTGCTTTTTAGGGCCACACCCACAGTGTATGGTGGTTCCCAGGCTAGGGGTCCAGTCGGTCTACTTCACAGCCACAGCAACCCAGGATCTGAGCTGCACCTGCAACCTACACCACGGCTCATGGCAACGCTGGATCCTTGACCCACTGAGTGAGGCCAGGCATCAAACCCACATCCTCATGGATACTAGTCAGATTCTTTTCTGCTGTGACACAACGGGAACGCTTCAAAACCCCAAAGTTCTGAAAACTGAAGAGAAATGACTAAGACACCAGTAAACCAAGGTGAAAAGGAGAAAAAGATGATCACATAGATAAATGACATGGACAATTTAAAAAGAAGGTTTTTTTCTTTTAAGCGAGTTGAGAATATAATGACTAGAAGTAAAAACAGGACAATAATTTTATCTCTTGATCCTAAAATTATGGAGATTAAAAAGATTGAAAGAGAAAGTGCACACATGCACTCTCACACAGGACTGACACACATTAAACAGGATTTCAGATGTCTTGGGGAAAGTTAGGTTTGCTACAGCAATAATTACTAACAAAATGTAGAATGAATATTTCTGGAGTTCCCACTGTGGTGCAGCAGAAACAAATCCAACTAGTATCCAGGAGGGTACAGATTCATTCCCTGGCTTCGCTCAATGGGTTGGAGATCTGGCATTGCTGCGAGCTGTGGTGCACACTGCAGACATTGCTGGGATCCGTCGTTGCTGTGAGCTGTGGGGCACACTGCAGACACTGCTGGGATCCCACGTTGTTGTGACTGTGGTAGAGGTCAGCAGCTGCAGCTTCGATTCGACTTTTAGCCTGGGAACTTCCATATGCTGTGGGTGCGGCCCTAAAAAGCAAAAAAAAAAAAAATAATAATAATAATAATAATAATAATATTTCAATCGTAAAGTGAAAGAATAAAATATTTATTACATCAGGGAAGTGTAAAATGGCAATGTGGAAGAGCCTGTGAGGATGGCAAGGACGTAGTTTCTTGCACTTCTTTTTTTTAATCTCATTTTAATTGTACCCTCAAACATATGACTTTTTTTTTTTAATAGAGAAGTAATGCCTCCAGTCCTTTTATTGAAAAATCATGCACACTTGTTCAGCTTTCTTCAGAAAATGTGTGCTAGTTATGCCTCTGTGTGTGTCTTTTTATATGTGTGTTGTGAGAAGATAGAGGTGAAAGAGAGGAGACGAAAGAGAAAGGGAAAGATAAAGACTTTGTAGACTTCAGTTTTATGCTACAACATTTTAATTTGGTCATACTATTTAACCAGTTAAGAAAAGCAAATAGCTGATTTATTATAATATAGTTTTCAAATCTGGAAGCTTAAGCTGGAAAGAACAATACTGATGTGTCAGTGGCACTCCAGAAGCTGAAAGAGTAATTAACTTCCATCCTCCAAAGAAGTAAAGTTCCTATATGCATCAATTACAGCAACTGCGTTACAGCTCTAAACTGATGTATTCTCACCTCTGTAAACTTAAAAAGTTTCAAATATCTTCTTTCCAAGCTTAGGTTTATTACATTTGAGCTTTCTCATAGGATCCTTTCATTCTTTGCATAATTTTTCTCTTTGAACTAAGTTTCTGTTTTGGAATCTATCTGCCATGCTTCCCATTACATAGTCAGTGGAATCAAATCATAGGTTAAAGTGAAAGAAACTTAGGGGACGCTCCTCTAGAATACCATTTTTTCTTGTAGCCTAAGTCTCCTCCTAGCTTATATATTGCCATTTCAGTTATCTTGATGACAACTTATAAAGCAGTGAGGAACCAAAGTACTAAGCAGTGTTCAACAGCTTAATGTCTTCAGTACAAATTTCTTCATATTAACCTGATCGATTCTGTCCTCCCATGCGCAAGGCAAGTAACTTCATGATATGAGTACAACCTTCTTCAACGATAAGATGAATATAAGTGAAGACAACAACATTATAATGAGTTGTTATTTGGCTAGAACTATGAAAGCACTAAACATGGTGCCAGGCATATGGTAGGTATTTAATAAATGCTAATGGATTCTATATTGGAATTCTCTGCCCTTGTTCTGGGAGAGAACATAAATGACTGACAGAAGGATTCAGACCCTTAATTATAAAAGTTGGGACAAGGAGTGCAACACAATACCCTGAATGTAAATCTTAGTTCTTAACTATGATTGATGACGGTTTATGTCAACCTGAGAAATTGAACTGAATTTGAAATAAGATTACCAATACTTTAAAATTACATCCACATAAAGAAACAGAATGAGGGAGAAGAAGGGAAAGAGAACAAACACTTTTGAAAAGGTAATTACTTAGAAGGCTTGAGTGCATGAGTATATAAAAATAAAAATTTTCCCATTAGTAAAAAGAAGAGTAGTGATAATATCACATATGTCAAAGTTTCTGAATATTTATGCTATCATAGGAAACATGAATTTGAATCTTATATTTACCTTAATAAGTTGTCAGACACTCAGTCTCATTCATACATTGATTCTTGATCAAGAAAAGGAAGGAATGGCTTTGTGAAAGAAAAATAAGCATTTACAAATCAGTAAGGGGTAAAGGAATGTGAAAATGACAAATTAAATGAAACAAATTAGTTGTGGGAAAATAAAAACTGCATTTTCTTTACCTATTTGAATGTAATGTGAATTTAGCACCATAGATGGGTGTCATAAAATGAGTACAATATGTTTTGGACTCCCTATATAAGCATACCTATAACCAACATCAGAATCTAGAAAACTGGTGTGGAAAAAGAAATAAGCAATGGATACATGCATGTGGCAATAAAACAGCAGGAGGAAAACCAAAACAGCTGTTTATCTTCCACTTCTATGGGACATCAAAGGCTAAAGGCATGCTCAGTATTAAGAGTAATCTGCTCTATATGTATCAAGAGAGGCTGCATACAACAGAAATCATGAAATTGTCAGGAGCAAGACTAGATTGCCTTGGGGCACACATTAGGGGAAATTTAACATCAGCATGGATATCTCTTATGCGCATTTGCATTGTTATACTTAATGGGCCTTAATGGTATAGCCACCACTTCATGCATCAGTAAAAAACAGACGAACTGGAGATGAGAAAAATGGCAAATGCCAAACCTTTGGCTGCCCTATGAGGCACAACTCCCAAAATTCCAGCGCTGTATCAGAAGAATCCAAAGAGAAACAGGCTGGGGTAACGTGGAAGATATTACTCCACCACTGGCAAAATGTCCCCATCCTTACTCTCATGGTTGTGTGACACACCAAAAGTCAGCTACAACTACCTCCTTTCAAAGTTCCAGAAGCTTTCCCTGGTGATAGTTCCTCCAATATTTTGGTCATGTTGTCTTGACTAAGATCAGATTGATCACATAGCTCTAAGAGATTACATTTATATGTGCCATCTCCCCTAGGATGCTGGTTAATTTCTATTATATCCTACAAAAGCATGTGCTATTGAGAATAATGTGCATAGTTGGCTGTGTCAGTGTTTCACATAAATCAGAGTGAACTTAGAGTTCTGATAAAATCACCCAATAAACTTCTGTCTATATCATCATATGAGACTCACTTGGTACTTATTCCTTCTAATTGCCTGCTTTCTGTATTAATATTGAGGCAGTGACTGTTTTATACATACTTACACATTTTAATTTTCTATCTGTAAGAACGGTTATAGTGTTTTACATGTCTTTTGATGTATGCTTCTTTGTCATTAAATCAATCTCTCCTCTAAGGCATACCCACCCATAATTATGGTAAAGCCAAGAAGCTAGTGTCAGAAAGAATGATATGACCTAGAGAATATATGACATTTAAAATTTGCCCTTCAAAATCTAACTAGACTGGAAAATGGAGAAAAGTATAAAATGCTTTCGTATTCTACAAAATGCCTTTATGAAGATGAAAAATGATAAGGAACTAAGGATTATAACAGAGTATGTATTTCCATCTCTCATCTCCAAACTGAAGTCCTAGAGAGTACACGTGTATCATATAGATTGATAAGAAATGTAGGCACAAAAGGGACTGCTAATCGACTTCCTTTTGAAATAATTCTATCCATCTACCAATTCCGAGCTGAGTTTCTTCAGAATCAACTTGGTAGCACAAGACAGTTTGGCCAAGGAAGGACCCACGTTTAGTCTATCTAAGCAATCTTTAGTTCCCAAGTGACAAATAGAGGATCGAGAGTTTACCACATTTTCTTGAGGCAAGTCAATGAAGATAAGTGAAGTGAGAACCAATGGACTAGTCAGCGTAAGGTAATAATACATAAGACACGGTGGAGTCAATGACTTAAAACCATTCTTGGAAGAAAGTATAACAGGTCACACTCAGAAAAACCCAAGGTAAGAACAAATTTGTTCTAATAAATTAGAACAAGTGGAAATACCATCTGGCATTGAATAAACCAAGAAAACAAAATATGAATTACATCAATCACAGATTTAACTAGAAGATGGTTGCAGAATAGTTACCTATTATGGTCCCAGCTCAGAGAACATCCGAAACCTGCAACTTCACAGTAAAGAAATGCAGAAATTCAAATGATGTCATAAGGACCAATGGACCCCATATTGGCTCCACTATGATGAGGTTGCCTGAGCAACTGTCCTTCTTGATACCTCCAGTGGCCATCTTAGAATGACACAGAGGAAGGCAGGGAAATTTTAATGAAATCAGAGAGGATTTTTATCCATTAAGGCCTAATCAAATGAGAATCTTCAAAGTTTTTTTGTTCAGATTAAATTTTTCAGATTGTACTGAAATATATTTCTCCTTACCCCTACTTCCTCTTAGCTACGCAGTAGAATAGGGAAGAAAGTTACAGTAATTAATACAAAATACATGACATTATTTATGCTAATGTTGTACTAAATATAAATCTGAAATTCTTAGTACTGGTGTTAACCAATATAGTGGACATTCTATAAAGTTGTATTTCTAACCCTTGTCGACTTAAAAAAATGTACAATTGACAGGGATAGAGCAGGCACAGATAGTTGTAGAAGTCCCAATAAGAGACCACAGATAAAGAGCGAAACTTAGGGGACTTTGTGAGATTACTGTAAGTTAAAAATTGCTCAAGAGGAGGGACTGGGAATTTGTGCTTAATAGATGCATACTATAGCCTTTGGAATGGGTAAGTCATGGGATCCTGCTGTATAGTGAGAGATGAAACCTAAGGCAATTGAAACTTAACGCTCCCTTCTCGCTTCTGTAACATCGCTTGCTTGCTAAGTATCAGTTGTGACAGTGTTTCGCAACAAAGGGTCAATAAAACCAGCCAAGACATAACAGGCTACCATTTAGGAAATTTTCCATCCCCCCCCCCCAGGTCTGCAACTTTCAAAAGTCCCGCGCCCGCCAATTATAGCCAGTCACTAACCGCCACATCTGCTTCTGTAAACCTGCTTGCTTGCTGAATATCGATCGCGCGATCCCAGGCCAATCATATAGCAGACGGTGTCCCAAGTCAAACATCAGCCAGTCAGCGTCCCTCTCCTTTGAAAACCTCCCCTAAGCCCCCGACTTGTTTGTGTGTGCCCATAAAAACCCTGTACTCGCTGTAGTCGGGACCTCTTTGCGTCACCGGTAACGAGTGTGCAGGGGTCCAGGTTCGAACCTGCAATAAAGGACCCTTGCCAATTTGGCTTTGACTTTTGACTCTGGTGTGCTCGTTGAGAGGGGGTCTCGCGACCGCGGGCATTACAATAGCACTGGGAATTATGTCTGGTCACTTGTGATGGAGAATGATAATGTGAGAAAAAAGAATGTACACATGTATGTGTGACTGCGTCACTTGCTGTGCAGCAGAAAATTGACAGAACACTGTAAATAAGCTATAACGGAAAAAATAAAAATCATTATAAAGTTTAAAAAAAGGAAAAAAAAGCCATCAGAACAAGGCAGGCTTGCTTGACTAGTGGAGGTGGGAGAACTGCCTCAGGTCATTGGTTGGGGGAATGGAATCAGGCCTGCATTCAGATTCAGACCAAGGGCAGGATTTTGAGGACCACCATTCTGTTGATTTGAATATACACCTTACAGGATACCAAGGAGGAGCTACTACTCCCAGAAAGGAAGAGGCTGTCTCTTCCAACCCCCCATCCCCCTTGGATGATAAAACTGTATCCCACCTCTCCTCAAGGCAGAGCCTCCTTGCCTGCTGGCTTACATCTCTTAACAAGCATCCTATTTTAATAAATCTACTTCTTGCCTATTACTTTGTCTCTCACTGAATTCCTTCTGGACAAAGGCATGAAAAACCTGAACCTCAGTAAATCCAGATGCCAGGTGAATGATTCTAATTTAAAACTGTGGGTTTAAGTTCCAATCTGGCTTTTGGCTGGGTTCGAGTCCAACACATGGGTTCAAGTCCCAATCTGTGTTCTGGCTAGGTTCAGGCCATTAGTGCTGTCAGTTTCACAACTTGCAAGTTGAAAGTTATGTTTTATTTGGGGCAAAATTAGCACAGAAGTCAGCATCTCAGGTAGCCCTGAGAAGCTACTTCAAGGTGGTGAGGGAGGAGCTAGGATATACAGGAATTTTTACAACAAAGGGCAGGTAGTTCATACCCCAAGACTGCTGAGCACTAATATTTCTAAAACAATTAACATTCGGTATTTAAGGACTAACTTACCAAAAAAAAAAAATTGGAGACATTTTACTGTATAGACAAAGAAAGAGGAATTATTTTTGCCAGTGAACTGAGGTTTGGCACTTGCCATCAGCCTCTACATGGATGAAATTATGAACCACTACAGCGGCCAACCTGCAGCACCTGGAGCAGAGCTCAGGGTGAAAATAAGGAGTGAAGGCACTCTGTGCTCTGGGAAAACTGGAAGAACGGGTCTTCAGACAGGTATTTTAGGAGGTTTTATGAGCTTAATTCTTGCATCTCCTCATATTTAGAAAAAGACTAAAATCCTTCATGGTGATGTTGCTCCCTGTGACTGTTAGTAACCCTCAGGAGATCAGCAACCAAATTTTGTAAAATGTGTGTATGGCTCTGTGCACTTCCCCCTCACCTTTATCATATCCTGATATTCCCCCTTCCTCTTTGGGGTGGCATTTCAGATCTATCTGACATACCACCACCAGATCTACAGTTAAGGATAAAACAAAGAATGTCAAGTTCATCTGTGAATGCAGTCACCTCCAAGGGGAGAGCCTGTGAGTCTGGCAGGCTGTGAAAACTCAGGATACTGGCCCTGAATAGCAGAGGTGCATATCAAAGAAATGATTTCAGTGACCCCAGGCCTCTTTTGTTCCTGATACCTGCTCTTTGTTGCAAAAACTCTTATATATCCTCGCTCCTCCCTCACCACCGTGGAGTGGTTTCTCCGGGCTACCTGAGATGCTGTCTCCCAGGCTTAAGTCCTAATTTTGCCCCAAATAAAACTTAACTCTCACCTCTCAGGCTGTGCTGGTTTTTTGTATTGTTTTGTTTTGGTTTTTTCCATTATACCCAGCTGTACAGCATGGTGACAGGGTTACACACACATATATGGATTCATCACAAGTGGTTAGACATAGTTCCCAGTGCTATACAGTAGGATCTCCTTGCTTTTCCAACCCTGTGTGGCTTTTTTCAAGTCAACACTTATGTATCTGATATCCATGCTCTTCATCTTGCTCTGTATTCTAGGAAACTGTTCCATTATAGATTTTAACATCAAGCTCACTTACTTTCTAGCTTCAGTTACGTTTCTAGATTTAGTTAGTCAATGAAAAAAGAGTCTACCAAAAGTAACCCAGAAGTGAAATAACAGAAACAATAGACATTAAAACACTCGTGATGACTATTCCGTCTACTCATGACACTAGAAGAAACACTAAACATTATTATGTAGTGAAATGGAAAATATAAAAAAGAACAAAATAAAACTTATAGAAAAATGAAAAGTAAAACATCAGGAATAAAAAATGCATTGTATGGGATTAAGATACAATCCTTACAGAAGAAAAGATTAGTGAATATAAATTCACATTATTAGAAAATATCCAACATGAAACAAAGAAAGATAAATACTGGAAAAATTACTTTGAATTAAATTATGGGGAAAATTCAACCAGCATAATATATAACTGTAGTCCCTGAAAAGGGTGGGGGGAGGAACAGAAAAAAATTTTAAAGAGGCAATGGCTAAAAAAATTATAATTTTGTTGAAAATCACAAACTCACTGATGGAAGAAACTCAACAAATCCAAAGTATAAGCAAGTACCCAAGTAATATTGAAGCAGAATATTAACTCAGGAAGTCAGTGCAGGAGAATGGGCTTTGATGCATTCTTTTGATATGGCTATTGATTAACATTTGTGGCTTAAGGGCTCCAGGGACTAACACCTCCATAGGCCCTGTTTTATTATAGGAAATGCATATCCCCCACAGACTTTGTTTACCATAAGAAATGCAAATCTCTAGCCGACTCCTCAACTGAGGAAAAGGAATGAGAGGAATGGTGACTTAACCTAATGAAAGAAAAGGACAAAAAAGCCATAAAATTCACTGGACCTTTACCAACGCTAAAGCCCCTATTGGACAAGGACTGATATAGGTACCTGAACAAGACCAATGGAAAAAACCACCTCTTTCTGGAATCCAAGTTTGTGCCCCTCCCCAAATTTAAGAGATAAAAATCCCTATAGGAGACAATAGAGAAGGGGGACTCTTCTCCCCCCTCCCAGCAGCCCTGGGAGCTTTTTGCTTTCCTTTAATAAAAACTTTGCTTGCTTGCTGCCTGTGTGTTCGCGTTCATTCTTAGACCGCTGTGAATAAGAACCAGATTCTGGTATCATTTTTCTGGTGTCAATATGATAGCCAAATTGCCTAGATTCAGTGATATAAGAAAATATTCCAGACATCCAGAGGAAAATGGCACATTACACACATAGGAATAAAGACAAGAATGATCTAACACAGAAGAAAACAATGGATTCATAAAAATATAGACATGGGTTCTGGTCCAAAATGGTGACAGCTGATGATGCCGACATCACCCCTTCCCACAGACACACCAAATGCAGAGCTACATACAGAGCAATTCCCTCCAAAAGAAACCCGGAAACTAGCTGAGCAACTTCTACACATCAGGTGAATGAGAAGATACCCACACAGAAATACAAAAAGGTTGAGACACACTCTTGCCTTAAACCCACCTCAGCACAGTAACATCAACTGAAAAGAAACATATGACCCCCAGCTTCTCCCTGAGGAGTGGAGAGCCTAGAACTATCATCTAGTGCTCCAACTTTGGAGACTTCCACTTGCGGGACAGGGCCCTAAACCATCTAGCTCTGAAAGTTGATGGACTTTGCATCCACAAGACCCACAAGACTATAGAAACAAAGAAACAGTTCTTATTATCATTATTATTTGCTTTGTAAGGCTGCACCTGTGGCATATGGAAGTTCCCAGGGTACGGGTTGAATTGGAGCTGCAGCTGTTGGCCGCTGCCACAGCTTCAGCAACTCAGGATCTGAGCCATGTCTGTCACCTACAGCACAGCTCACAGCAACACTGGATCCTTAACGCACTGAGTGAGGCCAGGGATAGAACCTGCATCCTCAGGGATAGTCAGGTTTGTAACCTACAGAGCCACAGCAGGAACTCCAGAGAAACAGTTCCTTTTTTTTTTTTTTTTTTTTGTCTTTTTGCCTTTTCTAGGGCTGCACCCCGTGGCATATGGAGGTTCCCAGGCTAGGGGTCTAATCGGAGCTGTAGCCGCCAGCCTACGCCACAGCCACAGCAATGCCAGATCCTACACACAGCTCATGGTAACGCCGGATCCTTAACCCACTGAGCAAGGCCAGGGATCAAACCTGCAACCTCATGGTTCCTAGTCGGATTCGTTAACCCCTGAGCCATGACGCGAACTCCCAAGAAACAGTTCTTAGAGTCTTGTGAGGACTCACTAGTTTCTCCCCAGGGCTCAGTAACAGAGAGCAGGCAAAAAACACTCATTAGTCTTTCCCTGAAAATGTCTATTTTCCTACCTTAGAAGCTACTGCCTAAAAGGTCAGGTTTCTAATTTAGCACACTTTAGGAGCTGACTGTTATCCTCTCTGGAGATGGGAAGCCAGGGAACACTGTCCTCACATACTCTCTCTGGCCCACTCCAGTTGGCTCCATCTCCCTGGAAGACACTTGTGCTTGTGCCAGGTGTACAGTCTTTAGTGGCTGCTGCTGGAGGGACACTCCCTTTGATCAACTGGCTCTTAAGCCAGAGGGGCATGCCCTTACCAGTTCCAAGATGTGTAACAAACAAACAGTTCTTAAAGAAGCTCAAAACAAAGAGAGCAAACAGACAGGCCTTATCCCAGTCTTTCCCTGAAAAAGGTCTATTTTCATACTTTAAAATTTGCTACCTGTGCGTCTGGCTTCCATTCAGTTTACTGACTGAGATCCTTCCCTTTTGGACACTGAGAGGTCTTGGCACACTCTCAACTATTGGGAGCCACTAAGAACAAAGAAGGTAGCTTGGGCAATCACATAGGTTTGAAAGATAACCAAGAACCCAAGTCAGTCTGTACAATAAGATTTATATCTTACATGAGACCGCACTCCTTCAGGACTGGGAGAAATGAATGTTTTATCTAATGCGTAGAAACCAACACAGACATCTCCTCTTTGCAAGTGAGGAATCTGTAATTAACAAACAGATTGACTTGACTGAGGTTTCATAGCTAGAAGATGGGAGAATCTTGAGTAGATAAGATTCAAAAGTTCATCACAGTAGACAATATGTGGAAATACTGAAATAGGAGTGATTATAAAAACTGCAGAATTCTGTGCTGTTAAAGCTATTGATAAAATCAACCACAATTGATAGTAATTTACAATATCTAAAGTCATGTAAAATTCATTATATAATTATTCACAGTAATACTGACAATTAAGTATTACTATCAGCACTACCAAACAAAGGAAGAAATTTAGGCTCAAAATATTTAAATATACTCTCTATGAGAGCCATAATTTGAAGGGATGCAGGCACCCCGATGTTCACTGCAGCACTGTTTGCCAGGACTTGGAGACAACCTGGATGTCCATCAGTAGAGGAGTGGATGGAGAAGACATGGTGCATATATGCAGTGGAGTATTGCTCAGCCATGAGGAGTAGAATGGTACCATTTGTGGCAACATGGATGGACCTGGAGATTGTTGTGCTGGGTGAAGTGGGATAGAAGGAAAAGGACAGACATCGTGTGATGTCACTTACATGTGGAAGCTGAAGGAAGGATGCAGGATGTGGACTTGTCTGCAGAGCAGAGAAAGACTCATACTTCAAAGGCAGAGTTGTGGTTATCAAAGGTGGGGTGGGGGGGTGGACTGAGGGTTTGAAATTGGTGTGTGCATACTGTGGTGTGTGGAGTGACCGACTTAAGAGGAACTGCTGTGTAGCATAGGGAACTCTACCTACTGTTTTGTGATGGTCTGTGTGGGAAAGGAATCTAAAGAGGAATGCATGTGTGTGTATATATGGCTGAGTCACTCTGTTGTGCAGCGGAAATTATCACAGCATTGTGAATCAACTACACATCAATAAAACTTGAAATAAGTACATAAATATACTCTCCATGAATATATGCCTAATTTACAACAGTACTAAACCTCAAATCTGTCTTTTTTATCCCAAAGCACATGTTCTTTTAAATTAGGGGACATGTTTATATACACAAACATGGTGTTGATACTTTAATTCTCTAGGTTTTCAGATTCTTTCTGACTGACCTGTAGACCAACAGAGGCCTAAAACATTGCCATCTTGCTTACACTTTTTTCATGGAGCAGAAATTCTATCCTCCTACATTTCTGGCTCAATATTGCTACAATCTTCTTATAGCTTTGATATTCCCAAATTAAAATTTTTTTTAATTATTTATTTTCTTGTCAAATGCATTAGCAATGCAATGGATTTCAATGACCACAAGAATGACTGTCAGAAATAATACTGATTCAAGACCTTCCTAATTGTACAATCTTGAATGTCCTTCACATTTCTGACATTTAGTTTTAATATCTTCTAAATACTGTATAATAAGATGACCTACTTCAAAGGATTGCTACCATTGTTACGAGTTTTATAAAGTAAAACATTCTATATTAGCACTAATGAGCCAATATCCTTGTCTCTGTTTTACCAACTTTAAACAGTTGTCAGAGTGTCAACTGCTGAAGCCAAAAGAATGGTTTAATGGATATTGTCTTCATTCTCCCTAACTACTTACAAGCCTGGAAAGAGTTCTGTATGTGTTTGAAATTAAAACGTTTTACTTCTATTGAACATGGCATCTCTTTCGCTTTTATTTCTCTTCTTTCTTGAAATTATCTGGATATTTTAGAATCTTTTTTTCTCCCCATGTATCTTGATTATAAGGGAATGAGGTTGAGATTAGGTTAAAAATATAACTGCGGTTAAAGAGATAGGTACTTGGAAAAGCAGACAAGTGAAGGGTAACAGAATGTACCACCACAAAATATGCCACTTTGGCATGTGGATTATTTTGAACTGAAGGTATTCAAGTCCCAGAGGACTAGTTTAGTTTGATCCTTAAAGAAAATGGCACACAACTGTTTCCTGAGTCTGAACTTTCCACTGCGTGAGAAGGTACAAGCTTTTTGGACACAAACTATGTTTAAAATCTGGAAACCGGAGTTCCCATCGTGGCTCAGTGGTTAACAAATCCAACTAGGAACCATGAGGTTGCGGGTTCGATCCCTGGCCTTGCTCAGTGGGTTAAGGATCCGGCGTTGCCGTGAGCTGTGGTGTAGGTTCCAGACGCGGCTCGGATCCCGCGTTGCTGTGGCTCTGGCGTAGGCCGGTGGCTACAGCTCCTGTTAAACCCCTGGCCTGGGAACCTCCATATGCCACAGATGCGGCCCTAGATAAGGCAAAAAGATTAAAAAAAATAAAATAAAATCTGGAAACCTATCCAAGCTATTGACAGTTTGTCAAGGAAAACTAGGTGATTTGAAACATTACACAATTTAAAACGCTATTTGATATAATATCAAAGGGATAAGTCTTTTCTATTTAAGCTTAATAGTATTTTTAAAATAGTGTAACAAAAAATCAGAGTCTAGGAGTTCCTGTAGTGGCTCAGCAGAAACAAATCTGACCAGTATCCATGAGGACGTAGGTTTGATCCCTGGCCTTGCTCAGTGGGTTAGGCATCCGGCATGAGTTGTGGTATAGGTCACAGATGCAGCCCAGATCTGGCATTGCTGTGGCTGTGGTACAGGCCAGCCGCTATGTTTCCACATCTCCAATTCAACCGCAAGCCTGGGAACCTCCATATGCTGCGGGTGCAGCCCTAAAAAGACAAAAAAAAAAAAAAAAAAAAAAAAAAAAAAAAAAAAAAAAAAAGCAGAGTCTAATTCCTCTGATTTTACTTTGCCAGAGCTGAATATGAATTATCAGCACACACTTTAACAACAACTTTGCTATTTACCTTAAGGCGGCATATCTAGATAAAGGCAGAAGACATGAATACAGCCTTAATTGCAGCATTCACAGATCTACCATCCAGAAAGAGTCATATTCATTTACCTCTTCTGCACTGAAAAGGTAGGAACTCATCCTACAGCTCTTCCTATAGCCTGTTAGAGCATCAGCTTTTCTGGGGCAGCCCAGGACACCTAAATTCTTTGGAGATTATATTCTGTTCATGTATCTTCCCAACAATGGAAATTCTCATATCTTTAAAAGACGAAATTATGACCCACAATCTTATCTGCATTAAAGACTTCAAGTAAATCTCAATTTAAGCAAATTAAGAAGGTATTCAAGAAGGTATTAAGAAACATAAACAAAAGATACGTGACGGTGTGCTTGTATTCTTTAATCATAAAATCCTTCACAAAGTAAGAAAGAGAAAGATACCATATGATATCACTTTTATGTGGAATCTAAAATGTACCACAAATATACTATCTATGAAACAGGAATGGATTTACGGACAGAGAGAACAGAGTTGTTGCCAAGGGGGAGAGGTGGTGAGTGAGGGATGGAGTAGGAGTTTGGGATTAGCAGATGTAAACTATTATATATAGAATGGATAACAACAAGGTCCTACTGTATAGCACAGGGAATTATATTCAATATATATAGAATATTTAAAGAGAATGTGTATTTATGTGTATATATACATAATATATATTATGTATAACTGAATCATTTTTCTATACAGCAGAAATTAATATAACATTGTAAATCAACTATACTTCCAGAAAAATGAATTGAATTTTTTTCTTTTTGTCTTTTCTCGTTTTGGGGCCACATCCACGGCATGTGGAAGTTCCCAAGCTAGGGGTCTAATTGAAGCTGTAGCCCTCGGCCTATGCCACAGCAAAGCGGGATCCGAGCCTTGTCTGCAACCTACACCACAGCTCACAGCAACACTGGATCCTTAACCCACTGAATGAGGCCAGGGATCGAATCCGCAACCTCATGGTTCTAGTCAGATTTGTTTCCGCTGAGCCATGATGGGAACTCCTGAAATATTTTTAAAATAATAAAATTGATGGTTTCAAGAAAAACAAAAAATCCTTCACAACAGGTAACTTAATAACTTGAGAAAACAATAACCTTTGCATAAAATGTTATTTTACTTTGTTATTTCTAAGCAAAGACAAAATGAGAGCAGATGATTAACCCCCATCCTGATTTTCCACTCAAATGATATACCAAAAAAGTAGAAAACTCTATTACTCCTAAAAATTACTGTAGAGTTGAAATTAAGAAAGTTCTAAACATGTTTCCTAAATATAGAACTTATTTTTTGAAAGAAAAAGATCAATGTTTGTCTCTAAACTTTGAAAAGGAGAATCCTAAGAATTTAGAGGGCAGATCCCAACACAACTACACATGATGTGGAGACATAGGAAACAACAGAGTTTGGAAGTTGGGGGTGCATGGTACCTGGGAATCTTTCCATTTATCCATGGAGAGTATCTCATTATGTGGTGGTCCCATGAAAAGAATCTTTTACAAGGAATCTACAAGTAGAAAGGAAGCTCAAAGTATCATTTGATCCCAGCATATACACTGTGCAAATAGATATGAAACCCACATATAGAAGGTGACTGATTTCTAAATAGGCAGACTGATTTCTAAATAAAGTGTGCTAAGTATTTCCCACAAAAACATATTTCCTTCTTTCTGGGAATACATATAGACAAGATTTCCAAACTTTCTTGCAGTCAACTATAACATATGCAACGTGAACAGATATATGTGATTTTCCAGGCCTAACCAAAAAACGCCTTCCTATGCTGTTCCACATCATCCTCCTTCTTGTTAACTGATGGTAACCCAGGGCATTTAGGAATTGTGTGTTCCTTCAAAGGTACAATGAATATACCTTTCCCACCCCCCTCACTCTCCAGCCCAAGATTGGAAACACAATGGTCCCTAATGTGAGCAGTCAAAAAAAAAAAAAAAAAAAAATACACACACACACACACACACACCTATCATGTCAAAAAAATTTATCATGTTGTCAAATTACAAATTTGAGTCTACTTGTTATCGTGTCCTATCCATCTCCTGCTGCCTTCTTTTGGGATGGTAAATTTATTTTTTTTTTGTTTTTTAGCTTTTTCTAAAGCCACACTCGCAGCATATGGAGGTACCTAGGCTAGGGGTCTAATTGGAGCTGTAGCTGCCAGCCTACGCCACAGCCACAGCAACACAGGATCCGAGCCGTGTCTGCAACCTACACCATAGCTCACAGCAACACCGGATCCTTAACCCACTGAGCAAGGCCAGGTATTGAAACCACAATCTCATGGTTCCTAGTCGGATTAGTTAACCACTGGGCCTTAGTGGGAACTCCTGGGATGGTAAAATTTAAATAACAGCTTTCACCAAACCAGTGTGCTAAAAACAGGAGCAAACAAAAAATTCACTTGAAACTAGGAGACAGTCTTGCATTTATCTCCTTCATAAATGGTTCTGTGAGAAAGAAGAAAAAATTCAGTACAATCTATTTGGACTTTTAATAAGTTTCAAGGGACATGAAACTCTGACTTTAGGAAAAGACAGGAGAATAAAAGCAGGTGTCCTAGCCCCGAATATGAAGACTTACTTCAATTACCAAAATGAAACAATAAGAGTGTGGAAAAGACATTATAACTATAATCGGAAAATGATGACACCCACAGGAAGCAGCATCCTTAAGCAGTATGGGAATCAACTGAAGCAAGTTTTAAAGCCATAGCAAATCAGGAGAGAAATAGAGGTCCCTCCAGTGGAGCCATGAGACATATTGCAAATGCTCAACTGAGAATACTAGTCTTAGCATAAAAGGACCAGGGTAGGAGGTCCTACTGTGGTGCACTGGGTTAAGATACCAAATGCAGCAGCTTGGGTGGCTGCGGAGGTACAGGTTCAATCCCTGGCCCAGCACAGTGGATCTGGCATTGACAGAACAGTGGCATAGATTGCAGCTATGGCTTGGATTCAGTCCCTGGTCTGGGAACTGCTATATCTCATGGGTGGAGCCATTAAACTAAAAAAAAATTTTTTTGAAAGTTCCAGGGTAATGTTAATTATAGTGATGATGATGACAATAATGATAATTCAGGAAACAGGAAAAACCTATGAGAAAGCAGCTGCCTTCTACTCTTGAGGAAGTGATTAAAAATGAAGTTACAATGTTAAATAAAAAAACACAATGTCATTAAAGATTTTTAAACCATGCCAAATTCAGAATATTGAATTTGTATGTAGAGAAAAAGTTTAAGCTGATGTATAACAAAATAGAGGAAAAGTACTAAGACTTAAAGTTCAGCAAAGTTGATAAATGTGGAGGACAGATAATGGAGACGTAAAAGACAGATTTTTGTTTCCTTGAAGAGGAGAACACACCAGCCGGAGAGCACTGGGCACAAGAGTATTAGAAGATCTAGTCTGAGGAGTTCCCGTTGTGGCTCAGTGGTTAACAAATCCGACTAGGAACCGTGAGGTTGCAGGTTCGATCCCTAGTCTTGCTCAGTGGGTTAAAAATCCAGTGTTGCCGTGAGCTGTAGTGTGGCATAGGTTGCAGAAGGTTTCAGATGCAGCTTGGATCCCGCGTTGCTGTGGCAAAGGCCAGCAGCTACAGGTCCTGTTAGACCCCAAGCCTGGGAACCTCCATATGCGGCGAGTACGACCCTAGATAAGGCAAAAAGACAAAAAAAAAAAGATGATCTAGGCTGAAATATGCCCTCCACTTTAACCACCCTTATTATTACACATAGGGTATCAATTTTGAGCAGTATATCCTCTCCATATCCAATTGTCATCACTTGAGAAACAGGGATGTTATTATCTCTCTCACAGAATTATTGGGAATATTAAAAATAACACATATGAATTGATTATAGGAGTCCCTGCCATGATGAAATGGGTTTAGAATCTTATCTCAGTGGCTTGGGTTGCTGTAAAAGTGGAGGTTTGATCCCAGCCTGGCACAGTGGGTTAAAGGATCCAGTGTTGCCACAGCTGTGGCATAGGTCAGAGCTTCAACTCATATTCAGTCCCTGGCCCAGGAACTTCCATAGGCCATGGGTGCAGCCATAAATTAACTAATTAATTAAATAATTACAACATCCTGGCTGTTTGCTCATGCTTAAAGCATAGTCAATGTTATTTGACATTATTAAATGTAATCTTTTAAATTCAAATATTTTCAGCAAAGAGTAATCATCTAAAGTTACATATCTAAAGATCAAATGAATTGTTCTCAATGGAAACATTCAAGAAATGTGACCAGTATTTGGGTCAACTCAGTTCAAATTTTTGAACATCAAGGAGCAAAGTGAATTTGAATTATCTAACACTAAATAAGGGACAGTAAAACCTGTGATCCCTCTAAAGCACCATCATTTCTTCCCTGACTATATTACAGGGAATAAACAGGGTAACATCCCATCAGGGCCTTCCACAACCTGACTTATTTTTTGTTTGCTGATATTGTCACTGAATATTAGCAAAATGAGAAGCAATAGGAGTGGGGCAAATAGATTAAGAATTACCTCTGGCAATACTCTTGTGCATGCACGCATGCGTGCACACACACAAACCAGAATACACAGGCGCAGCTCTCAAATTGGTACAATTTCTGAACTCTTAAATCTATAGGGGGTAAAAGAGGGATTAAGCTTATTCCACCAGAGGGTTCATGTGGCAGATTTTTTTTCTCAGTGTAAAACATTGAGTATACCATATTATTTAAGTAAGATTTTAGTGTCATTTTTTAAAATAAAATCTTGCAAAATGTTCTGTCTTAGTGTTTGCTAAAAGTGCTTTCCTTTCAGTGTCATTTAAAAGGAAATTACAGAAGAATGACTCATAGAATAACTAACTCAATGCCAATTTTATTTATTCTTAATTTGCCTAATATTCATGTTTTAGTAACTTGGTGAAAAAAAATGTTTAAAGTAAAATGCCCAGCTAAAAGTTGAATTAATTCTTTTGAACAATTATTAAGTTTACGGAAAATAATACTCTCTATACATAGTCCTATAAATGAAGGGTGATTTCTAGGAGATGAAAAGGTTATACTAATGAACGACTCAGACAGTCTTTTATTCTTCATTAGGAAAGAATTTCTTGAGGAAATAAACTATCTTCTTCAGTTGTTAAATGTGTAAATTTCATTTCAAACATGCACAGTCCTCAATCTATTTAAAGACTGACATGTCAATGATGAAATATAAATTGCAGAAACTAATCAGGTTTAGAAATCCTGAGCTCTTGGCTGTGGTTACTGCTGTGATGCTCTAGCACAAGCACTTCTTGGCCTAAATATGAGAGGTTATAAGAAAGAGGCAGCATTTAGAGCGAACAGTTCCCACATAAATAGGAGATGTGATTTTGTTATGAATTATGGAAAACAGGGTAAGAATTTGAAAGGATAATTCTTAACAGACTACTCACTATCAAGTAGAATGTCACAATTTCTCACATTTGAAAAGGCTGATTACAGAATTGCAAAGAAGACAGGATTTAACCTATGGTCTTTCTCCTTTTAAAAAATTTGCACATTGTGTAATGCAATAAGCATTCTTAAATTATATGCTCATTTTAAGGAAAATGCAAGTGCTTTTCTTTGTCCAACTTTTGTGTTTTCCCCTAGACTGCTTCTTTGATTTTGTCAACTTTAGCATATAAAAATAAAAATTACACTAATGTTTCATAAATTTTTGCCAGGTGTCTTTTCAAAGGCCTTCTGAGTCATAAATACTGGAAACAATAGTGATAATAAAAGTAATAAAAATGGCCTGTGCGTTTATATTGTACTGTATAACTGAAAACTTGTTTTTACAACTGTTATAATATTTATCCATTATTAATCCTTTGGATGTTATAAGGAAGGTATTTACCGTTCACAACTGAGGAAAGTGCAATTCAGTAAAGTAAGTGTAGTTGGAAAGGGCCACAGAGCCAGCAAAAGAATCCCAAGTCTTTTTTTTTTTTTTTTTTTTTTTTTTTTTTTGCTTTTTATGGCCATACCTGCGGCATGTGTATGTTCCCAGGCTAGGGTTTGAATTGGAGCTACAGCTGCTGGCCTGCACCAGAGACACAGCAACGCGAGATCCAAGCCGCATGCATCTGTGACCTACACCACAGCTCAGAGCAATGCTGGATCCTTAACCCACTGAGCAAGGCCAGGGATTGAATCCACATCCTCAAGTGGGGTTTGTTAACCACTGAGCCACGAAGAGAACTCCCTCTTAATCTTTCGAATGCTAGAAACTAGGTTAATAAAATTCTATAACAGCGGTGTGATTAGATTTAAATATCCACAAAAAGCAACAAAACAATTTGGTGAAACTTGATTAGCCAATTCTACATTATCTTTTGATCCCTGGATCCCCTTTCATGGATAGATTCAAGTTATAGGGATGAAAATAATCATACATAGGCCATTTATTATCTGTAGAATCCTAGAATAGACCCTTTAAGAATAACACATAGAAAATATTACCGTTTTTAAATCTCCAAGATTGGAAAAGTTAATTTACTGAAGTAAATTAACTTTGGTTAATTGTAAGTAAAACTTCAATAGCTTTGATCACTGCTGAAAATGTATCAGTGCCCATGCAACTCAAATATAACCACCGTAAAATAAAAGACATAAAATGACAAAAAAGGAGTTTCCGTTGTTGCTCAAGCAGAAGTGGACCCAACTAGTATCCATGAGGATGCAGGTACAATCCCTGGCCCCACTCAGTGGGTTAAGGATCCAAAGTTGCCGTGAGCTGTAGTGTAAGTTGCAGACGTGGCTCGGATCCCACGTTTCTGTGGCTGTGGCGTAGGCTGTCAGCCATAGCTCCTATTAGACCCCTAGGCTGAGAACTTCCAAATGCTGTACCCACGGCCCTAAAAAAAAAAAAAGAACAGTGAATCACAACCCACCTTGGAAATATATTAGGTCCGTGACTTCTAGAATAGGAGAATTATCACTAAAAGAGTAAACTTTTACACTAAGAACACTGATATTTGAATTCAAATTTCTTTCAGGTATGGCCTTAATAAAGCTATTTAATCTCTCTGTGATATAGTTTCCATATATGTAAAAGTAGATTATAATTTCCAATATGAAAAACAAATGAAATATTCTTCCAATGAGATATTAGAAATAACTAAATATAATAATTCCAATTTCCAGTGACCTCTGCAAGGAAGAATTAAATATTTGGTTAAAAATACAGAACTCAAACATTAAAATATTCCCAACTACGTAAGACAAGAGAAAACACTTCACTCAGAATTCCAACTCTAAGACTATAAACAGTTTAAACTGCTATAATAGTTCCATACTATCATGTCTAGTGCTAGTTTATCAAATCTTACTCATTGTATCATCTGTAGAAAATAATTTCTTCTAAACTAAGAACAGTTCCTCCCTCTGCAAAATTCAGTACGAGTACTTTTCAAAATATAACAATTTTCACACAAAGATACTAATTTGCCATTTATCAATTTAAATAAATCCTTATATTTCTTTATATTCACATCCTATCCAAAGTTAATACTACTAGCTTTCTTCATGTTATATAAACTAAATAGCCAAATATGTTTAGAATTCACATGAAATAATTTATTATACTTCCTGTAATAAGCTCTTATAAAGATTTTTGTTAAGGAATAAAATACAATCAATCATTAAATGAGTATTTGATCTCATGAATAATAATCAATATGTAAATGAAAAAATAAAATTATTGCAACCAAATTCTTATCAGAATAAGCCATTGTGATTACCATAAGTATTTTTCCGAATTAGTTCAATACTTCCAAGAAGTAAAACAATTTTCTCCCCTTGCTTTACCAGAAAACTGGGCGTATTATTTTATTACTATACTATTAGTGACTGTCACATTCTTTCTTTAGGACAGAATAGTGAGAATATAATCTCTACTAAAGGTCCCACTGCAGAGTAGATTCTTTTAAAGAACTGTATTTGGGAAGACGGGCAGTACTTCAAAAAAGTAAATAAAACACAGGAAACAGCATTCTCACTTTTTTTCCCAGAGAAAAGTAGAGTCCATTACTTATTTCTAAAATATGGGGAGTTCCCGTCGTGGCGCAGTGGTTAACGAATCCAACTAGGAACCATGAGGTTGCGGGTTCGGTCCCTGGCCTTGCTCAGTGGGTTAACGATCCCGCGTTGCAGTGAGCTGTGGTGTAGGTCGCAGACGCGGCTTGGATCCTGCGTTGCTGTGGCTGCGGCGTAGGCCAGTGGCTACAGCTCCGATAAGACCCCTAGCCTGGGAACCTCCACATGCCGCAGGTGCGGCCATAAAAATGACAAAAGGCAAAAAAATAAATAAATAAATAAAATATGGGAATCCAGAGTTCCCTTCGTGGCTCAGTGGTTAACAAATCTGACTAGGAACCATGAGGTTGTGGGTTCGATCCCTGGCCTTTCTCAGTGGGTTAAGGATACGGCATTGCCGTGAGCTGTGGTATAGGTTGCAGACGCCGCTTGGATCCAGCGTTGCTGTGGCATAGGCCGGCGGCCACAGCTCCAATTAGACCCCTAGCCTGGGAACCTCCATATGCCGCAAATGCAGCCCTAGAAAAGGCAAAAAAGACAAAAAAAAAAAAATTGGAATCCGCAAGTGTATTAGCGGTACATACATGAAAACTAGAAATCCCCCTTTATTTAAGGAAGTAATCTAACATTTAACATAACAGATTGTATTTGCAAATCTTACAGCTGGAGTCAGGCTCTAGAATATAGGCTTCTTTGGGTGGGTGGTACAAATTATTTTTGTTTTAAATCACCAGCTCCAAAGTCCAGCCACCGGTATAATGAAGTGGTAGAAAGAGAATTTTTACTTGTTTAGATTCTTTATAAGTGCAAAGTTAAATGGTTACTAAATGAATGGATGAGTGATGCAATGAATGCCTAGCCCACCTGCACTGGCCAGTTCCTACATTTCAAATGCTCAATGTGTTAATGTGAAGGTACAGAGAAGCCAGTCTGGGGTCTCCTTACATCAATGTCATGGGATTCCTGTTTTCCTACCCACATCAGCTAGTCACTACTTCTATTTTCTGCAAGGAAGGAGATGAGGTGCCTTTTACTTGTATTGGAGCTTCCTGGTTAATAAAGTCCTGGGTCTTGAACTGCCCCTGTGCTCCCTAACAACTGAGCATAAATAATTGAACTCAATGCATCAGCTGAACTCAATGCATCAGCTGGACTGCCTCACCCCTGGTCATTAGCTATATTTTATAGATAAGAATGCTAATGACTTCACTTTCAAATATGAAACTACTTTTAATTTGCTAGTTTAGGTTTACCTGAAACTACCAAATTCTGTATCTCACAACATTGAACTTGTATGTCAAAGTAATTTTTTTTTATGCTGAGTACCATAACCCCCTCTCAATTTGCCTTTCAAACATACTCTTAGAATGTAGTTATTACCTTCTGTAATTGTCAGATTAACAGTTCAACTATTGTATCTGAGACCAAAATAACACAGTGTAGCTTAAATAAATGGAAGTTCGTTTCTTTCTCACGTATCAGTCCAAGCCTGGGAATTTATGGCTGATACTGTAGACCAAGTTCTTTCTGCTTTTTTTTGGTTTCTAGTGCCCCAGATATGGATTCCATTTCATGGTCTAAAATGGTTGCTTCAATTCCTATCATCATGATTGCCTTCTAAACAGGGGAGAGAGATCAAGGAATCCCTGCCTATTCTCCTTAAGGGCAGGACTCAAAAATGGTACTCATTACATATGCTCACATTGTATTGGTTGAAACTTAGATATAGAGCCACACATTATGAAAAGCAAGGAAGGGAAATGAAGCCTTCAGTTTGGTGGTCATGCACTACTGAGAATTTTATTACAAAGGAAGGAGAATGGAAAGTAAGTACTAATTAGTACTTTCTGTAATAATCATCTTTTCATCTACCGAAAAGCAGGAAAAATGGGCAGAGTCAGATCCCTACCCTTTCACTATGAGCAAGGGAGTGAAAGAAATGCTAGATTTTCTAATATCATGGAGTAAGAATACCAAATATCTCCACTGTGTTCTCTCAATGAGTTAAAAGTTGTTAGTAGGTTTAACAAAACTCCTTTAAATTATAGGGGTATTTATATATAATAAAAGCAGCCTTAAAATTTTAATTTCTGATAATTTAAACATTTCTTATTCTTTACATCTGCCCTAGTTATGACTTCCTGATCAAAATAGAACCACCACAAGAGAATCTGCTAAAGGACTGTGACTGATTAATGCATGGGCTCCATGGTCACAGCCACTGGGAACCGACCAGACTCATAGCAGGCCATATCCTATAATAAACACACTCTTTGTACCTCTAAATGGCCTGTTTCCCCTTCCTGGAGATAGTGTCAGCAGTCTGAAGGTGAACTTTATTGGCCACTTTTCTCAGTACTTTTATTACTGAACCTAAGGAAAAATTAGTGCTGAAATCATAACTTGAGGAGCTCCCGTCATGGCCCAGTGGTTAATGAACCCGACTGGCAAACATGAGGATACGGGTTCGATCTCTGGCCTTGCTAAGTGGGTTAAGGATCTGGCATTGCCATGAGCTGTGGTGTAGGTCTCAGACACGGCCCAGATCCCACATTGCTGTGGCTGTGGAGTAGGCCGGTGACTACAGCCCTGATTCAACCCCTGGTATGGGAACCTCCATATGCATCAGGTGAGGCCCTAAAAATACAAAAGACCAAAAAAAAAAAATTATAATTTGATAGAGCTGCCACACATTTCCAGCCATAGTATGCAGTTTAGTAACCTTACCCTGTGAATGCTCAGATAACACATGAATAAGTATATACAATACAAACTCAAATGTATCACCAACAAATTTATTAAGTAATAGTGTCATAGTTCATGAATGGAGCACCTGGTCTCCATTAAGAGACCCTTAGTAATGAACACCATAGATTTCCTTTCCTTATAATGTCTCTGATAGAATACAGTCCCCAGGCCTTCCTCAATAATTTGCAGCTTCTCATAGGTTTCCCTTATCTATCCTCAACCAAGGTAGGAGACAAGTGTTTCTCTTCCTATTTCAATATCCATGGTTCCCCTAACCACTTGCTTGCTGGTAGTTTGTCCCAGTGTTAGTCTGATACTGATAAGGCAATTTATGAAAAGTTTATAGACCCAAGCATAACTTTAATCAAAATGGTCAGGTGTTTAGCCTGCAGTACAACTTTAATACACTATTATACATACAACAGGCCATGGGAGTGAGGAAAGGCAGAAAGTTAGGAAGAATCTACTATCATATTCCACTGGAAATTCACATGCTACTTGCTTTAGAAGGGTGTGGAAAAAGTGAGACCTGTAGTAGCTGTCTATCTCTTCTAGATTGTCTATTACATTAAGAATTCTTTTTTCACACATTTTTCAAACCTCACTATAAACAAGATTATATAAAGCACCAAGTTTTCTCCTGCCACTGGAGCTCCAAAAAGGCTGTGACCTCAATCTGAGGCTCAAAACAAAGCATATGATTTGCCTATCTCTTCTAGATTATCTATTACGTTAAGAATTCCCTTATGCCTATCTCTTCCAGAAAGCATATGATTTGAAATGGAGACACTATCCAGTATAGAGTCAAAACACTAAGTTCCAAACAACTAAGTTCAACAGACTATTCTAACCTGATATCAGACTCTCTCAATTTTCTTCTATTACTATTCCTATTTTCTTTTTATCCCACTTCTTATCCTACTCCTAGGATCCAGAATACGCTGAAAATACTAACAGAAAAATATGATGTGGACTGACAACCTTCGAGATGGCCAATCATGAAGCAAAGAAAAGGAACACAATAAGCAGAGACTATAAAACAGTCATTATCTTGGAATGACAAAAAAGATTCACAAACTTCTACAGAACTGTCTATGTCCCAGAAAGTTACAGGAGTTCCAGATAGCCAAGTCAACTACATATATTGCATAAGATAATTTTTTTCTAATGATACCCCTAATATTCTTTGCTATTTGAACATATATACAAAGGAGTCTTATAATATCCTAGTCTTCCAATATCTTGAAATGCCCGTCTCAAATGATCTTATCTTTCATCTTTTCTCAGCCACTCACTCTCTTCAGCCTCAAAAACTAAATCAGTTACCATCAATGCCAGAGACCATAAATGTGCCTTGTTCACTTCCAACACCTTCCTGTAGTGACATGTACTTCTACATGTATGTTAGGAAACTTAGAGAGAAGGAAAGTGGCAGTGTTGACGTGGTGACTTAGAATTGGACAGTGAATCAGAAAATAGTGCTTAATTTGACTGAAAATAAAAAACAACCTGCTGAATCAGACTGAGTATTCCTGAAGGTGTTCAAATTAAAGTTTTCACTGCCAAGTGGAAATGAGAGCTCAGGAAGAAAAATTCTGTTAGAAAAAATATTTTCGGTTGTGTACATATCTGTTTTGTGGCGATTATTTATTTAGGTTATAAATTATATCATCTAAATTAGTTAATTGGACCAAAAGAGTCCACATCCCCACTGCTTTCTTCATCAGCTACTGATAAGTTGCATAACATTTCAGAGATACTACGCAACATTCTCTCAAACAGAAAAAAATGAAATCCTAATGGATAAATGTCTTTTTTCCCCATTAGCCATTAGTATGTAAAACAATTCAGTTCTTAAACCCAACACAGAAGATCACCAGCTCCCTTATAAACCACATATGGATTCCTAAAATTTGGGCAGAGGTTTGGGTCCAAGATGTGTTATGGCCAATTATTCACAAATAACAAAAACTTCCCAAGTTTTTAAAATTCATTTTAAATCAAGAATCCACATAGTTACTAAGACAGATAAATTTTCATTAAGTAACTGTTCTTTAATATAGGCCACAAATCATTGCTCTGTGATAGAGCATTCCTCTCAGGATGGTCCTGAAGGAGTTTGGGTGCCTTTGGAATTATTATTTTCTTTTATAAAGTCCATTTCTCCCTCATGTCTCAATGTCTTTAGTTTCTTGCTTACTGCCATTTTTACTGATATCATTTCTGCCTTCATTCTTTGGAATTTCAACGTACATGTAAATAATGCTTTCAGCACCTTCAACAGCCACATCCTTAAAATTCTCTCCTCTGATGAACTTCTGCCATCACACCTTAGTCACTCACCCCTTTAGTCATGTGTATTAGATCTTGTCATTACAATACAATTACCCCTCCATAATCTGTGTTGCACTCTGACTACTCTCAGCAAGGACCTTTTTTCTTTTTCCAACTCACTAACTATAGTGCAATGGCTTAAACTATCCTTGACCCTACTGATCCTACAAAATTTAACTGTCCATTTTACAGTCTTTGTCTCGTCCTTTCCTAGATATGGTGCATGGTCAAGTATGATTACATTATCACATATACACAGTTCTCTGCCCTTTCTTAGTGGTTATTCAGTTGGTAAATCCATAATTCTGTTTAACCTAAATCTTTCTACTCTGTGTTAATAAAGTGGAATATAGTTGGAACAAAGCACAAAACTTGACTAATAGCCTCTCTTAAAAGGCATGACCAGGAGTTCTCTGGTGGCTCAGCAGGTTAAGGATCTAGCATTGTCACAGCTGTGATTTGGGTCACTGCTGTGGCGCAGGTTTGAACCATGGCTCAGGAACTTCCACAGGCCATGGGCATGGCCAAAACAAACAAACAAACAAATAGAACAGACACATCCATAAATATAGAGACGAAATTAAGGAACTGATTGAATATAAATTTCAAATCAACCCTATACTCTGCTTAGCTTACCCATCTGCTCTCTTTCTTGCTTAGGTGACCTTCTTGTATCTTTCCCTCTTATAGCAATACCCAATACCTCCTCCAACATTCTCATTCCTAGGTGATAACCTTATTACCTAACTCAGTAAGAACACTGAGCCTTCTGTGGAACCCATTCCCAAATCTACATACATATATACATAGCATCTGTATTCATATACCTACATACTCTGTAATGCCACCTCTTATCATATATAAACCATCCATGGTTCTTTATAAAGTCAATTCTTTAACGTTTGCATGAGGATCCATCATATCTCTAACATACTCAAGGGCATCACTTCAGCACTTCCCCTTTCTCACATCATTAGTTGTTTTCTTCTTCTATTAAGTCATTCTCAATAGAAGAAAAAATATCTGTACTTTCTCCTATCTTACAAAGAAAATATAAAAATCAAAACAACAAAAAAAACCCAAACCTCACTTGGTTTACCAGCTACCATGCCATGTTTTTGCTCCCTTTGCAGGAAACTTCTTTAATCTGTTACCTATACTCATTATTTCAAATTCCTCCCCTCTCATTCTTTACTACAGCTATGGTGATCATGCTTTAGCCATTTCCATTCCCATGCACCACAAAAATACTTAATCAAGGTCACCAGATGACAACCACGTTATTAAATCCAATGCTCAGTTCTCAGTTCTTCATTGACTTGATTATTCATTAGTTTTTGACTTGGTTCATTCTAGCCTTCTCAATACTGCTTCTCATAAATTGTGCATTGTTCGGTATTTTTCTTCACTCACCAATTAGTTTTTTTTGGTGTTGTTTTTTTGTTTGTTTTGTGTTGTTTTTTGTTTGTTTGTTTGTTTTAGGGTCACACCTGCAACATGTGGAAGTTTCCATGCTAGGAGTCAAATCAGAACTGTAGCTGCTGGCCTTTGCCACATCCACAGCAACACAGGATCTTAGCCATGCCTTCGACCTACACCACAGCTCCAGCAACACTGGATCCTCATGAATACTAGATGGATTCATTTCCACTGTGCCACAGTGGGAACTGCCTCACTGATCAGTTTTCATTTTCTTTTTCTAGCCCTCCTCTTTTACCTTCAGTCTTTATGTAAAATTCCCCAAGTTTCAATCCTTGGTCCTCTTCACTTACCAACAATGGTATTTTCTTGGTGATGCTAGCTGGTTCTTACAACTCAAAAACCTATCTATGAGTCAACAATTCACCTGTATTATGTTTTCAGATCATATTACATGCTGAACTACTAACTTACATGTTCAAATATCTATTAAACATCTCCACTTGTGAATCTGTTGAGCATCTCAAATAGGACGTGTCCAAAATTAAACTCTAACTTTCCCCAAAGACTCCTTTGAAGCTTTCCCACCCCGACAGGAATTTTGCCTTCTCCCTTATTACCTCTCTTTCACATTCCATGACTAATCTGAAAGGAAATACTGCAAGCACCACAATCAAAATATACATACTATCAGTGATCTCACATTACCACTGCTTTCCACTCTAGACAAGTAACCAACATCTGGATCATTGCAATATCCTTCTGTCTCTGCCCTTCCACATTCTAAAGTTTAGTCTCATTAGAGCAGCAGAACATACTCTAAAATTGGAGGTAATTCGATATCACTCTTCTATTCAAAATAATGCCATTCTCAGCAACATGGATAGAACTAGATATTCAAAATTCTCAATATCTAGGATAAAATTTAAATGGCTCACCAAAGGTCTCTGGGAGATGATTGTACATCACATCTCCGGCATCTTCTCCTCTATTCTCCTTTGTGCTGCTACTGTTAGAGTGACTTTGATCTCATTTGTTTCTCAAATATTTTAGGTATGATTTAAATCTGAGGCCTTGCAGTGGCTATTCCCTACAACTAAAAACTCTTCACCACCATTCCTCCAAAGATTTGCTCAATGACCATCTTTCCAAATAGGCTCAGCCCTAACAGCCCTACAAAATTCCTACAATACACCCCACATCTTATCCTATTACGTGTTATTTTTCCATACCACTTTACAATCTGCTAGCAATATGATCTTCAAACATTTACAAACAATACTTATTTATTATGCTTTACTATTTTCTGCCTCTCCCTGTTAGAATGCTAGTTTTACAAGAGCAAAAATATCTGCCTATTTGTATATGGCTCTCACCTAAGCAACTAAACAAAAAATGCTTAGCACACATTAAGTGCCCAGTAACTATTTCATAAATATATGATTAACTGAAAGAAAAAAATACCTTGGTTCTAGATCATGGCTTCATTTTTTATTTTTCCTTTCCTTTTCTCAGACACTAGGGAATAATTAAAATCAAAATTCTCTTAATGTTTCTCCCTAGTAAAATCAATCAGGACACTTCCTATAGAAAAGTGACAAAAGTACAACTCAAATATACTTGAGTGAAAAAAGGGAGTATATTGGCTTCAGATAAGTGGGAAGCTCCTGGAGGAGGTATAGGAAATGGTTTCAAATGAAGCTCTATTCAAGGTTTCAAATAAAGTTATTAAGTTTCTCTTTTTCTCAATTGCTTACGCCTATTTCTTTCTGAAGGCTGATCTCATTCTTTCCTAAGACATACGGGCTTCCTCTATGTTGTCAGGAAAGTTGGCTTTGGCAGCCCCAAATTTGCATCCCGCTGGCCTTATGCCCCCAAAGCAGGAAATAATCTGTCCCAAGAGCACTCCCAGAAATGTCTTGTGAAGGGCTCTGGTTGTCCAGATGAGAATTATTTTCTACCTGTGTACAGGGTTGCCAGAAATCAGGATAGTACCCAGAGCTTTAACAGACTGATTTGGAGAGATATGGTCCCTCCAAGGAAGAAATGAAAAATAAACAACATATTTTCTTTACGGTGCATTCTCTTCCTTTTTCTCTTTACCCTGTCAACTGGGATGCCTTAAAGACTGACTTCTATCTGATGGTACAAATCAGCCAAGAAGGCATGTGCAGGGAGAGAAGATAAGAGAAAATTCTAATTGGAGCCCTTTTAGGCCAAAGGATCTAAGCACAGTGGAACTTGTCTGAATAATGTTGTCCAGAGAGTTCAAGCTAACTATATTTCATTCCATTTTAATGTAATAAATATTTAAAAAGAAGAATGGTTTGTTTTATATGATTAATGAATGAGATGACATTTTTAAAACTACCAGAGTCTTACTCATTTATATTATAGTTTCAGCTAGCTGCTCATGTTTTTATTCATCCGTCAAATCATTCAGCTCTCTGACATTCAAGTAAGAAATTATTCCATACCTATTATGTACAATGCAAGGCACTATGCAGGTAATGGGAGTGCAAAGAGTAATAAGATATGTTTGATTCAAATGAACATAAATACTTAATTGCATTTGCAAAATTCCACTTATGTAATCAGTTTGCTAAATCCATGGTTATAGTAGATAGGCTTTGTATTTAGAAATCTCATTTATGCTTCTCCAAAATTATCATAAGTAACACTTATAGAAAGCTAAAACTCTGTGTCAGGCACTCTGTTAAGTACTTTTATGAGTTATTTCATTTAATCCTCACAATTTTATGTAGAAGATACCGTTATTACCTCCATGTTATAGATGGAAACTGAAAAAAGCCCAGGAATCTGAGCTATAGGCTTCACCATTGAGGAGAGGTGGATTTGGGACTCAAATCCTGCAATTTTAGAGATAAATTTTTTCAACATTCTGCACTATATCTTAGCAAAGTATTCTAATGGCATTTAGCGCAAGGTGATCCATGACCCATGTGGATAGAAGAAATATCCACAGATTATAAGCATGGTACTTAATTAGATAGGATCTCCATACCAAAAACCAATCTCATTACAAAGAACCTGAATAGTATCCATGAGAATTGGATTCAATCCTTGGCCTTTCTCAGTGGGTTAAGGATCCGGTGTTTCTGTGAGCCGTGGTGTAGGCTGCAGATGCAGCTCGGATCTGGCATTGCTGTGGCTGTGGCATAGGCGGGCAGCTGTAGCTCCAATTAGACCCCTAGCCTAGGAACTTCCATATGCACGGATGTGGCCCTAATAAGCACAAAAAAAAAAAAGTCAACTCATCTACAATCACAGCCTCTGGAGTGGTACTTATACAGACAGGAGGAAAGACACATGCATATACCATGGAAGAAAACCTATGAGAAGGATAAAGGTGATTTCGTGGTTATCAGCATTTGGACTACATAAGTGATTGGGTCTTATCATGGAACCAATGGTGTTTAGACTAGAACATTTTTTTTTATTATTGTGTTACACCTGGCACAGTGACCTTCAAAATGATTCAGTGTCCAGGGACATGGTGGTTGTACAGGTATGTGTGTATACATGAATACATGTAGAATGAAGGAATGAGACTGGAAGGCCAGTGCTAACATTTAACAGAGGTGAAGGACACTAATAGCAAAATGGATAAAAGATGATTGTGTCATGTATGTGTTTACTTTTGCTTTTAGGTTGGTTACTTAGTAATTAAAGTCTTAAAATGTATTTTTACTTGCCTGATCTGAGAGATAATGCACTAAATTATAATAGATTTATTTAATAGTCATGACATTATTTTCTTACATTTTCAGGTTAGCAAACATTACAGTTCATATATTTAATATTTCATGCCACAGTTTTAACCACAGTTAATAGGAGTTAATTGTTAGAAATTTTTACAACAAAGAGACTGAAGAAGTCCTAAAGACTAATCCACATTAGATGTGCACACCACATATCCGTAGATTCAAGGTGTAGTTTTATATTCTCATCATTTTTGATTATAAAGAAGTAACATCAACAAATATTTATTTAGGATTCAAGAGTTAAACACACACACTTAATTTTGTCATTATTTCCTAGGTAATCAGTGCAGATTAGACTTAATGACAAAGACTAATTGAGTACTACTTACAAGTCCTAAAGATCAAAATTAAACAAAGATCATTTCCTGTTTAATTAAGAAATAAGGATAAAGAATCAGGACAGTCTCTGTGGAATGAAGACTGTACAGGAAGGGGAGCAGGTATGTTTGTGAGCAAGTCAGGTTCACAATTATACATCTAACCTTGGAGTGCACATGTTTTCAGAACAATTTCAGTCAATTTCAAAGGCAAATGAACACAGAACACAAATTATCATTTAAATGCAAAAAGATTTCATTAGAATTTTATCTCCTCTTTTGGTGATGTGACAACATGTCTGTGATATGGATTAAAGGAAATGAAAATTCCTCCACAGAAGCCAGCCAAAAAGCCTCTTTGCTTTGGAGTATACTCATTTGGGTTACAATTTCTATTATGTTTCTGTTTTAACATTACATTTGAGTTTCATCTTACCAAGTTCATTTACATTAGTATGAAAGTCAGTGTAATAATAGAATAAATTATTTTGAAATTAATGTTAAAATACTAAAGATGCCAAGGCAGCTTTGATGATTAAAGTTGATTATAATGGCTAAATGTTGACAAAATAATACATTTTTCAATTATTTCTCTGACTGTTACATCTCATGATACATTTCTTTAACTTCTTGTGTTATTCTTTGTGTTCAAAAAAAGCATCTCTGACTATATGTAACTATAATCTTGGTGTAGGCAAAGCAGAAGTCTACTAAAATTTCAAAAACAAATAAAATAATGTAGATAGCTAAATAATTTAGGTAACTAACTTAAAAATAGACAGTTTGTTTTCATTTTTGTAAACACATGTTATATAGGATAGATTTGTAAATCAGAGTATACTGTAGCTATAGAACATAGAATAATCATGTAGAGATATCTAATTCAACCCTTTGACAAAATATAGCAATTATGTATGTGTTATATATATCTAGGGGGCTTAAGATGGCTAGTAAGAGAACATTGTATTCAATGTTGATGTGTTCATTCCACAGGAATAATCATTATGCTTTATCAACTATATTCACCACATGATAGAGGTAAAGGGCGTACCATTGCTGTTCAGGAAAAATTGTACCTGAAAACTCAGCATGCAGGGTGATGGGAAGACAAATGAGGGCATTACCAATGGAGAGAGCCAAGGAAGGTTTCATGTTGTGCTTGGAAAAGTAGTGAGAATTAGGCACACAGCAGGAATTCCAGCATAGGGTAGATGTAGGTGAGCAGAGCTCTGCCAGTTTCTCAGATTGCAAGAACACCACTACCTCCAGCACACAGGGTGACTATGGGCCTATAACAAGCCATGAAGCTGAGAGAACATCAGGAAGGCAATTCATGAAGAGCATAGATTTATAGTAAAGCTTTTGAATTTGATATTGGACACAATCTTAACCCCCTAAAAGATGCAGACAGGACAGTGACATAAAACATGCTGCAATTACAAAGATGACTCACTCGGTAGTTTGGAAAATCTAATTGCTGTCTGGTAGAATTTCCTATAATGATAAATAGAAATGTTCTAAGGCTGCACTATTTAATACAGTAACCAGTAACCATATGTAGCTATTGAGAAATTTAAATGTGGCTAGTGCTACCAAGAAACTGAATTTTTCATTTTATATAATTTTAACTAATCGAAATTGAAATTTAAATTAGCCACATTTAGCTGGACATACTATATGGGACAGTGCAACTTTAGAGGTAGGGCTGACTTTATCCAAGATTATCAATAAGAAGGAAGTTGCAAAAATTTAGATTTCTTTTTACACAATTTCATTTTCTAAAATCCAAAATACAAGAACTTAAAGAAGAAATGATTTGTCTACTAACTATACCTCTTTCACTATTCTCTCTGTTCTCTGAAAAATCCTCCAGAACTCTAAGGATTACAGGCAGTGATAACAAGAAAAATGTACCGAATATCATTGCCTAGGGTTTGGAATTCAGCCCCAAAACACATTTAGCCAAGCACTGGTGGATTAAATCTTTGAAAAGTAAATTGATTAATTAACTGAACATTAATTTTTAATTCATTTAAATAAGTGTTAAGTACTACTTGCCAAACAATATGCTAGATGCTAGGGATAAAGTCATGAGCAAGTGTGAACTAGAAATTCACAATCCAGAAGAGTAGGCAGATATACAAAGAGCTAATCATAATACAGTGAATGACATATGGTGATAGCAATTTCAATAAAATCATCATCATTCCAGAAATATGGAAGCACTTAATTCTGCATGAGGGATCAGGGGAAGAAGAATTTGAGTTCGGAGTTGATTCAAATGTTGAGAAGAAATTTCAAGGTGAGGGAACCAGAGGTGGGGAAAGGCAGAAGATTTGAAGGTAGTAGGTGAGTAGGGGTGACTGGGAAAGGGAGGAAACTGCATGATGTTGAAAAAGCATGATTAAAAATAATTCAAGTATGCAAACTACTTAACTATCTTAAAAACTATATAAACTTCTATGCCTGGAAAATTGACTGATGAATAGGGTTGAAGCTAAGAAGCTATATACTATGTGAAAGTGACTGGAATTGGATGATTTTTTATTTGAATGATATAACTTAGATTTGGATTTTTAAGGATCTGGGAGTATGTACTGAGAAATGATAAATGATGAAGACTGAAATAGGCCTCATAAGCCTGATATGATTGGACAGATGTTTTGAGACATTAAGAGTTTTAAAGTTTTAATGTTGAAGTCCATAACCAAGGTCACTAAGACCTTCCAGTATTAGAAATTATGTCAAGTCTTCTTTTCATGTGATACTCATTTCTCCCTCCTCCCTACACTATCATCAACTACTTAACTCCCATCTCCCCAAATGACTGAAAACTCAAGAGCTTCCTGCAAACTAGATATCAACTGGAGACCCATTAAATGAGTAGGTAAGGGTGACAGAGAAAAAAAGGGATAACTGCAGGGTTTGTGGTTAGAGACTGTAAAAGCTGATCCCACTAATGAAATAGGGAAGGTATAGGAACAGTCCAGATTTTGGAGGGTGGTAATAGACTCTGAACCATTCCTGCTTGCAGCTACTATTCGTCTTTTCATTGAGTAACACTAAGGATTACTCACTCTCTTACCAAGTGCCCTGTAGTCCTAGTGAGTTTAATCTTCATGAAGTGATTACTATTACTATACATTTATCTTGCTGGAAATCACTATCTTTCCTATCCTAGAGCAGCTTCGAGCTGCATGAATGAAACTGTTTGGACACACATTATCTGTATGGAAAACAGCTCATCTGACAGAGAACTTTGGCTGAAAAGTTTCTTTCCAAGTTAGTTTACTCCAGGAAAGTCTGTGTAAATCAGTTAATCAACCATGAGTTTTTTGCAGAAATGGAAAATGCACTAAGGATGGAATTTTTCACAGGGAAAGGAAGAGTCAAATGAGTACTGAACTGAAATCACATTCAGTTTAACTTTCCTGTATCTAAACATGTTGCTAGAAGTTTCCTATTGGCTTATTTCACTGATGAACCTACAGATGACCAATATTTTACAGTTATAACTGAACTCCAGAGAATTCTGCCAGGTTTCTTTTCCTCTGCCTATATCCACAGTCCACATGTCATGGCTCCCCAAGGTTACTTTGTCCCATGCGATTTTCATAACCAGTTACAGATTATTCTTCTTGGTATTGATGCATAATTTTATAAGAATGAACTGCTCATCCCACTCATGCACATCAAATATATCCAGTCATGGTCCCAGGACTGAGCTTATAGAGTCCACTACCCCCTACTCAAGCAGGACAGGACAGCTGATTGTGACATATACCCTGTGCAAAAAAACTGGCTACTGGTCCTCATTTTTAAATTCTAAAACTTTGTGTTTTCTAAAATTGTATTTCAGATGAAATAACATCATAAATTCTACACTGGAGATAAGGCCTGGACTACAACATACTCTGTAAATGCATTCACTGCCCTGGGGCATGTTCAGAAATATTGACTGCATTTAAAATCTAAAGCAAAAGCAAAAGACAGTTCCAAAAGCCCAAAGTCATAATATTGTTAACTTTTGAAGGAACATCTCACAAAAATAAAGTTATTTAACGAAGCCCGAGATTCAGTGTAACATCTTATGCTAATGAAAATCAAGAGCCCGTGAGAAAGCCCTAAAGTACCCACTGAGACTTAAGGGGCTGTTGACAGTGATCTCCAGCAATTCTGACCAGTGCCTTGTCAGCCTGTGGTTTCTTTACTTTTACTCTGTACCCAGTCTCCTCTCCCAGACTCTCCTAGCCTGGGATTTTTCCTGCTTTTATCAAACTTTGCCACTATGAGAACTTCTGAGGATGCAGGATCAGCTTGGGGCTATTATCTGGACTCAGCTGCCATATCCTAAAGGGCCTCACAATACAACATTGTCCAATACGCTGGTGTCCTGGAGTTAGAAATGGGATTGTTGATGTGCACTAATGAGAATGGGGAAGAATACTCCTTGCTTTTGGAAACAACCACTGTTCTGTGGGTGTCTTTGGTCTTAGCATCCCAAGTCTTTTTTATGAAACAGCTCTTTTCATTTAATATTCACTTCATCCAGTGATCTACAATGAGTCCAGTTTGGTATCTGCCTAAAGAGAACCCGAAATGGGAGACAGCAAGTTCTACCCACACTCTCCTCCGAAAACCAGAGCTTCTCACCAGACTATGTCCTGACATTGACTTCCTCTTGGATGAGAAATGTGTATCTGACTAACAATAAACAGAGCAATGGCCACACTATCTGACATGTGCCACCAGGCAGAAGACTTGTGAAGCCGGCAGTGAAGAGCTTAACTTCAAAGCAAGACTCTAATTACACAGGAAAAGAGCAGTGGAGAAGGTGAATGACCCATAGCTAAGGGTAGACTGCAATATAAATATCAGCTATTTTAATAGATTATGGAATTTTAAAATTATGACTAAAATGCCATTGAGTAGATTTCATATACTGTTTTTAATAGCAAGTACTCTAAACTAGTAAAAATATGATCAAGGTAATAAAATTTTGATTGACCAAAGTAATTTTATTTCCAGGTGCACTGAGATAAGTTTACTACCAAAATTTATCACATGATTAAAGAAGATTCTGAAAACATTCTTCAAGTAGTCACAATACCTATGTTTCCCTTATTACCTTCCTAAGATAGTTAGAATGGAGTAGTAGGAAAACAGGAGTTGGGGTTGTGCTAAATTAGTCCTCAAATTCAAATTCTGGTTTTGACATCTGCTAACTATATCTAAGTTTTCAAACTTAGGCTCAAATTCCCCCATTGATATATCAGGGATGCAGTCCTAATTTTGTATGGTTTTTGTCAGCATGAAAAATAATTAATATAAATTACCTAGCTCTAATCAAATAAATAGAAGCTGCTCATAAATAGTTACTATACCTGAAATCAATGTATAATGCGTCATTCTTGGTCTATATTCCAAATCTTCATTCACCATACATTCAAATATATATGATCATTTTATATAAGGCAGAAGGCACTGTAGCATACCAGACACTATATGCTTGTCAGAAGTAATTTGCTCTCAAAATAAATAATAATACTAACAATAAAAATTAGAGAATAAAAAGGAGAAAAAGAGAACTGCATAACATTTTAAAATTTTTACAATTTCTCATAATCAAGTTAAGTTTTCACAAAAAATTACGAAGAAGATAGCTCTAGGTGCCTACTTTAAAAATGAAGACACTGAGGAGTTCCTATTGTGGTTCAGTGGGTTAAAAATCCAACTAGTATCCATGAGCATGCAAGTTCAGTCCCTGGCCTCATTCAATGAGTTAAGGATCTGGCATTGCCCCAAGCTGCAGCTTAGGTCACAGATGCAACTCGGATCCTGCACTGCTGTGGCTGTGGTGTAGGCTGGAAGCTGCAGCTCCGATTTGACCCCCTAGCCTGGGAACTTCCATGTGCTGCAGGTGTGGCCCTAAAAATAAATAAATAAATAAATAAATAAAGGATACTGAGCCTAAAAAGGGCTTGATTACTTGCCCATGGTCATAAAGAAAGAAAGCAAACACCAAAAAGATCTTCATTTACTGCAACACATGCTCAAATCCTTGCATGGGAAACAGCAAATTAAAAAAAAATATATACAGAAATAGGAGTTCCTGTTGTAGTGCAGCGGAAAGGAATCTGACTAGGAACCATGAGGTTGCGGGTTCGACCCCTGGCCTCGCTCAGCGGGTCAAGGATCTGGTGTCACCATGAGCTGTGGTGTAGGTTGCAGACACGGCTCAGTTCTGGCGTTGCTGTGGTTGTGGCATAGGCCGGTGGCTACAGCTCCGATTAGACCCCTAGCCTGGGAACCTCCATATGCCGCAGATTTGGCCCTAAAAAGACAAAAATAGAAAAAGAAAAAAAAATAGAAATAGATATGTAACTATGTATGTGCAAAATAAAGTCATAAAAAAACAGACATAGAACGGCTGTTTCCTATCCCATTTAGTAAAATAAAGTATATATGTTCTCTCGTACCATAACTTACCACCACATCTTCTAAAACAGAGGATTGTCATTTTTCACACTCAAGTCACTATGCAAAGCCTTGTTTTAACTGTAAAAGTGCCTCATAAACCATAGCAGGTTTTCAAGATTATGTCATTATGCCTTACCTTGTTCATTTCTTCATGTAAGATTTGAAACCATTGGATATTATGAGGGGATGATATAACATTCATCTTTCTTGCTATAACTGAAAACAGTGATATCATGGACCAAAAATTAAAGTAAAAGATGTTATGAAGTAGCTGTATATGCAGTCCTGGATCTCACACTCTGGGAAGATCTCAAAGTTAGCAAGCATATCACAAACCATAGTTTCCCATCCCAACTGAACCTAAATAATGCCTTTGAATATAATACTCAGGTCAGGTGTCATAGAAATGGTAAGGAAATATGAGAAGGGAAGTGGGAAAAGACCCATCGGACCTAAAAAAAAATTTTTTTAAAAAGGAATTCCCTGTGGCTCAACAGGTTAAGGACCCAGTGTTATCATTGCTGGTGGCACGTGTTCGATCCCTGGCCTCAGAACGTCCACATGCCATGGCCACAGTCAAAAAAAAAAAAAAAAAAAAGGAAGAAAAAGACCCACAAGATGTTCCCAAGGCATCCACTTTGAGTCAAGGATTGAGAAAGGCAGGATCAACAATGACATCTTAATGTCACTCAGTTTTCATCAAAAATTGCTATTTATCACAACACAAAACTAAACAGAAGGCACAACTGTGAAGTTTTCAGTGTGTTGTTGAAATACTGTCACACTCGTTTCTCTCTCTCATCTTCTGTCTTATAAGGTAGGCTACTCAATCAGGGGATGGATAACTATAGGCAATGAGAGAGGAAGGACTAAAATTAGACTCTGAGGAGAGAATATGGAGTGGTCAGTATAAGGGAACTGTGGAGAAAACAGAATGGTGAACACCTTCAAGGTGAACACAATTCCAAAATGGTCATCTTCCATAAATCTTACTATATCAAATCTCAGTATAGGTAAGCCCTTGGAATCAGGGGCCTGGGCAAAGTGACTAAGGTGTCCCAGAGGAAGAGCAGAGCATAAGGCAGGCACAAGAGGAAGATGCTTGACCAGTAGGCAGTCATCACTGTTAGCCAGCATCAGGATCCGAGAGACAAATTTGGATTTTAAGCTCTCAGCAAAGAGAAGATGAGGCAACAGGCAAATAAGAAAGAGGCCATATCCTGCCCTTCATAATAAACATATTACCAAGACAAAAGATAAGACAGAGAGAAAGATAAAACCCAGGGCACAAAAACAGATGCACAGAGGTGATTTTGATTGAGGTAGAGATGTGTGAGGTAGAGCCCTCTGTGTGCTTCCTGTAAGATGTGAAGGAGCAAGCTGGAATACCCATTGCATATGGGAGAGTGATTTCAGAACAAATACAAGGAATCAGACCACACTGTGTGGTCTAGCACGTTAGGAAACCCAAGAAAGAACTGTTGAACATGTGAAACCACAACAAAATACAGCAAATCTGAAGGAGAAGACAAGGATTGAGCAGCAGACTGGGTGACTGTTAAAATTACTAACAGTCAGTGAAAGCGGGTCACAATGAGTTTTGAGGAGCAAGACAGACGAGATGCTTCCATTCTTAAAGATGGAAAGGGATGTCTCTTTTTTTTGGATAATGAAATTGCAGATTAGGATAGAACAGCTGATTAAAGGAGCTGCCACCTTATGTACCTGAAGATAAGCTGCTTGTTGCTAGAATAGGTCCTAAAGACAGTGCAGTTTTAAATAAAGGTGAAAAGGAGGGCACAGATATAGAGAGAGAGCTGATGTGATGAAAAAGAAGTAGATCCTGATATTCCTTAGGTGCTTCTCATCTTTTGCTACCCTTTGTTTTGTTTTTGTTTTTGGCCACACTCATGGCAGACAGAGGTTCCCTGGCCACAGATCTAAAATGCCCACAGCAGCGACCCAAACTACAATGACAACACCAGATCCTTATCCTGCTGAGCCACCAGGGACCTCCTTTCTTCTGCTATTTTTAACTTCCTAGTCCTGGGGCCAGGGCCTGAAACAAAGATCTAGATATGGGACATTGGGCTCCATCCTTCACTATGGTAACACCTAGAGCAGTAATTAAACTGAGATATATAGCTGACCCATCAAGAAGACATAAAAGCAATACCTACTTCACATGACTGTGTATTTGAGATTAGAATCTCTGATGCACACTGTAACTTTTTTTCTTTTTAGGGCTGCACCTGTGGCATATGAAGGTCCCAGGCTAGGGATCAAATCAGAGCTGCAGCTGCCAGCCTACGCCACAGACAATGCCAGATCCAAACCACATCTGTAACCTGTGCCACAGCTTGCAGCAACACAGGGTCCTTAACTCACTAAGCAAGGCCAGGGATGGAACCCATATTCTTATGCACACTAGTCTGGTTCTTAATCCAGAGCCACAACAGGAACTCCGCACATTGTAAATTTTAAGTACTATGTGAACTGTTTTGTATCAGGCAATTTTTCTGAGGAGTTAAGCATTTACAGCCCAAGGACCAGATAAAACCCAGGAAGGTGACACTGGGAATCCATCCCTTCATTCTGAGAACCTGGTCCTTTTCTCAGATGTGAAATTGTTCCAGGTCTGGCAGGTGTGATATAAGAGGTAGGATGATTGACAGCCTCTAAGGTATACTTCACCTCTTTGCCGAGGGCTGTCACGTCAGTTCTAGAATCACCATGCCATCTCCAGAAGGCAGGGAACACAAACCCTCTCCATGTGTAACTCTCAGGTACCAGGGCCCACATAAGCCTGAAAAAGGAGCCAGAAATCCAGGTGATTCCCATATGTGCAAAGCAGCAAACTGAAAAAAGTAACCATGTCTCTCCAGCACAATAAGAAGCGCAGTTCATTTGTTTCACCTCCAATTACTTTAAGCCAGATGCTCTGTAGGAGACACCATAGAGCAAGATTGCACAGAAGAGACCTAAATGTGATTGTCTGCATCACAAAACAAAAGAATGCCAGTACTCCCAAGAACAATGACAATCAGTTTAGAGGAAAAACCACAAGAAAGGGAAAGGTTTTTCTTCACGTAATGTTTTAAGAAAGTTTCTAAACTAGAAATTCTCAAACTTGAATGCGCCTCTAGACCATCTGGATCCCCATCCAAATACAGTTCAGATTCTACAGGTGTGGGAGGGGAGTAGGAGATGCTATATTCCACAAAGTTCCCAGGTAAGGCTTGTGCAGGTGGTGCCCTGAAGTCTTACTGGATAAGAAGGTACTAGAAAATCAGGATTGTGGATCTCAAAATAGCTCTTATGATGTATACATACAGAAGAGAGAAGATTGATATGAAGGGGAAAAAAGATACCACCTTATAAATATGAGACCTTTGATATCAAAATATTCTTGAAAATGTGTGATGTTTGATGTTTTCTTATGATAACTGCTTTCCTTTGAAAGTGCTCACTATTCACTGTAAAGTCAAGATTTACACACACATAGACACATAAGCATATGAAGTCAGAACCACTGTGTACCCAGGGTGAAAAATCAGTATAATGAACTGAGCTACCTTTTTCCTCGGTATACTCAACTGCTAAAAGAACAAAACAATAGAATTGATGTTCACTTTAAAATAACACTGAAGCTTCTAGGTGAGTGGTCATACACATAAAATAAGGTCTCAATAAATAGTTACTATTGTCAATAATGGTAGCAACACATCAATGAACCTTGAAAGAGTTTCTTGTGTAAAGACTCCTTGATTCTTTTTAATCTTATTACAACTTTCTGATTAAAAATCAGTAACTTTTGGGAAGAATATAGAAAAGGATACAAAATGTTTAAATTCATGTGTAACCAATTATGAAAAGACTTATCTTTAACATTCACATTTATGAAAACCCATGCAATATTTATGTCAGATGCTATTCTACATAAAATATAACATTACATAATATATTAATAAAAACTTTGTGTATTTAAAATTCAGGTTATAATGTATATATATTGTATCTTGACATTGTCACAAAAATAAGAGTTCCCACTGTAGCTGAGATTAAGAATCTGACTGGTATCCATGAGGATGCAGGTTCAATCCCTGGCCTTACTCAGTGGGTTAAGGATCCAACGTTGCCACAAACAGCTGTGTAGATCAAATATTCAGCTTGGATCTGGCATTCCTGTGGTTGTGGCATAGGCCAGCAGCTGCATCTCTGATTCACCCCTAGTCCAGAAACTTCTATATGCTACAGGAGTGGCCCTAAGAATAAAAAAATAAAACATAGTCACAAAAATATACAGTAAAGACCCTCCACATTCTATATTATCAAATAAGCATTTCTATAATCAATTTTAATTACTCCTTTCAATGCATATATCTTCATTTATTATTTACTATGTTTACCAGATTTAAAAGATGTATTCTATTTTTAGCCATCGATATTTCATTATAATGACTGTTCTTGCAAATATTTGTTCATACTTACGGTTATGTCATGAATTCAGGAAAAAATTGCTGGACTAAAGGGTATGCACATTTTTAAAGGCTCTAGAACATATTTTTAAAGGCTCTGATACATATTTTCAATTTAGCCTACAAAACGTTTTATCTTTTTTTAACCAAGGAGTAGGAAGCTTGCGTACGTAGGTGTGTAAGTGATAGGGCGAGTAGAAGGAACTGGGAGGCAGATCACACAGAGCCTGAAGGGGATGGTAAAGGCTTTGACCTTCACCCTGAGCAAAATGGGTAGCATAGAAGGTTTATTAGCAGTAATCTGATTCACCTTTTTCAAAAATCAAGGGCCAAAGTTTGAAGACCAGGAAGGAAAGCAGTAGAGTAATCCAGATGAGAGAGGGCCAGGGCTATAGGATGGAAATAGTGGATAGAGTTGGATTCTGGATACAAACAAAGGTAATGACAATAGGATTTGCTGAATATGAGGGAAAAAAAATTTTAATGATGATTTCAAGGTTCTTAGCCTGAGAAAATGGGATTATGTGGCATTTCCTAAGCAGGGGAAGCCTGCGGCTGGACCAGCCTGGCTGGGAGAAAACTTAGCCATTCAGTTTGGCCAAGTTTGGTTTGAGATGTCTTTGGTTTGAGATGTCTTTGGTTTGAGATACTAGGTGGGCAGTTGAGGAAACAAGACAGAGCTTCTGCGGTTATTAGTCTTCCCTGCTCCTCAATTCCTTCTTGAGTTACAAATATATTTCTTAAAGTGTTACTCTAAAAAGAAATTCATTTCTTTTTTATTAATATAAATTTATACATGGAATTAACTTTTTATCTTTCACATACACTGTTAGATTTTCATATGGTATAAAGTTTTCTACTTTCCTTCTTTTTCTTAATAAAGGTAGTTCAAAACTGGATACCTGTCTTCATAAGTTGGTCTAGATATTTATATTTAATATTTATCATTTTCTATTTACAAATTCCATAATTTTGTCTCTACATTTATGGATGTGTCTGTTCTGGGTTTTTTTGCTTGTTTGTTTGTTTGTTTGTTTGGGCCTCATCCAAGGCATGCAGAAGTTCCCGGGCCAGGGATCAAACTCAAGTCACAACAGTAAATCGAGCCACAGTAGTGACAAAGCTGTTTCATTAACGGCTAGGCCAACGCAATCTCCTGTTCTTTTGTATGTGTGTTCTTTTATTCTTTTGCCAACTTTTTACATTGAATATTCAATTTATTTTCACTATTTTTGCTTACCACCAAAATACCTAAGATGAATTTGTACCCAATAAAAGCTTTGGCAAGAACATAGACATTTTATGCACATGGTTCTTATTTTCATAGTTTGTAGTTTTTCATATTTCTAGGTCTGATTTATCATTTGACCAAACATTTATTTAAGATATTGTATATTGTTCATTACAGATGTTCAAGTTGTATGATTTTTTTTTTCTTTTTCCGCCCTGCAGCATATGGAGTTCCTGGGCCAGGGATCAAATCTTAGCCACAGCTGCAACTTATGCCACAGATGCAGCAACACCAAATTCTTTAACCCACTACGCCAGGTCCGGGATCAAACTTGAATCCTGGCACTTCAGAAATGCTGCCAATCCCGCTGTGCCACAGAGGGAACTCTCAAGTTGTATTAGTTTTATGTTATAGTTTATTATTAATTTCTATTTCTTCTAGGTAGTGAACTGTAGGTTATAAAAACTCTGCATTTTGCAATGTTGGGTTTTGTACATTTTAGGTGTATCCCCAAGAAGGAGACCTGTTAGCTGATAAGAGACTACACATAGCTAGACACAGCACAATCTATTTCATCAACCTCATTAATTTTACCCTAAAACTAAAAGAAGCTTTCTTTTTTGGTATAAATGATGATCTTTTTTTAAACTAGCAGGTGTAATTACCAGTTCTTAGCCTCACTCTCTCTTCTGCTGGCATCTTCTCCATCCCTCTAATGTTGATTACCACAGGGACCATATCACTTTGAGACATTTTTCAACTCTGGGACATTTCCTCTTCATTTTATTGGCTAAGAAGCATAACCTAAACTTTTTTTCCTAAAGACATCAGCAATTAGCAATACTACAGGGGATCAAACTTGAATCAACATCAAAATTACTCCTGAATTTTCTTATTCCCAGGAAGGTCTGCCCCATGTTTCTCTCCTGGGCTTGGAAGCTCTGCTGGAGCTTCAGTTAGACAGGGATGGATCATGCTCCCCATGTGCAGACATCTTGAGCTCCAGCCCTCCAACTCTGGCTCCTCTAGAACCAGATCTTCTTTTCATGCTCTTAGCTTAGAGAGATATTCATGGGATGAGCAAACTATATTGTAGAGAGTATACTGCTCAGATTCCGGTTGGCTACATCCCTGGGTTTGGTCATTTCAATTGGAATAGAGAGACAAGAGTTTGGGAAATCTCTGTAGACATCACCATTTAGCCTTGAAGTGCTACATGTTTGAGGAATGAGACACAGGAATCGAAGAGAGATGATAATTCCAGAATATCATGGGAGAAGACAAAATATGGCGAGAAGCGGATGGGGAAAATCAAGTTTTGTGTTCGAAATAGAAATCAAATTAAAATGGAAATAGTAAGGCCATACGGCATGGTGCTATTTCAATGTTCTATGTTATTCACCATTTCTTTATTTTTTTCTTTCAACAATCATTTTATTAGTGTTATCTATATGCCAGACATGCAATATGAAATGTGAAACAGTTTAAAAAAATAAAATTTTAAAGTTCAGTTGAATAAGATAATTGATCTGTACAGAGTAAGCACTCAAGTGGTTATTGTTATTATAACTTATCTTTTTTGTGCTCTGGATATTTGCAGAAGAAGGAATTATTTTCAACCCAAGTTTTAAAAAAAGCAATGGTGGGAGTGAAGGAATCAGGGAAAATTTTTTGGAAGAGGTGTACTTGAAGGTGAAATTCCAAAGAAGGGAAACTGTCTCTACTTCACACCTGGACACCTAGTCCATTTGTGCTGCATAGAACCATCTCTGGCTTCTCTCTCTTGGTTTGTCGGTCAGACTCTGATGCAGTGGGTATTAATCAAACCCATTGCTTTGCTGTCCTTTATATCATTAGGTGGGCTCTCCTCTTATGTGACTTAATCTGTTAGTAATTTATTCCTTGAAATGAACAGTGAGTGAATAAGACCCCAATCAATCATCAACAGTAAAGACTATTCCTGCCCTGCATTTTAAACAGACACATTTTAATGAAGGGGAATTAAGATTCAGGTGAAATTTTAAAATGAAATGAAAACCCAATCACATAAGGATGATATCCAGGTATAAACGGCTTGCATCATGGTCTTTTAGAGACAGTAACTAGCTGGAGGAGACTGAAGGCATCACACACCATATGGTGAGATAAATATGGCTTACTTTTAAAACTGCATTTGTGTCACACAATTAAACACTGAAACTATGCACTCCTAAAGATTCTGCTGCAAAACTTGGAAGTTTTTGCAAGTTTCATTGTCATCCCTTTGGAGATTTTTGAAGACATAAAACCTATCATTAGAATCAGAATATCTAAGTCACATGACTCTAACAAACTATCTTTTTAAAGGTGTGAAAAAAAAAACTTGCAATACAAACCAGGGAGCAGCTCAAATAATAACCAATATTCACTCTAAGCTACACCATCCCAATTAACAGAAGGTATCAATGACTGTGCCTCCCTAGAGCCCAGCAAAGGGAAGAAGAGCTCCGGAAAGTAACTCGTCCCAAGAGGGACTCAAGAGGAACTGATTTATTACAAGTCAGAGCCTTCTCTTCAGAGCATAACAGAAGAGTTTCAGTAGTATTGAGGCCAAGCAGATAAGTGTGTTTTGCTGCTATAGCAAAACCAAGATTGACTTAATCAGTGCACTGAATCTGGCTTCTGAAAGATATGAAACTAAGGTCCACATAGGAAAATTGGCATTTGGTTTCTAAACCCTATTATTACTGAATTTGGAAAAGAAAAAAACACTACCTTTTCCTTAAAATTAAAAAAAAATTGTAGATTATGTTAATCTAAAAAATTCTTTTATTATTTTAAGGAAAAAAATTTCCCTCTGTTTGCTTCTTTGTCTTAATTCCAAAAACTGAAAATAACTATAGAGCACAAAGAGTATCTTAATCCATAGTGTCAAAGCAGAAGCCCAGAGAAAAGATGCCATAGCTTGGAATTCCTGATCCCACTGTCATCTGTAAAAGCCAGCAGTAAGGTTTTCTTAACTCAGAGGTCTGTTATGATGATTAAATGAGTTAACATGTAAATAGGGCTCTTATAACAGTGTCTAGAACATAATAAGCATACATGCATACAACATAGAACATACATAACTTGTCATACATACACAGAACATACACATATGTTGTGTTTATTATTAGTATTATTTTGACAGTATGGAGATGTTATCTAGACAGTCCAAGGCAATGGATAATTCAAATAATACTTAATACCTTCCATTTAATGAGCATTTAATATGTTCTAAGTGCTTTAGGTAAACTATCTCACTTAATTTTCACAATAATCCTATGAGGTAGATATTATTGTTATCCCAATTTTATAGTTTGAAAATCTGAGGCTTAGAAAAATTAAGTCATTGCTCAAATTAAGATTAAATCAATGGGCTGTAAAGTAGCTGCATCAGCATTTTAACAAAGCAATCTCATTGAAGAAGCTGCTCTTTAATAACTAAACTGAATGACCAAAACAAACAAAGAGAGAAATTATAATGGCCAAGATTAGTATGTAAATCAAGTGAAGTCTAACCTAAATATGTTATACTTCTATATATGACACTATAAGCAAAGTCATACATGTGACATATACGATGTGGAAGAGCAAAATTTGTCACCCCAAATATGTCACTTTGGCATGAGGATTATTTTGAGTTTAAAGACAATCAAAATCTAGCAGAATCAGGAAACGCTCTTTATCTCTCTTTCAATGTAAATGCCTAAATTTACAATAGAAGGGGATACCTGTAGCCTGAAGACAGCTATACCAGAGATACCTTTTTACTCAACAAATGTATCTGCACAATAGGGTAACTATTGTTCGCCAAACACCTTCTCTGCCTTCCGGTAAATGGCCTTCCTCAAAAGGAGTTCCCGTCATGGCTCAGTGGTTAATCCCAAACCTCTATATTCCCTTCCTCAGAAGAGGCTTGATGAACCCTTATTATGCAATCAGCATTTATTTTTTTTATGGGTAATTTCCCTTTCTGATTGCCTTTAGCTCAGCACTCTGGCAGCCCCTGCCCCATCACAGACCAGACTCAAGTCTCTTTCAGGACCTCTATACTACTCACACTCCTGTGTAGATTTTAATTCCCTTTCCACAAACAGAGACATGGCACACCCTCTGTAAGATTTCAGAAATGAATCATCTGTGGGGGTAGGAAGAATTAAAATCTATATAAGGAATGAATGTGTGTACATATATAAGTGAACCACTTTTTGTACAGCAGAAATTATCACAATTTTGTAAATCAACTCTATTTCAGTAAAACTTTAAAAAATAAAAAAGCAAAAAATGAAGATTAAAAATAGTGAAAACTTACATTGATTAGCTAATCAAACTGATGTTAACAATTAAGATTTAATCTTATTGTTTAAAATTTTTTTTTCTTTAGCTGTCTGTAAAATAAACCCGAACATATAAAAAAATTAAAATCGATACAAGGAAAACTGCATGTCATAATGGAGTGGAGGAGTGTTCTGCAATTCAAGATTTTTTATTACAAATTATAAATATAAATTATTTTTACTTAAGTTCCATCACAGACTTCTACAGTCTTAGAAGAAAGATTACACTCTTGTAGACCATACCAGCATAATTCTATTCTCCTCTAAAAGGCAGCACCATTGATTTGAAGTTGTATGGTCTGAAAAATTTTATATTAGAAACTGAGTGAGGCAGAGCTACCAGATGATTCCAGATAAAAACCCAGACCTTAAAGCACAACCACTAAAAATAAAAGATCACCCCAATGTTGGTCCAGGGGCCATTTCAAAGACTGGAACCTTGATTTTACATTTGAAAGACATGGCTTGCTTAGTAATAGAATTATTTCTTATATAAGATTGTGTAAATAGTTTGTGGGTACTGGCATTACAAGAGTTTAAGATAAAGCATACCCTCTGAGCCCCTTATACCCAAAGGGCATCCTCTCTGTAAAATACTAAGACCATCAAAGTTTGGTCAAACTCCAGTAGAATACTAACTCCATGAGGGAGTCAATAAGGAACCATATTCCCTGACTTAAACTACTACTACCTGTTATCCTGATTCTTGACTATTTTAAGAATTAACAAAAGTAAAATTAACCTTGAAATGAGTGTAGGTTTTCATTCTCTCAATCCTTAATCATAGACCAGACTCAGGTTTAGCTTCTTATCCATCCCCCTCCTCTAGTCTCTATCCTAAATAAAAAAGCACATTTTACCACATAAAATAAGTAGGGACAGAACTAAAATTTAAAGAGTTTCTATTGAAAGCTTGTACATTTTTAACTACACAAAGGGAGCAAGTATGTTAGTAAGTTTCTAAAGCCCTGAGACCCTTCCATCATTCCCTTCCCTTTAAAGTCCCAGAGGTAGAATTTAATCAGGGTACTATCCCAAAGATGCCTCCTGAGTTCATTCAGCTGCTAATTTGTCTTTCTGTATCTCTTCAGCTCAAAACTCAAATGCAGCATTACTGAATTCTTAAGAGTCTAAATATACATTGTTTTTTTGTTTGTTTGTTTGGTTTTTGTTTGTTTTTCCCCATGTGGGTGACCAATGGCCAATGGTATCTAAGAATAAGCCTTACGGGTTAGCAATGTGAATCTGTTACTTACAGTAACAGCCTTGCCCACATGAGAATAAGAAGAGACCTTATAAATAAATCACTGTGATTAAAACTATGGTTTGTGGTTATCTGCACCTGAATTCAGATAGGGGTTTGAGGAAATGCATGTTACTGGTCTCCATTCTATATTACTGAATCAATCTCTAGAAGTAGTTTGGGGCATCTGTATTTGAAAATGTCCCTCATTAACAATTAATAGTGGAAATCCTCAAACTACTCTCATAACTCGTATCATACTTTAGATAGTATCTGAGCACATGTGTACAAACACATATATATGTAAACACATAAAAATTACATTTTTCCTTTTGCAGTTTAAGCAAATAGAACAATGCCACACTTTGGTGCTAATCATGGCTATAAATCTTTCTGTGTTATATATGATTAATGTGTTCTGCATTAGAATGATCTGATGGTTTTCTAACTTAGTGGTCACTTCCCAGATCCTAATTCAGGAGATGTGATTTCTGTTGCCAAATTTATCACTCACCTTTTGAGTAATATCAGATGTCAGCATCTTCATTCTAAAATAAGAGACTGGCTATCTTTGAGAACCATATCAATGTGCCAAAACTGAATAACTGTAATGAAGGCTGATTTGAAATGCGGGGCACTATATGGTTAAGAGACAGATTGTGAGACAACTGGCAGCCATCCACCCATGTGCTCTCTACAGAGCACCAAGGAAAAACTGCAATCTCATCTGCCTAATTAATTCTCTAATTTGATTAAAAATTACATTTGATTTGATTTGCAAAGGGCACTGACACACACCTTGTCAGTAGCTCTAAATGTGTGGTCTCCAAATGCTGGGAATGAAAGAGTTCCTAATACTAAGATCAGAGTTTGCTCAAGCAGAGAAATGTAATGCTAATGTGGCTGATTTTGATTCCAGAAGAACATATTAATTCAAAAATATGGATAATATAAATATCTAGTGGTGAAATAACAGCTTAAATCTAAACAGAAGCAACAGAGGAGGTAAGTGATTAAGAACGTAAGATAAACCACAATTGAATAAAGGTTTATTCTTTTTATAAAGCTGATAAGTCCTCTAAGAATTCCTTAAGCAAAACACATAAGTCCATTAAGCTACCACAAAGGAAATATATTGGAATAGAACTTAGTTCTGAGATTGCTTATTTGAATGCTTAGGAGATTTGAACTGTTCTTCACGGTAGCTGCTCTTAGTGAGTCAATAAATTGAAATAAAGATATACACTTGACATCAGATACATTTGTCTACCTCATATTCATGTTTGGCAATAGACTGTCATTTTTTAGATGTATTAAATTTGGGTTAGAGTGGATTGAAATATCATACATTGGACACAGGAGTCAAAAACAAGATTGAAAAGTCACACCAAGAGTACTAGGCACTGCATTTTAAGAGGAGCATGGGAACTGAGGGCATATTTTGGCCTGAGTCACAGGAATGTGCTAGCTTTCTTTTTGATATTCAAGAATAAGGATGCATATAACTGAAGAAATTTTGGCTTGGAAATGGGAATAAAAATTAGAGGCAGGAGTTCCCGTCGTGGCGCAGTGGTTAACGAATCTGACTAGGAACCATGAGGTTTTGGGTTCGATCCCTGGCCTTGCTCAGTGGGTTAACGATCCGGCGTTGCCATGAGCTGTGGTGTAGGTCACAGACATGGCTCGGATCCTGCATTGCTGTGGCTGTGGCGAAGGCCGGAGGCTACAGCTCCAGTTAGACCCCTAGCCTGGGAACCTCCATATGCCGTGGGTGCGGCCCTAAAATGACAAAAGGCAAAAAAAAAAAAAAAAAAATTAGAGGCAAAAATATTCATAATATATAAGGTGCTCTTAAATTTATGATAAACTTTTCTGCATGTGGTGATGTATTTCAGGTGTGTTTAAGCACATAGCCTGGTCAGATACTGCAATCTCAAGACATAGTGAAATACTGGAATTCATGAGAACTCTTGGAATTTGGGACTCTGGTTACATTTGTTCAGCACCTGATTGCCTGCCTCAGCATAAAACCAGCTGGCAGCTGCTTTTTGTTTTGTTTTGTAAGACTTTGTTATTTACTGTCCAAATGCTCCTCATGAATTTCCAAAGTAAGAAAATTCAGACCAGACTGAGGAACTTTGTTTGGGTCAATGAGAAGTGTCACCTCGATATAAGTAACTATCCCCTATCTTTCTCCCTCATATTATTTTCCAAGAGAGGCTAGTGAAAAGTCTTCCCCCACTATTCCTCCATTTGACAATGTTCAGTAAACATCTCAAACTCAAGATGTCCAAAAAGTCAACACATCACCTTGCTTTATGTCTAAACCCAACCTGCCCATCTTATGTGACAAGTATGACAGCCCAGAGTGTGACAGAGGCATCCCTGTTTTCCCTTAGGTAGACAAAATGCTGACCTTTTCTGTGAAAGATACTCCAAGACTCTTCTGGTATCCTGACTGGTATTATTATTCATAAAATGTCTAAGAACACATTTGGAATTTCAAGTAGAGCAGAGCACTTGAACTGAAACTACGTCTAACTGGAAAATATTTTTTTAGGTGAAGAAAGAGCTGGACATTCTTTCTTTAAACCTTGAAAGAAGAATCCACCCCAGGCCTAGATCTCAAGAAGATTATTCAGGAGACATGATGCCTAGGATAGTGTTTATTAGGATATGAGAGCTGTGGAGTATTCTTAGAGGAGCTACTGTTCAGCTGCCAAGCAGAGGAACAGAGGGAAGAGGAAGCCATTTTCCTGGTTTGTGAGAAAGGTCAAAACTTACAATATGCCAGGCAACGTGTTAACACTTTTTATCAAGTACCTATTAAATTTTAACTGCAACTTGATAAACTATGTACTGACGATTCCTTTGAATATATAGGGGAAAAAAGGAAATCATTTTTCCAAAGTCTTATACTAAATGAATGGGACCATGATTTCCATTAACTATGGTGCAGTTCGTAAAATTGTGTCACTAAACCCACTGTCCTTGTTTTGACCCCATTTATAATCCACACACTCAGTCCTTCTATTACTGAAAGAACCTAGTGTTCACAGATGATTTTCAATAGTCAAATGCTACCAGCTAACTTAAGAATCATACTTTAAATAGGTGACCACTATAAGTTTTTTCTGAGATGTGCACTGGAGCCCAGGTTTTAGAACAAAAAAATTAAACAAAATATTAATGCTATTGCTGGTCTTATAAACAAATTAAAGGGCAGAATAAATGTATTCAGGTGTATTCATTAAACACATACTAGCTACTAGAATTGGTACCATGCATTAACAAAGGAAGAACCCACAGTCCTTTTCCCTAAGAAGCAAGAAGCTCACATCAGTAAATAATTGCAATGCGATGTTAATATATTCAAACTGAATTACGAACAAGGGACAATAGGGAACAGCTCAAAGTATAATTAATCAGCTGGAGAGGATACTAAGATGCCAGGGAATGCTTCACAAAAGAAAAAAAATGGATTTGAATATTGAAAAATGACCACATGTGATCCTACAGTGTGCTTGTATTGGGGGCAAGGCATAGGGGAATGCGGTTTGGTGCCTGTTTGGATACGGTGATGGCCAATACTCGAGAACAGTGACAACTGAGAAGGTAAGTATGGGACAGGTTATGAGGTACTTTGTATGTCTATGTCTCAATTTAGAATTCCATTTTTCCAAAGAGCACAACTTGTAGCTTTTTGACCAGCAGGTATATTCCTTTGGTTCAGGAGGACGTTTTTTAATTAACCTACTGCTCAGCACTGTAAGACCTATTGTGTTGCTTAGACACTCCTTTTGTTCATGTTACCTATTGACCTGCCTAGCCCTCAAAGTCAGTTTTTAGTGTGCAACCGCTGTTATGATGCATAGTGATCCATCAAACATTTTGATCCTAGAATCACATAAGATGTGTTTTATTAAGAATATTCTCATGAAAATATACTAAAACAGGTCTAAGATTCCAAAAGACAGACAACATGTATCTGATCTGAGCTACAACAATGGAAAAAGGTAGATAAAAGAGCAAAGAATCTGTAGCAGAGTGAACAAGACACAGTGATTAATCAAAGGCTAAATCATGTTATAGGAAGGGGGAATTCATAAAGATTCAAATTCCAACTTTCCATGATTATATATAATTACACAAAGTAAAGGAAAAGTAGGAAATAAAAATATTCCATTGTCATTAGTTGTTGATAAAGGGTTAACTGAGCATGGTTAGTGCAATTAATCTATCCAATATATCTGAAATTGCGCCATGGAGGCTGATGGGCAAAACACTGTTAAACCTGAAGTACCAATTAATTACTTTATTGGACCATTAAACATCTGGCTTGTCTTTGGTACTCAATAAACTTAAACAGTTCATTTAAAACCAATGAAACATGACAGAAAAAATTAGAGGCTTTGTTTCCTTATTTCCTTTCCGTTTACCTATAGATTAGAGGATCTTATTTTCTTTAGCATTTCCACCTCCAAAAATCTAATGGAAAATCATAGACTTTGCCTAGTAGCAGCAAATTCCACATCACAAATCAAAATCAGAAATTGCAGCTTTAGCAACTGAAAATAAAGCAAGTTGCAAAGGTAAATGGAGAAGGAAAATCCTTTTCATAATATATGCCAGAGCCTTTCTGAAATTTATTTACCACTTCAATGTTAATACGTCTCAGCAACCATTCCTTTAGGATTAGTATTTAACAACCAAGGGAGTTTCCTTGTGGCTCAGTGGTTAAGGATCCTATCTTGCCACTGCTGCGGCTCTGGTTATAGCTGTGGCTCAGGTTCGGTCTCCATATGCCATCAGCATGGCCAAAAAAAAAAAAAAAAAAATCAACAACTATTTAAAACCAAATGCAGATCAGAGTACTGAGTGTACAGAAGTCTCAATTCACATTTTATAAAATATAAGCTAATGGTGTAAATAAATTACTAAAGTTCACCATACTAACCAATCACAGTAACATTTCACTTATCTTTAGATACACCTATATAAAGACATATGACTATATCTAGATCTATAAGATATAAGTATTGTATTGTAGAGTCTAATTTTTACTTTATTTCTCACTTTCATTTCTGAATATATTCCTATAGCAGATTCTTAATGAATAGATAGCATTTCCTTCATTTATTTTTAAAGCATTCAACCATTGTTGTAAATGCACACTGTGCTTAGTTTTTGCAAATATAAATCCACTCCAGTGAAAACTTTTGCCCACATATCACTGTGGTCTTAAATAATTATTTGAATGACTTCTGCAAAGTAAAATTCTTTGGTTTCTAATAGGTATCTGAGGCTTTTCTGCATGTGGCCAAAGTGGGAAGCATCATTTACTGAATTACTCTAATTGGTAAAAATATTAATTGATTATTACTTTAAAATCCCACCCAGGAGTTCCCGTCGTGGCGCAGTGGTTAACGAATCCGACTAAGAACCATGAGGTTGCGGGTTCGATCCCTGCCCTTGCTCAGTGGGTTAACGATCCGGCGTTGCCGTGAGCTGTGGTGTAGGTTGCAGACGCGGCTCGGATCCTGCGTTGCTGTGGCTGCGGTGTAGGCCAGTGGCCACAGCTCCGATTAGACCCCTAGCCTGGGAACCTCCACATGCCGCGGGTGCAGCCATAAACCCGCGGCCATAAAATGACAAAAGGCAAAAAAAAAAAAAAACAAACAAACAAACAAACAAACAAAAAATCCCACCCAGAGTATACTGTGAGGACGAAGTGGTGGCATAGATGCTCAAAATCCCCACATCCACATATTAAAGCAGACATAGTAAACAGATGGCAGACCCGAAGACATGTAGACAGCATTTATGTAAAGTCAGGTTATGCATTATAACCACAACTGTCAACTTAGAAGCAGATGAACACAAACCACCAGTTGCCAAAAGACCTACAAGTCGTCAGTGTCCGTGTGCAAAGAATAAAAGGGAGCTGTGAAGTAGCTGACAGACACCAGAATAATAGAATCTCAAAATAGTCCATAACTTCTTACCTGATCACATGGCTGACCAATTGGAGAAAGGCATCTGAAACTGGGGGATAGAACCACCCCTTCTAATCCAGGCCAGACACAGGAGAACGGAGACAAGACAGGAGAGGCTAGATAAGTCTGTATCCAGTTCAGCCCCCGACCGGCTTCCAGAAGCTCCCTCCTCAGAGGGGACCCTTGGGGCTCATATCCAAAAGATGCTGTTAGGTATGCCATTAACACTCAGCAGGTCAGGGGAAATACTGAAAAGGAAAGAGAAGGTCCAGGTAAAAATGGGGAAAGGAAGAGAGTCTGGAAATTCCAGAAAGCAATCCACCATAAATTTTTTTTTGGTCTTTTGTCATTTTAGGGGTACACCCATGGCATATGGAGGTTCCCAGGCTAGGGATCTTATTGGAGCTACAGTTGCTGGCCTACGCCACAGCAACACGGGATCTGAGCCGTTTGGCAACGCAGGATTCTTAGCCTACTGAGCAAGGCCAGGGATCCAACCCGCAACCTCATGGTTCCTAGTCAGATTCGTTTCCACTGTGCCACAACGGGAACTCCGCAATCCACCATAATTTTGAAGTCTTTTTTCCTCAGAGGAGACCAACACCTCTACCAAAGCCACCTTTCTTATTTCCACACCGCAATCCATTAGTACATGTCCACATAATGCTGCCTGAGCAGAAACTAAGTCAGACGCCACACAAACAAAACCAGTGAACCTGGAGGAGGCAGACTGGCATGAGAGGGCCATGATCAACTGCCTAGAACTGGTTCCAGCTGTACTGCAATGGCAGCACCTGCCCAGATGAGATGGGAAGTGTGGAAAGTTGCCTTTGCTTCATTACCAAGTCAGGATCCCCACCCAAACAGGGGGCTTGCACTTTGCCAGGCACAATTAGAAACACAAGCCAGGGAGTGAAAAGGGAGGCGCATGCTCCTGCTGTTTCTGAAAACTGCCCACCGGTTCTCTGAATTCTGATGGTGCACCCACTTCTTACCCCTTAAAGGTTTCCCCACTTCCTACTTGTGGGAGAAGAGGTCTTTAGAGCACAGAGCTCTTCCCTTCCCCATTTTTTTGACCAAAGAATAAAGTTCTTCCTCTGCTTTAAGATCTTCTCTGCTTTAAGGAACGGGAGCCATTTAAACTGGTGTGAGCAGTGCTAGGCAAGGGACAGAAAAGGGAGCTCCATGAAAGGAGAAAAACTCCTCTGACCCACACCTCCTACAACTTCAGCATAATTCATTTTACAAAAGATAAGCAAAAGAAAAGTACTGAAGTCAAATTCCACACTAAATTAACAATAGAAAGAGGGGAATAAGGGTAATAACATTCCTAGGTAAAATGAAAGCACAACAGAAAGACATGTCACAGAAAACCAAAATTTGAAATTCACACTAAAAATAAACTAAAAGACATTAAGAAAGCATTACAAGACATGATAGAACGTAACATGAGAATTTTAAAACCTCAAATGAGATCATGAACTTCAGAAAATGTTTATAAATAAAAATTCCTGAATAGAGACTGAATAAGGAAAAAGTGCAAGAATGTATAAACACAATAGTTTCTAAAGAGAAAGGGGTAAAAAAGGATGAATTTTTAATAAGCAGAAAGAAAAAAAATTACGAGAGAACATTAAAATAATATACTATATCCATCCTAGGAATAATAGGCATGCCTGAAAAATAAGATGAAATCAAGGGACTAATACTAAAAATAATTCACAAAAACATTCCTGAAATTAAAAAGATTTGAAACTATACATTGAAGAGCCCACCATATGCTGATAATACCAATCTGAAATGAATCCCACCAGCTATATAATTCTAGTAAAATTTCTGCGATTTATATAAAAAGGAAAGAAAGTAATTCCTCACCTAAGGGGGAAAAATATATTTACTTATAAGGGAAGAAAGTTTCATTGTCACCTTATATTTAAAAAGAAGCATACAGAAAACATGAAGAAAGAAGAAATATTTATATACCGGAGGAAAGAAAATTTGAGCAAGTGACTTTCAAGTCTAAAAACCACATACAAAACAACCATTATTACTTAACTTCTAAAAGTTTGATAATATTGCCCCCGTGAATACTTCCTAAAGAACCTATTAGATAATGAGCTAGGCAAACAAAATAACTTAAGGAACTTTAAATATAGTTAATTATAGAACTAAAAATAAGCTGGAATTAAAGAGTACAGGTTTTCATGGCTCTGTGCACAGGTTATGTAGATATTATAGCATATGAAAATGAGGGAAGGAGTTCCTGTTGTAGCTCAGCAGGTTATGAGCTCAACTAGTGTCCATGAGGATGTGGGTTCGAGGTTCGATCCCTGACCTCACTCAATGGGTTAAGGATCTGTCATTGCAGTGAGCTGTGGTATAGGTTGCAAACACAGCTGGGATCCTGAGTTGCTGTGGATGTGGCCTAGGCCAGCATATAGATTTGAACCCTAGCCCGGGAACTTCTTCCATATGCCATAGGTGTGGCCCTAAAAAGCAAAAAAAAAAGAATTCTCGAAGTACTTGTACAAAGTTAAACACCATAGTTGCTTCTTTTGATGCTTACTGATGCTCCCAATCCTCAACATTATGTGATGCTAGTCATTTTATTTTAGACATTAGGTCACTGTGGTATTATTTGTATTTCTATGATAACCAGTGAGGTTGCACACTCTTCTTTAAGTTTACCAGTCATTGGGATATACTATTTTATGAAATGTTTTTAAGTCTTTTGCCTCTTTTTTCTATTAAGTTGCCTGTCTTTTCAAAAAATTTAATTTGAGGTTTTTCAGCTCCCATTTTCCACTAGTTCCTGGATTCCTTGCTGGCTATGCTCTTTACACTGGGGCGAGGACACTTGGATTTTCCTTGCTTAGTTCCTTCTGGAAGCTGAAGATGAGCAGGGTTGCCACAAACCTTTAATTTGTAAAAAACACAGTGCCTGAGAAGTGCAATAAAACAAAGCCTGGAGATTGGATTAAGATGGCGGAATAGAAGGACTGGAACTCAACTTCTCTCCCAAACAAGAGCAAAACCACAACCAAATGCCAAGCAAGCTTCAACTGAATGAACAGTAAACTTCCAAAAAAGATATTCTACTCCAGAAGACAAACAGGAGAACACATCAAGAGGTAGTAGGGGCAATTACACAATAGAAGCAAACCCATACCTTCTGGGTGGGAAGCCCCACAGACTGGAAAGTAACTGCCTCACAGAGACTCATCTGCAGGACTGAGAGCTCTGAGCCCCACATCAAATCTCCATGCCTGGGGACCTGGCACAGGGAGAAAGAGTCCACAGAGCATCTGGCACTGAAGACCAGTAAGGCTTGGTACAAGAGCTCCAAAGGACTGGAGGAAAGAGGAGACCCCATTCTTGAAAGGCACACACAGACTTTCACGTGCACTGGGTTCCAGGGAAAAGCAAAGTCTCCATAGGAAACCAGGTGGAACCTGACTGCAATTCTTGGAGGATCTCCTGGGAAAATAGGAGTGACTGTGCCTTGTTCTGGGGGAAGGGCATTGAAGGTGAACATCTTGGGAACATTCATCAGCCTGCATTTCTCTGGAGGGGGCCATTTCTGGAAAAATCTGGTCCCTCCCATCAGCACTGAGAAGCCCCAGGCCCAGCAATAATCCAGGTGGGAACACAGCCCCACCCATCAGGAAACAGAATGCCAAAAGACCCCTCAGGCACACAGCCAGCCTCTAATCTCATCCAGAGACAAAACCCCAATCATCAGACGGAGAGGAATCAACCCCACCCACCAGTGGGCAGGCATCACCCCCTCCCATCAGGAAGCCTACAGCAAGCCCCGCCCATACCAGCTTTAGTCACAGGAGAGGCAAACGCCAGAACTACGAGAGGCTACAACTACATTGTTGGCAAAAAGGTCACCACACCAAAAACCTATAAAAATGAAAAGACAGAAAACTCTAACCCAGATAAGGGAGAAAGAGAAAAGCCCAGAAAAACAGCTCAGTGATGAGGAGATTATCAGCCTCCCACAAAGAGACTTTAGACAGTTGATGCTGAAGATGATGCAAGGCATTGGAAATAGACTGGAGGCAAAGATTGATCATTTACAGGAAACACTGAGCAGAGAAATACAAGCTGTAAAAATTAAACAAGAAGAGATGCAAAATACAATCACTGAAATAAAAAATTCCTTAGAAGCAGCCAACAGTAGAATACAGGAGGCAGAAGAAAGAATCAGCGAGGTGGAGGACAGATTAGTGGAAATCACTAATGCAGAAAAGAAAAGAGATAAAAGATTGAAAGGAAGTAAGGAGAGACTGAGAGAACTCTGGGATAATGTTAAACACACCAACATCTGTATTATAGGGGTGCCAGAGGGAGAAGAGAGAGAGAAGGGGACAGAAAAAATATTCGAGGAGATTATAGCCGAAAACTTTCCTAATATGGGAAAGGAACCACTCACTCAAATCCAGGAAGCACAAAGAGTACCATATAAAATAAACCCAAGAAGGAACACCCCAAGACACATATTAATCAAAATGACCGAAATTAAAGAAAAAGAGAAAATATTGAAAGCAGCTAGGGAAAAGAAACAAATGACATACAAGGGAACCCCGATAAGGTTATCAGCAGATTTTTCAGCTGAAACTCTGCAGGCCAGAAGGGAGTGGCATGATATACTTCTGAGATGAAAGGGAAAACCTTCGACCAAGATCGCTTTACCCAGCAAGACTCTCATTCAGATCTGAAGGAGAGATCAAAACCTTTACAGATAAGCAAAAGCTAAGAGATTTCTGCAACACTAAACCAGCTTTACAACATATCCTAAAGGAACTTCTCTAGGCAGAAAAGAAAAGGCCACAACCAGAAACAAAAACACAACAAAACACAAGGCTCACCAGGAAAGACATATAAACAGTAAAGATACTAAATCATCCATGCACAATTATGCTACCAAAAATCAGAAATCGTGAGAAGAGAGCACAAATGCAGGATACCGGAGACGCACTTGCAATTAAGAAACCAACAACTTAAAGCAATCTCATTTATATATAGACTCCTATATCAAAACTTCAGGGTAACTGCAAACCAGAACTCTACAAATGATACACAAACAAATGAGAAAAATCAACTCAAATACAACATTAAAGATAGTCATCTTGTGAGAGGAGACAACAAGAGAATAAGGGAAGAAAAAAGAGAAACAAAAACCCAAAACAGTTAATAAAATGGCAATAAGAACATATATATCAATAATTACCTTAAATGTTAATGGACTGAATGCCCCAGCCAAAAGACATAGACTAGCCGAATGGATACAAAAACAAGACCTTTATATGTGCTGTCTTTAATTCTAGGGACACATACAAATTGAAAATGAGAGGAGGGAAGAAAATATTCCATGAAAACGGGAATCAAAAGAAAGCCGGAGTAGCAATACTCCTATCAGACAAAATAGTCTTTAAGATGAAGAACATTTTAACAGACAAGGAAGGGCACTACATAATGATCAGAGGATCAATCCAAGGAGAAGGTATAACCATTTTAAATATCTATGCACCCAACATAGGATCACCACAATATATAAGGCAACTGCTAACAACCTTAAAAGGAGAAATCAACAATAACACAATCAGAGTGGGGGAATTTAACACCCCACTTACAGCAATGGATAGGTCATTCAGACAGAAAATCAATGAGGAAACACAGGCCCCGAATGAAGCATTAGATCAGACATACTTAATAGATCTTTATAGGACATTCCACCCAAAAGCAACAGAATACACATTCTTCTCAAGTGCACACAGAACATTTTCTAAGATTGATCACATCCTGGGTTACAAATCAAGCCTCAGTAACTTTAAGAAAATTGAAATCATTTCAAGCATCTTCTCTGACCACAATGCTATATGACTAGAAATCAATGACAAGAAAATCATGGCCAAAAATACAAACACATGGAGACTAAACAACATGCTACTAAACAACCAATGGATCACTGAAGAAATCAAAGAGGAAATTAAAAAATACCTAGAAGCAAATGACAACAAAGACACAACACTCCAAAACCTCTGGGATGCAGGAAAAGTAGTTCTAAGAGGGAAGTTTATAGCAATACAAGCCTACCTCAGGAAACAAGAAAAAGCTCAAATAAACAACCTAACTTTACATCTAAATCAGCTAGAGAGGGAAGAACTGATAAGACCTAAAGTTAATAGAAGAAAAGTAATCATAAAGATCAGAGCAGAAATCAATGAAATAGAAACAAAGAAAACCATAGAAAAGATCAATGAAACTAAAAGCTGGTTCTTTGAAAAGATCAACAAAATTGATAAACCCTTAGCCAGACTTATCAAGAAAAAAAGAGAGAGGACACAAATCAATAAAATTAGAAATGAAAAATGAGAAGTCACAACAGACATCACAAAAATACAAAGGATCATAAGAGACTACTATATTCAACTCTATGGCAATAAAATGGAAAACCTAGAAGAAATGGACAAATTCTTAGAAAATACAATCTTACAAGACTAAACCAAGATGAAATAGAAAAGATGAATAGACCAATCACAAGTTCTGAAATTGAAACTGTGATTAAAAAACTTCCAACAAACAAAAGTCCAGGACCAGATGGCTTCACAGGTGAATTCTATCAAACATTTAGAGAAGAGCTAACACCTATTCTTCTGAAACTCTTCCAGAAAATTGCAGAGGAAGGGACACTCCCAAACTTATTCTATGAGGCAACCATCACCCTGATACCAAAACCAGACAAAGATACCACAAAAAACGAAAATTATAGGCCAATCTCACTGATGAACCCAGATGCAAAAATCCTCAACAAAATACTAGCCAACTGAATCCAACAATACATGAAAAGGATTGTACATCACGATCAAGTGGGATTTATCCCAGGGATGCAAGGATTCTTCAATATCCACAAATCAATCAGTATGATATACCACGTTAACCAAAAACCTCTCAACAGATGCAGAAAAAGCCTTTGATAAAATCCAACACCCATTTCTAATAAAACCCTTCAGAAAGTGGGAATGGGGGAACCTACCTCAACATAATAAAGACCATCTATGACAAACTCAGAGCTCACATCATTCTCAATGGTGAAAAGCTGGAAGAATTCCCACTGAGATCAGGAACAAGATAGGGATGTCTGTTCTCACCACTACCATTCAACATAGTTTTGGAAGTCCTAGCCACAGCAATCAGAGAAGAAAAAGAAATAAAAGGAATCCAAATTAGAAAGGAAGAAGTAAAACTATCACTACTTGCAGATGACATGATACCATACCTGGAGAATCCTAAAGACGCTACCAGAAAACTGGTAGCTCATCAATGAATCTGGCAAAGTCACGGGATACAAAATTAATACACAGAAATCAACTGCATTTCTATATACTAACAATGAAAGATCAGAAAGAGAAATTAGGGAAGCAATCCCATTTACCATCGCATCAAAAAGAATCAAATACTTAAGAATAAACCTACCTAAAGAGACAAAAGACCTGTACTCTGAAAACTCTAAGACTTGTAGACATCTCCTTCCACTCCAAGTAGGAGTCTCATCTCAAAGTAAAAGAGAGTCTGCAAAACATGGTATAGTATACTTGAGAAAGAGAAGAAGAAAAGGGATACATTATGAGTCACAGAGAAGAGTTAATTTTAAGAGGTACCCATGGCACAGTTTTGTAGCACAGAGAGAGCAGGTATCAGAAAAGAGAAAACCTTCCTCCTATTATAGTGATGAAGGGCTTTGGGGGGAAGTCTGCTCCCATGCTCTTTCTTGCTCTTGGTAGAATTCTGCTCTATGTGACTATAGGATTGATGTCCTCATTCCCTTGCTGGCTGTCAGGAGGGTCTTGTCAGTTCCTAGAGAATGTCTGCATTCCTTGACTCATCAAGCCACCAAAGGCACCTGAATGCATCTCAAGCTTTGAATCTTTGACTTCCTCTTTTGCAACAAGCTGGGAAAAACCCTTGATTTGTAAAGGTTCGTATGATAACTTCAGGTACATCTAGATAATCTCCCTATCTCAAGGTCAACTGTGCCATATCACAAGGTCAATCTAATCATGGGGTAAAAATCTGTAACATTCACCATCTTACAGATTATGCAGGGCATGTATACTAGAAGGCAGGGTATTTTAGGAGTCATCTTAGATTCAACCTACCGTATCAATAAACCAATAAAATAGACTAGTGAGAAGCCATGCATTGTGATCAATTGAATTTTGTACAATTAAGGTCCATTTTAAGAAAAAAGTACAGAAATTAAAAACAACCTTGTTACCTATTATCTGATTGGTGTTTGAGTCTTTCAGTTAGTACGTCATTGAGTTTTAACATTTACAATTCTTTTAAGAATGAGAGTTTCCTCTGAAATTTGGCCGAAACTTGCCTTATGAAAATAAGGTTTTATCTAAATCATTAACTGCCCTGGGCAAATTCTTTTAAGGATGAGACATGAACAGATAGAAACATACCATGCTCTTGGATTGGAAGAGTCAATATTATCAAAATGACTATACTACCCAAGGCAATCTATACATTCAATGCAATCCCTAACAAATTACCAAGGACATTTTTCACAGAACTAGAACAAAATATTCTAAAGTTCGTTTGGAAGCACAAAAGACCCAGAATAGCATCCTGAAAAAGGAAAGTGGATCTGGAGGAATCAGGCTCCCTGACTTCAGACTCTACTACAAAGTTACAGTCATCAAAACCGTATGATACTGGCACAAAGATAGAAATACAGATCAGTGGAACAGGAGAGAAAGCCCAGAATCAAACCCCCGCATCTATAGTCAACTAATCTATGACAAAGGAGGCAAGAATATATATTGGACAAAAGACAGCCTCTTCAATAAGTGGTGCTGGGAAAACTGGACAGCTACATGTAAAAAAAATGAAACTAGAACACTTCCTAATACCATGCACAAAAATAAACTCAAGATGGATTAAAGATCTAGATGTAAGACCAGATACTATAAAACTCTTAAAGGAAAACATAGGCCAAACACTCTCTGACATAAATGATAGCAACATCTTCTCAGATCCATGTGTCAGAGTAAGGACAATAAAAAGAGAAATAAACAAATGGGACTTCATTAAACTTCAAAGTTTCTGCACAGCAAAGGAAATCCTAAACAAAACGAAAAGACAACCCACAGAATGGGAGAAAATATTTGCAAATGAATTGACTGACAAGGGATTAATCTCCAAAATTTACAAACACCTCCTATAGTTCAACACCAAAGAAACAAACAACCCCATCCAAAAATGGGCAGAGGATCTAGGCAGACAATTCTCCAAAGAAGACATGCAGGTGGCAAATAAACACATGAAAAGACGTTCAACATCGCTCCTCATTAGAGAAATGCAAATCAAAACCACTATGAGGTACCACCTTACACCAGCCAGAATGGCCATCATCAAAAAGTCTACAAACAATAAATGCTGGAGAGGGTGTGGAGAAAAAGGATCCCTATTACACTGTTGGTGGGAATGCAAATTGGTGCAACCACTGTGGAAAACAGTATGGAGATTCCTCAGAAAACTCAAAATAGAAT
>PVHT021183726.1:5447842-5473759 GCA_004024745.2 Catagonus wagneri
AGAGAAATGCAAATCAAAACCACTATGAGGTACCACCTTACACCAGCCAGAATGGCCATCATCAAAAAGTCTACAAACAATAAATGCTGGAGAGGGTGTGGAGAAAAAGGATCCCTATTACACTGTTGGTGGGAATGCAAATTGGTGCAACCACTGTGGAAAACAGTATGGAGATTCCTCAGAAAACTCAAAATAGAATTACCATCTGATCCACCAATCCCACTCCTGGCATCTATCCAGAGGAAACCACTGTGGAAAACACTATGGAGATTCCTCAGAAAATTCAAAATAGAATTACCATCTGATCCACCAATCCCACTCCTAGGCATCTATCCAGAGGAAACCAAGTGTCTTGAAAAGACACATGTACTCCAGTGTTCATTGCAGCACTCTATGCAATAGCCAGGTCATGGAAACAACCTAAATGCCCATCGACAGAGGAGTGGATAGGGAAGATCTGGTACATACACACAATGGAATATTACTCAGCCATTAAAAGGAATGAAATAACAACATTTATAGCAACATGGACGGACCTAGAAATTATCATACAAAGTGAAATCAGTCAGACAATTAGACAGCAACAACCAATGCTACCGCTTACATGTGGAAACTAAAAAGACACAAAGAACTTCTTTGTAGACCAGACAATGACTCACAGACTTTGGAAAACCTTTGGTTTTTCAAACAAGACAATCTGGGGGGGGTGGGGGGAATGCACTGTGGGTTTGGGACACATATCTATCAAATTGACTTGTGATGATTTATGTACACCTATAGTTGAAATAAAATTCATTAAGTTAAAAAAAAAAGTAAAAAAAAAACAAAGCCTAACAAAATGCCCGTATGCATCTTTAACACAGTCTACTTCCAAGGGTTATATCTATCTATCTATCTATCTATCATCTATCTATCTATCTATACACACACATTTTATATTATCTTCATTGTCTATCCCAAAAGATCATATATAGTTCCCTGCGTAATATAGCCAGGAACCTGTGAATGTGAATTTACTTGGAAAAATGGTCTTTGCCAATGTAATGAAGTTAAGGATGTTAACTTATCCTGAATTTAATGTGGGCCTTAATTTCGTGAGAATCGCCCTTATAAAAGAAATGCAAAAGGAGATTTGAGACACGAAAACAAGGGAGACGGTTTTGTGAAGATGGAAGCAGAGACTGGAGTTATGCTGTTCCAAGTCAAGGAAAACCAGAGTCAAAATCTGCAATAAGAAATGTGGGATTCATCAAAGCAGCCACCAGAGAGGCCCTGCTAACACCCTGATTTCCTACTTGTGGGCTCCAGGCCCTGAGAGAATGATTTGAGTTGTGTTAAGACCCTTAAATTTGTGGTCCTTTGTTATAGCAGCACTAGAAAACCAATACTGGGAGTGTTACCTCTTTTATCTGAAGTTTGTTTAGGACTGATGAGTATTAAAAGTTTGGAAGAATTTATCTTTGAAGTTAAACAGACTAAAGGATTAATTTATGAAAAATATTTCTATTAAAACTCTGTTTTTTGGAAGATATAAGATACTTTATATTTTATATTTAACTTTTAATGAATTGGGTGACATGTTTTTCTAGGAAAATCTCATCTAATTTTTCAAATTTATGATTCATAATATCGTCTATTATATCTTAATAATTACATTTTTAAATTTGAGATAATTGAAGATTCACATGCAGTTGTAAGAAAAATACAGAGATCCATGTATCCTTTATTCAGTTTCCCAAAATGGTGAAATCTTTAAAAACTGCAATACAATATTACAGCCAGAATAGTGACATAGATACAGGCAGGCGTATCAAGGTGTTTTTGTTTTGCTTAAGGATGTCTAATTGCCCCAGCATCTTTTTTTAAAGAATCTCTCTCTTCTTCCCTGAATTGCTTTTCCGCCTTTGTCAAAAATCAGTTAGACAAACTTGTGTATTTCTATTACTGAGTCCTTTATTCTCTCCCATCACTGTCTACTGCTGTTATTTTATCAGTCTGAATGAAATAAGGAAACATTTCTCTCTTTAGTCCATGTACTTTCTCCATTTATAGTTGTCATTTATATTCTCTACATACATTTAGAATCACATAAGACAATACCACAACAATCAAACCTAATTTTAAAAATGCAAGAAAAAATTATATTATATATACCCGTATTTTTGCTTACCATATTCTTACTAATGTTCCAAATTCTTTCTTCATTTACTAATTTTAAACATTATTATTGAAATTGGACATAAATTCACACTGACTAAAGTTAACAATAAAGTTAAAATATATACACATATATACACACGTGTATATATATGAAAGTTAAAGCTATAAATTTAAAAAGAGGGAATATAAATATTTTAAACTCTAAGAAGGAAGACACATACATACAAAAAAGAAACTCAGATGACCTAACAAAGTATGGTAGAAAATATGTACTTCAAAAGTGAAACAGAAAAATGAAAATGCTAGAAATAAAGATCAAACATATTCTCACGTTGATAAATAAAACTTTTAAAAAATGAAATATAGTGTTAAAATATACAAATAATCCGAAACATAAAATTTTAAAAGATAATAATAAAACAGAGCAGATACTTGCACATGATAAGCAAGGAATAGTCACGATATTAAAATCAAGGCAAAAAAATTCCATTAGTCAATCCTTTATGAATGTGTACGATGAATATTTATAGATTATTGTAGACTTTTATTCCTCATTTTCAATACCTCAGAGATAAATCAGAGTAACTAACACAACAGAGGTCAGAAATAATATTATAACTATGGTCATTTTGGAGTTCCTGCTATGGCACAATAGGATCAGCACTGTCTCTGGAGGGCTGGGATGCAGGTTCAATCCCTGGCCTGACACAGTGGGTTAAGGATTTGGTGTTCCAGCAGCTATGGCATAGGTCACAACTGCAGCTTGGGTCTGATCCCTGGCCTGGGAACTCCATATGCTGTGGGGTGATCAAAAAAGAAAATTTGGTCATTTTGATATATATAGCATATATATGTGAATAGACACCACACACACACACACACACAACTAGCATGTTCTCTAAAAACAGAAGAAATACATTTTCAAATGCACTAGAAATTGTTTTAAAATTGACCTAATAGTAAACAGTAAAATAAAATAAACTACAATTCATAGAAAAAATACAGCCCAACATATTTTAAAATAACACAGTAAAATTTGCAGTTCAATGGGGAGTCCACTAAGCCTCAACACTGGAAATGTTTATAAGAAAAAAATCAAAACATAATTTGAAAAATGTTTATAAAACAATGCAAGCAGAAATATTATGGAACAGATTATGTAATAAAGGCTGTTTTAGTCAGCTTTGCTGCACAAACAAGCGTCAGATCTCAGTGACTTAAAAACAACACTTTTCTTTATATCTCTTGTTTCATGTAGGCTGCAGGTCAGCTATGGCTCTCTCCCAGCTGCAGTTTTGCTCCAGACTGTGCCTCTATTCAAGCTATAACCAAAACAATCACCTAGACAAGGGCAAAGTTTCAGGAAGGGATATATATTCTTCCCACAGCTGGCATAGCAATAGCACGTCATATGATAATGGGTGCAGAGTTATCAACCTTCTATAGTGAATATTTGGGAACAATATTACAAATTCCACAACTGTTAAAAAATGTACAAAGGAAAAGTATATTAATAGATAAGAGGAGAAAACATGGTGTCAACAATGGGGAAAAATCACTTATAAAAATCAACAAGCATTCATAATGGAACTCCTAGCAAATGAGGAACAGAAAGGAATTTTCATAATGTGCTAAAGTGGTATGTATGAAAATTATCAGGCAAACAACTTGCATAAGGATCAAATTTCACAAGTCAGAAACTGGACAACCTGGCTACTATAAATACTTCTACAGTGGTACTAGAGATTTTAGCCAGTAAGAAAGTCTGAGAATTGGAAAGAAAGGGACACAGTTGTCTTCATTTCAAAAATATATTGTTATCCACACAAGAAAATATAAAATAATCTATACACTGTTTAGGGCACTAAAATTTTTCAGCAGGGATGGTGGATGAAAGCTCAGTATAAAGAAAACAAATTAGGAAATATAATAAACTTTCCATTCATGATTATCATAAAATCCACAGTATGTCTAACAACAGCTAACAGAATACATGCTAGACCTTATGGTGAAAGCTATAAGTACAAGGGCACAGCGTTAAGCACAGCCAAAAAAAGAAAAAAAAAAAGTATGAAAAAGAAAAAGGCAGAATTATTTGTGCTACAGCAAATATATACTTTTTACAAAGATATAAACAGGTGTGTGTGTGTATGTCTTTGTCTTTTCAGGGCCACACCCCTGGCATACGGAAGTTCCCAGGCTAGGTGTCTAATCAGAGTTGCAGCTGCCACCCTACACCACAACACCAGATCCAAGCTACGTTTGCAGCCTACACCACAGCATAAGGCAACACCAGATCCTTAACCCACTGTGTGAGGCCACGGATCAAACCCATGTCCTCATGGATACTAGTTGTGTTCATTACCACTGAGCCACAATGGGAACTCCCTATATGTTTTTTTATTTGTTTAGAAGGAATCAAATAGTAAAAGAAAAAAATTAGGGAGCCTATAGAACATAGGCATATTTGGAAATTGATGTATGGTAGAGTCATCATCAATCAGTGGGAAAAGGGACTACTGTGACCAATGCTAGGACCACTAGTCATCTAAGTTGAAAATTCTCTTAAAAAATTAGACCCATTTTATGCAAAACATGAAAATATAGTCAAGATAGATAATTAGAATAAAAGAACAGTGGTTAGCATAAGTGAAAAATGATTAAAATAAAATGAAAATATAAACATATTTTGATGTTTTAGAAGAAATGAGTTTGATATTAGAGTCTTTCACCATTAAATACTTAACATACATGCATAGCTATGCTTTTTTCTAATAAATCTAAAATCATTTAATATTTCTACACATATCCTGAACAAGTGTTTTTATACTTTAAAAACAAGTGTGTTATCTGTTTTTATACTCTACCTATTTAATACTGAAGGAATATTATTTTTAATTAGAGTTTCTGCTCTGCATTTGAAATGTTTCAAATTGCATTCACTTTATATCTATTTTCATTTTAGTTGTGCCTATTTTTTCAAAATTTCTTATGGAAACTGTTTAATCAAGGGTTTGTTCTCATTTGCCTCTTTTGAAAATTCTAATAACTAAGTCGGTTTAAAGTATTTTCCAGGTTCTTATACACTTTGTCTTTTTCTTGAGTGAATTCATCATTTGGTTATTAATTTGTCAATTTTGTTGGCTCTATCTCTTAGAGTAATGTTAGTTCATATGTTATAAATTTGATGAAGTCCCCTTTTTTTTCCTCCCTCATTATCTTTCTATGCCCAGATGTTTTGTGTTTGGGGGGTTTGAGGGGTTTTGTTTTGTTTTGGTTGGTTGGGTTGCTCTGCTGTTACTGTTTTTTACACCAAGTAAACCAGAATTTCCAATCCAAAACCAGATTTTTTACTTGACATTAAAATATTACATAAAAAATAAACTGTGCAACTAATAAACTAGAATATCAAAAAATTGTTGCATCTCTTTCATTAGCCCATCTTTTTATCTCCTTGCTCAGAGGTAAGAACTATACTCAATTGAGCTTATTTTCCTTTTTTTATGTACTATATTACATATTTTCTTTATGTAATATATATGCCAACACAATAAATGATTTACTTTCTCATTTGAAAATTGTACATAAAAGATACTATGTGATAGTGTTCTATGACTTTCTTATTACACAATATATTACTAAGTTTACTCATGATATCGTATGCGATTGTGACTTTTTGATCTCTTTGGGTATTCCACTGTGAGCATATGCCATTATACATATTGTGGATATATGTTTCTTCCAGAATTATTGCTATTATTAGCATTCTTACAAATTCAACATATGCATTTTTTACCATGGAATTATAATGAAGAGAATTGCTGTGTGTATGATATATGAAAGTTCAGTGTTACAAGAAAGTTCTAGAGTAGTTTTCAAGACAATTGCACCAATTTAAACTCCTGTCAATAACGTGTAGACAGGAGTTTCCATCGTGGCTCAGTGGTTAACGAATCCCACTAGGAACTATGAGGTTGTGGGTTCAATCCCTGGCATCGCTCAGTGGCTTAAGGATCCGGCGTTGCTGTGGCTGTGGTGTAGGCTGGCAGCTGTAGCTCCGATTAGACCCCTAGCCTGGGAACCTCCATATGCCACAGGGCAGCCCTAAAATGACAAAAAGACAAAATAATAATAATAATAATAATAATAATAATAATAATAATAATAATAATGTGTAGAGGATCCTAATCCATGACTCCTCTAGCGACTGGCAATGTCAGGCTTCATTCTGAAATTTTATTTTTAAAAACTGAATTTCAATGGGAACTTGACTGACATTTTTATAATTCTAGTGAAGATACCATTTTTTTAAATGTTTAGCCATGTATTTTTTTTGTTTGAAACAATGCTCACTTACTTTCTCACTTTTCTATTAGATTTTTCTTATGAATTTTAAGTTATATATTTGAAACTAATCTTTTGTAAGATAAATATTTTTAAAATATCTTCTCAGAATTTACAATCTTCCTTCTGGAGTTCCTGTCATTGCTCCATGGTTAACGAATCTGACTAAGAACCATGAGGTTGCAGATTCGATCCCTGGCCTTGCTCAGTGGGTTAAGGATCTGGCATTGCCGTGAGCTATGGTGTAGGTTGCAGACACGGCTTGGATCCCACGTTGCTGTGGCTGTGGCGAAGGCTGGCAGCTACAGCTCCTGTTAGACCCCTAGCCTGGGAACCTCCACATGCCGTGGGTGCAGCCCTAGATAAGGCAAAAAAAATAAAAAGACAAAAAAAAATAAAAGAATTTATAATCTTCCTTTTTACTTTAATGTAAAGTGATCAACAGAATTCTTTAACATTATTATTTTCAAATTTATTCACTTTATGGATGATATATTTATTTATGAAAAATTCAAATTTATTATTTATTATTCTGGGGATGAAAGCAACTTGTCGAACGACCAGAAAATATAAAACTTATTAAAATATGTAAAACAGACAGTTCTTTGTTAGAGCCCATGCTTAAGCAATGACAAAAGGACATAGACAAATAACAAAAGAGAAAATATAAGAATCTGTAAAACTGTTCAGTCTCACCAGCTATTAAAAAAAATTAATATTCTCTCATTACTCCTTGTAAACTATCAAAATAACCAAGATTCAAAAAATGAAAACATTTAGTGTGAATAATACTACTTTGTAGATGGAAGTGTGGTCCATGAACCAATATCACTGGCATCACCTGGAAGCTTGTTATAATTGCAAAATCTCAGGCCATACTCAAGACCTAACAAATCAGGATCTATATTTTAACTAGATCCCCAGGCAACTCATATGCACATGAAAATTCAAAAAGCACTGGTCAAATACTTTACTTTAGAGACTGCAATGTATTACGGTGCTTTTGGAAAATAACTTAGCAATATTTTCAAAGTAAATTACCCAGACAAATCTGTTTGTGGTAGTGCTGTATATTACAGGGGCAAAAAAGGAAAAAATTCCAAATGTATGGAAACTTTAAAAATCAAAACATCCATGTGCTATACCTTTATAGAGTCAATTAATACAAATTTGTGGATTATGCTTATATGACCAGCTACAAAATCACAGAGTAATTTCAAAATGTATTTTAAAATACAAGGAGAAAGAAGAAATTTAAAAAAATGTATTCAGCAAATTAAAAAAATAATAAAAAATAAAAAAATACAAGGAGAAAATTAATTTTATCAACAGAAAATATCTTAGGATGGAAGAATTATTAGCAATTTTTACATGCATATTTCACAGGTTATTTTAATAAAATTTAATGAATAGGAGAGGTTTTAAATAAAAGCATACTAAGAGCTCAACAAAAATATGGAATTAAATGGACTGTATATGATGTTAGTGCTTGGTCCCTCTGACAGTCTGGTCAGGAATCTCTCTTTCTTTCTCCAGTCTTTCAGACATTCTGTTTTTTGAATCTGACTGCCTACTTAATAGTCTCTTGGCCCTTTATCCATGTGATTCATTTATTGGTTCTTGGCTTAAATTCTCCCTTTTTGTATGACATTTCTCATTGCTTTCCGGGCAATAGACCTCGGCCCCAAGATGTAAAAATCGGTCTCATGCCCTCTAGGGAAGCTCCACTGATGAGGCATGGATACTTTAGGCACCATTCTCATTCTAGATTAGGCACTTGAGTACTGTACCTGAAAGAGAGTGGGTGCTAAACCCAAAAGAATGAAAATTTAATAACATTATTTATTTTCAGGCTTGAGAAACCAAGAAAAAAACTATGGTGAGTGGTGTTCTATCTGGATCTGCAGAAATTAGTCTAATTCTGAATAAGGACAACTTTTTAAAGACAGTGTCCTTCCATTCTACTCCACACAGACCACCATTTCATACCTCATTAACCACTAGAGGGAATCTAATTTCCCTTTGGTCTTAACTAGGCTAGAAGCTTCTGTGCCATGATTTATGGAGTTTTCAAGAAAATTGGACTCCACTTGAATTGTGGGGTTGGGCACCAAATATTGCCTAAGTACATAAAAAAAAAAAAAAAGAAACCAGAAGAATTTCATAAGCCTTTCCAACTTAGCTTTATCCCCCCCTTAAATAATTGATAAGAAGTTTCACACTAGACAGGCTTTTTCAGCTTTTGCAGATCTAATAAAGATGAATGGAGAGTGTATGGCCACAGTAAAGCAGAGGAGCAGACAGATAAGAAAACAGAAGTACTTCAACAGCTCATATAACAATTCTTTCTGTAGAGAAAGAAGAAAATGGTCATAAAAGATAGAGGATATAAAACAACGGATGTGCTAACTTTTTAACATTATTTCTATGGAACAATGACAAATGAGGCTTTGCATTTACAGAAAAATGGCTAATACTTGCCAATGATATTTTATGGTTAGGATGTGCAAGTTTACAGCAATGACTTCCTCCATTGTTATTAAGCCTTCTATTTAAGGATATGGACTACATATCCCCATGGTTGGCACAGGGAAGAAAAAACTTCCTTTCATAATGCAAGTTATCTCAAGTAACTTCCATGTTTCCATCAGCAGATTTCACTGACACTGCTGACAATATTCAGGTCAGATATAGGAAGAAAAGCACAACGTAATGGAAAAAATGAACCAAACCAGGAGTCAAATTTATAAAGGAAAGCTCTCTCTCTCCTCTTTCTCTGTTTCTCTTGCTGTCTCACATACACACACGCACATAGACACATACACAGAGATGTGATACTTGCCAATTTATTTAGAATTTTAATAACTTTAAAGTAAGAGTATACTAACACGTAATTATTATAAAAACTTAGAAAATAAAGATTTTTTTTTGTCTTTTTAAAGAAACACCTATAGCATATGGAAGTTCCCAGGCTAGGGGTTGAATCAGAGCTGCAGCTGCTGGCCTATGCCACAGCCACAGAAATGCCAGATCTGAGCTGCATCTGCAACCTATACTATAGCTCACAGCAAGCCAGATCCTTAACCCACTGAATGAGGCCAGGGATTGACTTTGCATTCTCAAGGATATTAGTGGAGCTTGTTACCTCTGAGCCACAATGCAAACTACTAGAAAATAAAGATATTCTAAAAAAGCGTGATGAAATAAAAATCATCTAAAATGCCACCACTTCAGAAATAAGCATTATTAACATTTATGCATATACATGTTATGCACAATGATGGGATTTTACTGTAAACAATATTTTTACATATATTGATTTTTTAAATAAATTAATAAAGGTGTTTTGATATTGATGATACATTATTATTATGAAGATTGGCACAAATTTCATTGTGTGACCATACCATTCAGTTCATAATTTCTAGTTTTTGACATTAGTATGGTCTTTAGTCTTAAGGTATTACAAACATTTTATATTTAATACATGTGTTTGTCATTTCATAACCCATTATTATGTCCTCACTGGAAATTCCTAAAATCATGACTGATTTGTCAAAGAGTTCTCTAGTTTTAAAAAAGTTGACACAAGAGTTCCCATCGTGGCTTAGTAGTGATGAACCCAGCTAGTATCCGTAAGGATGCAGCCTCACTCAGTGGGATGGGGATCTGGCATTGCCGTTGGCTGTGGTGTTGGTTGCAGACACGGCTCAGATCTGGCGTTGTTGTGGCTATGGTGTAGGCTGGCAGCTACAGTTTCGATTTGACACTTAGCCTGGGAACTTCCATATGCCACAGGTGGGGCACTAAAAAAAGCCAAAAAAAATTTAAAAATTTAAAAAAATTAAAATGTTGACACACATTATATTTTCATTCAAATGAATTTACTAAATGAATATGCATTTAACACTGCTAGTATACATTTAAATCACACTGGATATTAACATTCTTTTTAATTTTAAAATCAAGATAAAAAATACATTATTATTTTAGTTTTAATTTTTAAAGAATAAAAACATAGTGTATATTTCTGCTCTATTGTTTTTGTGAATGTAGTTCTGTTCACTTTTCTACTAAAATCATGGTTATCATTGTGAAATCTAAGGATTAAAAATACTAATTAATGGTTCATATTAAGAAAGTAAGGGGGAGGAGTTCCCTTCGTGGCTCAGTGATTAATGAATCCGACTAAGAACCATGAGGTTGAGGGTTCGATCCCTGGCCTTGCTCAGTGGGTTAAGGATCCGGCGTTGCCGTGAGCTGTGGTGTAGGTTGTAGATGCGGCTCGGATCCCGCGTTGCTGTGGCTGTGGCGAAGGCTGGCAGCTACAGCTCCTGTTAGACCCCTAGCCTGGGAACCTCCACATGCTGCGGGTGCGGCTCTACATAAAAGGCAAAAAGACAAAAAAAAAAGAAAAAAGAAAGTAAGGGGGAGGCCCCACTGCAGTAATGATCCGGCTTGTCTCTGTCATTGCTGGTTTGATCCCTGGCCTAGCATACTGGGTTAAAGGACCTGGCATATAGGTTCAGTTGCAGCTGCAGTTCTGATTCATTCTCTGGCCTGGGAACTTCCAAATGCTATAGGTGTGGCCATAAATTCTTTTTTAGAGTAATACCTATACATCATATAAAAATTGAAAAGTACATTTAAGCAAAACATAAAGAACAGAAAATTATAGATAACAAAAAAGCAAGCATGTGAGATCTCTGAACAGTGAAGTGATATTTTGGTGAAATTTCTGTTTTATAACTGGTCATAATCTTTCTAAGGGAAATAAAAAAAAAGAAAGAAAAATACCTGAGTGAGTCATCCAGAATTAAGTAATATTTTGGTAAAATGCATCAATGTGAGGAAAAAAATATGAATAAAAGTTAAACTTAAGGAAAAAATAAGGAAATAAATCAAACATATAAAACAATCAATCCATATAGTTTAGACACTGAAAATGACTCTACATAAAAAACCTCCATCTAATGGAGTTCCCGCCTCGGCTCAGTGGTTAATGAATCCGACTAAGAACATGAGGTTGCGGGTTCGATCCCTGGCCTTGCTCAGTGGGTTAAGGATCCGGCATTGCCGTGAGCTGTAGTGTAGGTCACAGACACGGCTCGGATCCCACGTTGCTGTGGCTGTGGTGAGGGCCGGCGGCTACAGCTCCTGTTAGACCCCTAACCTGGGAACCTCCATATGCCGCGGGTGCGGCTCTAGATAAAGGCAAAAAGACAAAAAAAAAAAAAAAAACTCCATCTAAAATGATATACAAATGCTTAAAAATATAAATGTAAATTCAATATCCATAACAGATAATGATTAATAAAAATGTTGAAAAGAAAATTTTCAAAAATATAAAGAGCCAAATGACACTAAAATTACATTCTTTCCAAACCTATTAGGAAACAGATAAATTATTTTTGTAATAATATACTATTTTGTGTCATTTCATAAGTCAGTCTACCAAAATTATGCTAATAACAGTGATGATTATAACAATGACCACCAGCATTGTTACATGCTGAGAAAACCAAGTACATTTACATGGAAAAACAGATTAATCTACAGAAAGAAAACACGTCAAACAAATATATGAAAAGATGTTCATTGATCATTAGGGGAATTATAGATAAAAATCCCAACGAGATATTACCTCACACTCATTAGGAAAACTCAAACTAAGAAGTGTTATCTTAAAAAGACAACAAGGAGTTCCCTTCGTGGCTCAGTGGTTAACGAATCTGACTAAGAACCATGAGGTTGCAGGTTTGATCCCTGGCCTTGATCAGTGGGTTAAGGATCCGGTTTTGCCGTGAGCTGTGGTGAATATTGCAGACGCGGCTCGGATCCTGTGTTGCTGTGGTGTAGGCCGGCAGCTACAGCTCCTGTTATACCCCTAGCCTGGGAACCTCCACATGCTGCGGGTGCGGCTCTACAGAAAAGGCAAAAAGACAAAAAATAAAAAATAAAATGGCAACAACAACAGAAAAGGACAAGTTTTGGTAAGAATGTGGAGAAACTGGAGCTCTTGTGCACTACTGATGGAAATGCAAAATGATGTACCTGCTATGAAAAAGAGGTTGGTAGCTCCTCAAAAAATTAAAAATAGAATACCATATGATTAAACAATTCCACTTCTAGGTATATATCCAAAAGAATAGAAAGAATAACTTTCAATAGATATTCATATTCCCAGGTTCATAGAGGCTCTATTCATAATAGCCAATAGATGAAAGCAATCCAAATGTCTATCAACAAGTAAACAAAATGTGGTACATATGTACGATGGAATATTATGCAGTCTTAAACTGGAAAAAAATTCTAATGCATGCTCCAATGTGGATGAATCATTAGGATGTTATACTAAGTGAAATAAGCCAGGCAAAAAAAAAGCTTTTAAATGCAAATGATTCCATTGACATGAGGTATCTATAGTAGTCAAATTTAGGGAAACAGAAAATAGAGTACTAATTGCCATGGACTAGAAGAGAAGGGAAAATGTGAAATGAAAAATGGAAGTGGGAAATTGTTGTTTAACAGGTATAAAAGTTCAGTTTTCAAGATGAAAACCTTCTGGTGATTGGTAGTATAAAATGTGAATATGCTTAACATCACTAAACTATACACTTAGAAATGATTAAGACAGTAAATTTCAGATGGAGGTTTCTTTTTTTTACAATAAAAAAAGTTATTTTTAAAAACATACCAGGAGTTCCCACTGTGGCATATTGGGTTAAGAATCCTACTGTAGAGGTGGTTCAAGATGGCAGAGGAGTAAGACATCAGGCTCATCTTCTCCCACAAACACATCAAAAAAATTCATCTACATGTAAACCGACATGCACAGTACATCTACTGAATGCTGGCAGAAGACCGTAAACCTCCAAAAAGGGCAAGAAACCCTTGACATAACTGGGTAGAACAAAAGAAAGAGGGAGAGAAGGAATCAGGACTGGACTAGCATTCCTGAGAAGGAGCTGTGAAGGAGAAAAGGAACCCACGCCCTGGGAAGCCACCTAACTGACAGGGAGATGAGCTGAGACAGAGGAACCTCAAAATCATCGAGAAAAGTACAGCAGCTGGACTGGGGACAAAGTAGAGTGAGAGCCACACAGATCATCCACACCACTGCCCTGGACACCACAGCCTGAGATGCTTGGACACGGGATGGGCACTGAGACTTAGGCTCTGGAGGTCGGCCCTGGGAAGAGGACTAGGGTTGTCTGTGTGGGCACAGCCTGAGGGGCTAAGGAGCAGTGCGCCACGGGCAGAGCAGCAGTGTGCTACAGGCTGGAAGGGAAACCAGGAGAAAGTCTGGGCCCACAGGAAAGCAAGGTGCCACTGTTGGGGATAGCAAGAGGAGGATGGGTAGACCGCCACAGGAATCTCCCTGCACATGAGCGCAGGCTCACAGAGAGTGGAATGGCTCTGGTGCAGGCTACGGCTGGCGAGAATTCACTTGCTCTGGTTATGGAAGACAGCATTTCTTGTGCACGCTACGGGTGGCTGGGAACCTCTTGTGTGGGCTAAGGGCAGCGCAGGTCTAAGTGCAACGTGATGCCTCTTGTGTGATCTATAGGCAGCAGGATGGACTCCGGCAGTTGTCTCGGAGGCCAGAGGGAGGCATGACCTGACACCACTGAGGGCATGTAAGTGGGCTCCACCTACAGCTCCAATCACCTCAGGGGTCAGCAAAAAAAAAAAAAAAAAAAAGAGGGCACTGAAACCAAGCACCACACGTTGTTGCCCTCGCCCTCCTGGGAACACACCCACCCTGCAGCTGCCACTGCCAAACACTCTGGGCAGCACCAAGACACTTGATCACTGTCCCCTCCCAAGACCCTACGACTAGGAGCAGCTGGTGCAGCACCTCCTGTGTAGGCTAAGCAGGATGGGGTGCTCCTTGCATGGTCTGCAAGTGGTGGGGGCAAACCACCGCAGTTATCTCTGACTCCAGAGGTAGGCATGGCCCACCACAACTAAGGGTCTGTGAACAGGCACCACTTGAGGCCCCAGTCACCTCAAGGGTATCACAGAGGAGGGCACTGTGACCGAACACCACCTGCTGTTGCTCTTGCATGCCTGGGAGCACACCAGCCCTGTTGCTGCCACAGCCTAATGCTCTGGGCAGTGCCCACACACTTGGTATCTGTCACTTCCCAGGATCCTGCAACTAGGAGCAGTCTGTGCAGCACCTCCTGTGTGGGCTAAGTGAGATGGGGTGCTCCTTGTGTGGTATGCAGGTGGCAGGGCAATCCACCACAGTTATCAATGATTCCAGAGGTGGGTGTGGGCTGCTACCCCTAGGGGTCCCTGAACAGGCACCACTTGCCGCTCCAGTCACCTCAGAGAAGAGCACTGCAATCGAACACTACCTGTTGTGGCTCTCACTCACGTGGGAACTCACACACCCTGCTGCTGCCACTGCCAAATGCTCTGGGCACCTTGTCGATCTGCATAAGCCTCATTACCACTTCCCAGGGCCTTGCAAATAGGAGTAGCCTGCAGGTCCTGCAGGTCACCTTCCTGCAGGTCCTTGCTGCTGTTAAGAGCCCAGCAACCAGGCACTGGCCACTAGCCCTAGCCATTGCCTCCTTCTCCCAGGAAACACACTCAGCACCCTGTGGATAACAGCCTGCTCACACAGAAGAAAGAGACAGCAAATATTCAAATTTACATGCCAAAAATAAATAGTAACACCCCACAAAATACAAAGGGGCACTCTTGCATAGAAGTAGCCCTCCAACACTATAGTTTGGCTTCCCTAAACTCACAGAAAAAGAAAAACATAAGCAAGATGAAGAAGCTCAGGAACCATCCCCATTCAAAAGAACAGAATTCACAAGAAGCAGCAAACAATATAACAGACCTCGGCAGTCTGACAGACACTGAGTTCAAAAGGGAGATAGTGAAAATACTGAAGGAATTAAAGCTGAATATCAAGGAATTAAAAGCAGATATGAACGGTAATGTAGATTCTTTAGAAAGGAGCTAGAAAATATAAGGAGGAACACAGAAAAACTACAACACTCATTTGCAAAGATGCAAACTGAGCTAAAGGCACTAAAGTGCAGAATGAATGAATAATGCAGAGGAATGAATTAGTGACTTGGAAGGTAGAATAATGGAAATCACCCAATCAGGACAGAAGATAGGAAACCAAATGAAAAAACATGAAAGCAACATAAGAGATCTACGGGATAAAATAAAGCGTGCCAATCTGTGTATAAGAGTGATTCCAGAAGGAGAAGAAAAAGAAAAGGGAATTGAACATGTATTTGAAGAACTTATGGCTGAAAATGTTCCAAATATAAAAAAAACTGATATTAAGACACAGAAAGCACAGAGGGCCCCAAATAAGTTGAACCCAAAGAGGACCACACCAAGACATAGTATAATAAAAATGGCAAAAGTTAATGAGAGAATTATAAAGGCAGCAAGAGAAAAGCACAGTATTAATTATAGGAACCCCCATAAGGCTATCAGCTGATTTCTCTATAGAAACACTATAGGCCAGAAGGGAGTGGCAAGATAAATTTAAAGTTTCGAAAGGAAAAAAATTTGCAGCCTAGAATACTCTATCCAGCAAGAATATCATTTAAAATAGAAAGGAAAATAAAGGATTTTTTCAACAAATAAAAGGTAAAAGAGTATAGCAATACTAAACCCATTCTAAAAGAAGTATTGAAAGGGCTTCTCTAAATTAAAAAAAAAAAAAGGTAAGAAGAAATAGGATGGAGGAAACCACAATTGGAGAGCAATCACTTAAATAAGCCAGCATGCAGATCTAAACACAAAGATGTTAAAGAAGAAAAAAAAAGACTTCAAAATCACAGAATGAGGGGAAGGAAAGTAAGAAAATATAGATTCTTATTTTAATTTTAATAATGTGTTTAAGCCTATATGACTATCACGCTAAAGCAAGCAGGTACAGGGAGGGGTTAGCATACCTAAAAAACAGGGCAACCACAAATCAAAATCAAACATTACATTCACAAAAACTAAAAAGAAAAGTACTGAAGCATAAAATAAATGGAAATCATCCAACCAAAAAAGAAAGGAAGAAAAGAGAAACATAGAATCAACTGGAAAACAAGGTTTAAAATGGCAATAAATACATATCTATCAATAATTACCTTAAAAGTCAATGGAGTGAATGCTCCAATCAAAAGACATAGAGTGTCAGATTGGATAAAAAAGCAGAAACCTACACTCTGCTGTCTACAAGAGACTCACCTTCAGGCAAAGGACACATATATTTTGAAAGTGAGGGGATGGCAAAAGATATCTCATGCCAATGAACAAGACAGGAAAGCAGGAGTTGCAATCCTCATATCAGACAAAACAGACTTTAAGATGAGGTCATCAAGAAAGACAAAGAAGGACACTATTTAATGGTAAAGGATTCATTCAAAAAGAGGATATTACAATCGCTAATATATATGCCCCTAATATAGGTGTACCCAGATACCTACAACAAAAACTAACAGACACAAAAGGAGAAACTGATGGGAATACAATAAACGTAGGGGAGTTTAACACCCCACTCACATCAATGGACAGATTCTCTAGACAGAAAATCAATAAGGCAACAGAGATTTTAAATGGGACAATAGAAAAGTTAGACCTAATCGACATTTTCAGGGCATTACATCCAAAAAAATCAGAATATACATAATCTTCTCAAGTGCACATGGAACATTCTCAAGGATAGATCACATACTGGGGCACAAAGCCAACCTCAACAAATTTAAGAGTATAGAAATTACTTCAAGTATCTTCCCTGACCACAACGGCATGAAACTAGAAATCAACCACAGGACAAGAAATGAGAAAAAACTAACTTCATGGAGACTGAATGACATGTTACCAAAAAAACCAATGGGTCAATGAGGAAATCAAGAAGAAAATTAAAAAATACCTCGAGACATATGATGATGAAGACAAAACCACTCAAAATCTATGGGATGCCACAAAAGCAGTGCTCAGAGGGGAATTCACAGCAACACAGGCCTTCCTCAAAAGAGAAGAAAAATCTCAAATTGACAACTTAACCTACCACCTAAATAAATTAGCAAAGAAGAACAAACAAAACCTAAAGTCAGAAGGAAGGAAATCACAAAGATCAAAGAGGAAATCAATAAAATAGAGACAAAAAAAAAAAACAATAGGGAGAGGGGCAAGATGGCGGAGGAGTAAGAGGTCGCGCTCACCCTCTCCCACAAACACATCAAAAAACACCACATCTAAATGCAAAGCAACTTGAACAGAGCATCAACTGCATGCTGGCAAAATCTAAAGCTCCAAAAGTTGCAATAAACTCTTGACATAACTGGGAAGAAAAACAAAAAAAAAAAAAAGAGAGAGAAAAAAAGAATCAAGACGACAGTAGCGCCCCAGGGAGGGAGCTGTGAAGGGGAACAGGAACGCATACCCAGGGAAGCTACCTAACCTAACAATCCAGAGGGATCAGCCAATCCAGAGGGACCTCAAAACCCAAGAAAAGCACAGCAGCTGGACTGAGAACAGCAAAGCGGAGTGAGAGCTTCACAGTTCATCTGAATACCAGCACAGACGTCATAGGCTGAGCCTCTCGGGCGGGGGCTGGGAGCCGGGAGCTGAAACTTAGCCACCAAAGGTCAGTCCCCCCAGTCTGGACCCACAGGGGAGGCAAACCTCCATAGTTGAGGAGAAGGATGGGGGAGGGGCTGACCGCCATACGAAACACCTTGACTGAGCACATACGGCTCGGGACGGGACGCAGCTTTGGTGGGGCGGGACCAGTGGCTTAGGCCGTGGCGTCACAGTCTTGGCGCAGAAGTTTGCTCAGCATCAGGGGTGTGTCTTGGAATTTCCTTGCGGATGTTCACACATCTTCATGGCCTGTCTCAGAGTTCCAGGACAGCGGTTCCGCAGCGACGGGGGCATGTCTAGGAGTTTTGGCCTGGCTGTTCGCGCAGCTTTGGGGCATGTCGTGAACCATTGGCACAGCAGTTCCAGCAGTTCTGCAGCAGCAGAGGCATGTCTAGGAGTTTCGCCCGGGTGTTCGCGCAGCTTTGGGGCGTGTCGCGAACCATTGGCACGCAGCAGTTCTAGCAGTTCCGCAATGGCGGGGGCGTGTCTAGGAGTTCCGGCCCGGCTGCCAACACAGCTTTGGGGTGTGTCGTGAAGTTTCCACACGGTGATTCTGCAGCGACGGGGCATATCGAGTTTCTGCACAGCTGTTCTCTCGACTTGGGGGGGGGCGTGTGGGGGCATGTCTCAAAGTTCCAGTGCAGCAGTTCAGCAGCGACGGGGCATGACTAGGAGTTTCAGCAGGGCCGTTCCCTTGGCTTAGGGGGGGTGTGTCTCAGAGTTTCAGCTCCGCAGTTTGTGCGTGTCTCGGAGTTTTAGCCGGGCAGTTCACACTCCCTCGGGACGGTACCGGAATCTCAGTAGGGCAGTCCACGCAGACCCAGGGCAGATCTCAGAACCTCCGCAGGGCAAGTCGTGCAGCCTCCACAGATCACCCCACAGCCTGGCAGGGTGGGGCAGATCTCAGAGCCTCTGCAGGGCAGGTTGCACAGCCTTGGTGGGGCAGGTTCTACAGCTTCACAGGGACAGGTCGTGCAGCTGCTGATGGGCGGATCTCAGAGCCTTGGCACAGCAAGTCATGCAACCTCAGCAGCGTAGTTCCCGCAACCTCAGTGGGGCCTGTCGTGCAGCCACAGTGGAGTGGGTCTCAGAGCCTTGACAGGGCAGGTTGCCCAGCCTTGGTGGGACTGATTGCTCAGACACAGCTGGTGCTGCAGCCACAGTGGTGAGGCAGATCGTGCACGGGTCCCCAGCAGACTGAAAGCTGAGAGCTGGTCGGATTGAGCACAGAACTCTGCCAGCCAGAGGGAACCTTGCAAGGGGTGGGGCTGCCCAAAAGCAATCCATGGTAGCTGGGTAGCTGAGGTTGATTGTTAAACTGCTGTTGCCCCTGCATCCTCTGGACACACACTGCCCAGGCCAAGAGACCGGAGGCCCCTTGCTGCTGTGGATCAAGCGTCACTGGACGCAATTCGCTCGCTCCAGGAAGCAGCCAGCTAGACTCCAGAGGACCAGAATTCCTGGGGCACAGTCTGCCTACAAAATGGAAGCCGCTTTCCTGCCTGCATTAGTACAGCATTTCTGGAGCAACAATCCATAAGACTTTTGCTCCTACACTAGAGACTGGGCACTTCTTTTGCAGGCTACAGGTTACCAGGCACCTCCGGTGTGGCTCAAGGGCATCGGGGGGCTAGGTGCCACATGGGGCCCACGAAACACCAGAGACTGTTCACTCCTGGGAACACACCAGCCCTGCTGCTCCCACTGCTGAGTGCCCTGGATAGTGCCCAAACAACTTATCTCTGTCTCTTCCTAGGACCCTGCAACTAAGAACCACCTGTACAGCACTTCTTAGGTGGGCTCAGTGAGACAGGTTGCTTTATGCATGGACTACAGGGGGAGGGGGCAAACCACCACAGTTATCACTGGCTCTAGAGATGATCATGGCCCACTTCCACTAGGAATCTCCGAAAAGGCACCACCTGTGATTCCAATCAACTCAGAGGAGGGCTCTGCAATTGAACACTACCTGTTGTGGCTTTCACTACCCAGGGAAATCATACTTCCTGCTTCTGCTACTGCCAATTGCCCTGGACACCTGGTAGATCTGCCTAGAGCTCATTACCACTTCTCAGGGCCTTGCAACTACGAGTAGACAGTGAGACCTTCCTGTAGGTCCCTCCTGCTGTTGAAAGCCCACAGAACAGGCACCAACTGCTGGCCCTACCCATTGCTTCTTTTTCTCTGAAAACACACAGAGAACCATTAAGATAACAGCCTGCTCACACTGAAGAAAGAGACACCAAATATTCACACCGCCACACCAAAAATAAGTAGTAACCACACCCTACAATAAATAAATAAATAAATAAATAAATAAATACAAAGGGGTGCTCTTGTCAATAAGAGCACTACAAGAATACAAAACAACAGTGTGGCTTCCCCAAACTCACAGAAAAAGAAAAACACAAGCAAGATGAAGAAGTTCAGAAACCAATCCCAGGTAAAAAAAACAGGACAAGTCATCTAAAGCAACCTACAATGAAACAGACCTCTGCAATCTGACAGAAATGGAGTTCAGAAGGGAAATAGTGAAAATACTTGAGGAATTAAGGCTGAATTACAAGGAATTTAGAGAAGATACAAACAGCAATGCAGATTCCCTTAGAAAAGAACTAGAAAACACAAGGAGGAGCCAAGAAAAGCTAGAAAACTCATTTGCAGATATACAAACTGAGCTAAAGGCAATAAAGTGCAGTTTGAATAATGCAGAGGAACGAATCAGTGACGTGGAAGATAGAATAATGGAAATCATGCAAGCAGGACAGCAGACAGAAAACCAAATGAAAAAACATGAAAGCAATATAAGAGATCTATGGGATAATATAAAGAGGCCCAACTTACGCATAATAGGAATTCCAGAAGGGGCAGAAAAGGGGATAGAAAATATATTTGAAGAAATTATGTCAGAAAACTTTCCAAATCTGAAGAAATCTGACATCAAGATACAGGATGCACAGAGGGCCCCAAACAAGCTGAATCCAAACAGACCCACGCCAAGGCATATTATACTAAAAATGGCAAGAATTAAAGATAAAGAGAGGATCCTAAAGGCAGCAAGAGAAAAGCAGAGCGTTAAGTATAGAGGCTCCCCCATAAGGCTGTCAGCAGATTTCTCTGCAGAAACACTACAGGCCAGAAGGGAGTGGCAAGATATATTAAAAGTGCTGAAAGGAAAAGGTTCCCAACCTAGAATACTCTACCCAGCAAGAATATTTAAAATAGAAGGGGAAATCAAGAATTTTTCCAACAAACAAAAGCTAAAAGAGTACAGCAATACTAAACCCTTTCTAAAAGAAATGCTGAAAGGGTTCCTATAAAAAAAGAGAGAGAAAAAGAAAAGAAAATAAAAAGTAAGAAATAGAATGGAGGATACCACAAATGGAAAGCAATCTTTCCAACAAGCCAGCATACAGATGCAAACACGAAGATGATAAAAGAAATAAAATAAAGTCACCAAAACCAAACATTATGGGAAGGGAAAACAAGAAAATATAGGTTCTTTACTGTTTTTAACTCGTTAAAAATATATTAAAAATTTTGTTTTAACCTTTAAAAAAAGTATTTTTATTTTTCTTTCTATTTTTTATCTTTTTAATTTTTTCTTTTAATAATGTGCTTAAGCCTATATGGATATCAGGCCACAGCAAGTAGAAATAAGATTTTAAAATACTTAAAAAACAGGGCAACCACAAATCAAAAGGGAACATCACATCCATAAATCCTGAAAAGAAAAGCACCTGAACATAAAGTAAATGGAAACCATCCAAATGAAAACAGAAAAGAAAAGGGAAACATAGAAGCAACCAGAAAGGAAGGTCTAAAATGGCAATAAATACATATCTATCAATAATCACCTTAAATGTCAATGGACTAAATGCTCTAATCAAAAGACACAGAGTGGCAGACTGGATAAAAAAGCAAAAACCTACAATCTGCTGCCTACAAGAGACTCACCTTAGGGCAAAGGACACAGATAGATTGAAAGTGAGGGGATGGGAAAAGATATATCATGCCAATGGACAAGAAAGGAAAGCAGGAGTGGCAATACTCATATAAGACAAAATAGACTTTAAGATGAAGGCCATAAAGACAGACAAAGAGGGACACTAATGCTTAACGGATCCATTCAAAAAAAGGATATTACAATCGTCAACATATATGCCCCTAATATAGGAGCACCCAAATACCTACAACAAGTACTATCAGACATAAAAGGAGAAATAGATGGTAATACAATAATAGTAGGAGATTTAACACTCCACTCACATCAATGGACAGATCCTCTAGACAGAAAATCTGTGAGGCAACAGAGACCCTAAATGAAACAATAGAAAAGTTAGACCTAATTGACATTTTCAGGACATTACATCCAAAAAAATCAGAATATACATTCTCAAGTGCACATGGAACATTCTCAAGGATAGATCACATACTGGGGCATAGAGCTAACCTCAACAAATTTAAGAGTATAGAAATTATTCCAAGTATCTTCTCCGACCACAAAGGCATGAAACTAGAAATCAACCACAGGAAAGGAGATGAGAAAAAACATAGCACATGAAGACTAAACAACATGTTACTGAAAAACGATTGGGTCAATGAGGAAATCAAGAAGGAAATTAAAAAATACCTTGAGACAAATGAGAATGAAGACACAACCACTCTAAATCTATGGGATGCTGCAAAAGCAGTACTCAGAGGGAAATTCATAACATTACAAGCCTTCCTCAAAAAAGAAGAAAAATCTCAAATTGACAATCTAACCCATCACCTGAATGATTTAGAAAAAGAAGAGCAAAAACACCCTAAAGTCAGCAGAAGGAAGGAAATCATTAATATCAGAGAGGAAATCAATAAAATAGAGATTCAAAAAACAATAGAAAAAATCAATAAAACCAAGAGCTGGTTCTTTGAAAAGGTAAACAAAATTGACAAACCTCTGACTAAACTCACCAAGAAGAGGAGAGAAAAAACCCAAATAAACAAAATAAGAACTGAAAAAGGAGAAGTCACAACGGAGATTACAGAAATACAGAAAACCATGAGAGAATACTATGAACAATTGTATGCCAACAAATTTGATAACCTAGAAGAAATGGACAACTTTTTAGAGACTTACACCCTGCCAAAACTGACTCAGGAAGAAATAGATCAACTGAACAGACCAACTACCAGAAATGAAATTGAGTATGTCATCAAAACTCTCCCTACAAATAAAAGTCCAGGACCAGATGGCTTCACAAGTCAATTCTACCAGACATACAAAGAGGAACTCATACCCATTCTCTTTAAACTTTTCCAAACAGTTGAAGAAGAAGGAACACTCCCAAGGACTTTCTATGATGACAATATCACCTTAATTCCAAAACCAGACAAAAACACCACAAAAAAAGAGAACTATAGGCCAATATCTTTGATGAATATAGATGCAAAAATTCTCAACAAAGTCTTAGCCAACCAAATCCAGCAACATATCAAAAAGATCATACAACACGACCAGGTGGGATTCATCCCACGTGCACAAGGATGGTTCAATGTACGCAAATCAATCAACGTCATACACCATGTTAACAAAAGAAAAGTCAAAAACCACATGATCATCTCAATAGACGCAGAAAAAGCATTTGACAAAGTCTAACATCCATTTTTGATCAAAATTCTTACCAAAGTGGGAATACAGGGAACATTCCTTAACATAATAAAAGCCATTTATGATAAACCCACAGCAAATATAATACTCCATGGAGAAAAGCTGAAAGCATTCCCACTAAAATCCGGAACAAGACAGGGATGCCCACTCTCACCACTATTATTCAACATAGTACTAGAGGTCCTCGCTACAGCAATCAGACAAACAAAAGAATTAAAAGGCATCCAAATAGGAAGAGAAGAGGTAAAACTGTCACTCTATACAGATGACATGATACTTTATATAGAAAACCCCAAGGACTCAGTCCCAAAATTACTTGAACTCATAGACAAATTCAGCAAAGTGGCAGGATATAAGGTTAACCTTCAGAAATCAATTGCATTTCTGTATACTAATGATGAAATATTAGAAAAAGAATACCAAAATACTTTACCTTTTAAAATAGCACCCCAAAAAATCAAATACCTGGGAATAAACTTGACCATGGAGGTGAAAGACCTATATGCAGAAAACTACAAAGCATTAATCAAGGAGATCAAAGAAGATACAAAGAAATGGAAAGATATTCCATGCTCATGGGCCGGAAAAATTAATATTGTAAAAATGGCTATACTACCCAAAGCAATTTACAGATTCAATGCAATCCCTATCAAATTACCCAAGACATTCTTCACAGAACTAGAACAAGCAATCCAAAATTTTATATGGAACCACAAGAGACCCAGAATCACCAATGCAATTCTAAAGAACAAAAACCAAGCAGGAGGCATAACTCTCCCAGACTTCAGGCAATATCACAGGGCCACAGTAATCATGACAGTGTGGTACTGGTACCAAAACAGACATACAGGCCAATGGAACAGAATAGAGAACCCAGAAATAAACCCAGATGCCTACGGTCAACTGATTTTTGACAAAGGAGGCAAGAACGTAAAATGGGAAAAAGACAGTCTGTTCAGTAAACATTGCTGGGAAACCTGGTCAGCTGCATGCAAATCAATGAAACTAGAACACACTCTCACACCATGCACAAAAATAAACTCTAAATGGCTTAAAGACTTAAATATAAGACAAGACATCATTAAACTCCTGGAAGAAAACATAGGTAAAACATTCTCTGACATCAACCTTACAAATGTTTTCTCAGGACAGTCTCCCAAAGCAACAGAAATAAAAGCAAAGATCTACCAATGGACCTAATCAAGTTGACAACCTTTTGCACAGCAAAGGAAACCAAAAAGAAAACTAAAAGGAAACTTACAGAATGGGAGAAAATAATGTCAAATGAAGCAACTGACAAGGGCCTAATCTCAAAAATATATAAACAACTTATGCAGCTCAACAGCAAAAAAAAACAACAACCCCATTGAAAAATGGGCAAAGGACCTAAATAGACAGTTCTCCAAAGAAGAAATGCAGATGGCCAACAAGCACATGAAAAAATGCTCAACATCACTGATTATTACAGAAATGCAAATCAAAACTACTACGAGATATCACCTCACACAAGTCAGAATGGCCATCATTAACAAGTCCACAAACAACAATTGCTGGAGGGGATGTGGAGAAAAGGGAACTCTCCTGCACTGTTGGTGGGAATGTAAGCTGGTACAACCACTACGGAAAACAGTATGGAGGTACCTTAGAAAGCTATACATAGAACTACCATATGACCCAGCAATCCCACTCTTGGGCATATACCCGGACAAAACTTTCCTTGAAAAAGACACCTGCACATGCATGTTCACTGCAGCACTATTCACAATAGCCAAGACATGGAAACAACCCAAATGCCCATCAAAAGATGATTGGATTAGGAAGATGTGGTACATATACACAATGGAATACTATTCAGCCATAAAAAAGAATAAAATAATGTCATTTGCAGCAACGTGGATGGAATTAGAGACCCTCATACTGAGTGAAGTAAGTCAGAAGGAGAAAGACAGATACCATATGATATCAGTAATAACTGGAATCTAACATACTGCACAAATGAACCTTTATGCAGAAAAGAAAATCAAGGACTTGGAGAACAGACTTGTGGTTGCCAAAAGGGTGGGGGAGGGAATGGGAATGGTAGGGGGGTCTGGGGTTAATAGCTGTAGATTGTTGCCTCCGGGCTGGAAAAGCAA